>BSBK01000542.1:1857500-2457500 GCA_027943335.1 Chamaecyparis obtusa
ATGGTAAATGATCTATCTCATCGGAATGCATAGGTACCTAGCCATTGCATCAAATACTAAATACATAGCTCACACTATCAAACCAAGGAAGTAGTAGAACCAATAGTAGAAACCCCCCCATACTGCTAACAAGGGAGTAATGATAGGTACACTGAAAAGATCATCCAATATGAACTACATGATGAAGATGAATCTGAAACATTGAATGTGCAGAGAGAGTACAAACACAAATAAAGATACCTGAGGCTAATATCATTGGAGGAATGCTCACATGACAAAAGAATATGGAAAAAAAAGGCAAAAATCAAACCCCCCTAGCACTTTATAATGGAGTGCGAGTACAAAGAGCATGAACATGTGCAAGATCCCATCAAAGTAATAGAATGGCACTTTATCTCAGTGCCTATGCATAAAAGAATGCTACAAAAGTGAAGTATACACTACTCAAAGAAGATCAAAGGTTTCTAAACCAAAATAAAAACCTATGATGAACCATCCCTTAAAGGGAAGAGATCCCAGGACCTGAAACAACCAAGATATCCACCATACTGCAAAAAAGTAAGAATCTGAATAAAATGAACTTGGAGAAGAATCTGAAAAAATGACTCATAACACTAAAAATCTCTTTGAACAAGCTTTCCAATGATATATTGCTTTTTGAAAATGGAGTCCAGATGTGCAAGATAGAGCTCCCAGAGTGCAGAACTGAAGATTTGGCTTTGATAGAGAAAAACACCATTAGAAAAATAAAATTAGAAAAATAAACCTCTAGATCTAGAAAGAGCTTGGAATCAGCTTTCTGACAATATCTTGTTTTCCAAAATTCGATACCGTATGCTCAAGATATGAGCAAAAAACCAATAGTTGTGCTAGAGGGCCCAAAGAAGGTGTTTGCAATGATCTAAGGATGGGTGACGTCAGAAAAAGGATAAAAAACCACATGAAACTATCAGATCTGATAAAAAATTAGAAAGAGCTTTCCAAAAATATCTTGTTTGCCAAAAATGGAGCCCGGATGCAAGAGAAATGGATCCCAGAAGGCAGGAGGTCTGAAACGCCACTATCATAGAAAACATATGACTTTGATAGCAATAAAGAGCATCAAAATAGAAAAATCACAAAACCATACTAGTAAATTTGGATCGGGCTCGGAACCAACTTTCTGATGATATATCGAACGTGCAATTACAATCCTGTATGCTCGAGATATCATGAAAAAATGCCCAGGTACCCTTAAAAAGCTCCAAAAATGCATAAAGGGGTGCTGATGTGGGCAAAAGGCCTGCCTAAAATTGACGGCCAAAGGGCTGTCATAGGTCTAAACCCCCAGGGGATAAAATAATAGACCCTAGTCATGTGGGTGACTAGGGATCTAATATTCCAGCGCTAGGACTGGCTCTTGGTCGACCACGTGACCGCGGGGCGGGGTAGGTGGGGGCCAAAGCGGAGGGAGGTGGCGGTGGGTGCAGTGAGAAAATTGATTGGTGGTGGGTGCAAGAGTGGTAGTGGCAGGTGCGGTAGCAATGTGATCAGTGTTGGGTGTAGTGACTGCGCTGGTGGTGGCGGGGCCACAGGGAGCTGTGAGCTAGGGGCCGCGGTGAGCGAGGAGCTGCAGTGGCCGCTGGGTGGCTACATGGTGGTGCGCCCCCAAAAGTTTTTTTAAATTTTTTTTTGAAGAAATCATATGCCTCGATGTGCATTCCATTGCCATATGGCCTTGGTACATAAAAAAAATTGCGTTAGAGGCCAACTTGTCAAAAATGGACAAGTTTAATATCAATTTTGACTATCTCAGGACTTTTGGACGTAACCACAAGGTCCACTTAGGCCAAAAATGCTCCAGAAAATATTGATCACCTCGAGATCCATGCCGAGGTTGATTGCAAATTTTTTTCTCATAGATTCCAACTTTGTCCAAATTGGACAAATTTTATATGGATCTTAGGGTTCTTGGATGCTCTGAACATAACTGTGAGGTTCATTTGAAGCCAAGATGACCAAAAAAATAGGTGCCCCCCAGATCTAACATGAAATCCTCTATAAATGTAGATCTAAGGAACATGGCTGAATCTCTTAGAAAGAGGATAGGGGCAAGCAGATATGAAGCTCTGATACCATGATGGAGTTGATGAAAAACAACCCATAGCTCCCATGAACACTTGCATGCAAACACCTGTCATAGAAAGAGATTGAAGCAAATAGCTATGGAGGCCTGAATGCATTGATCCATGAGAGAGGAGAAATCTTTGATGTGCAAAAACAAAAGTTGCAATCAATAATGAAATGTCAGAAAAGGTTACAAAGTATTATGAAATCAATCCTTATAAAAGGAGATTAGAAACCCTAGGTTTCATAATAATAATTAATAAAGATAATCATTATATGCCTAAAGTTTAGCTTAAGTCGAAAGAGGTAGTAAGTGACTGAATAATCAAATCAATATGATTCAATTAATCAGTAAACACTTTATTACTCTAACATGTCTCTCCATCACATACATTCTAAGCATGTCCTCAAGGACCTAACTAACTCGCTCTATCTGACCATCAGTCTCTAGATGATATGTCGAGCTAAATTTTAGCTATGTCCCTAGGGCATGTTACAAAGAGCTCCAAAACTTTGAGGTGAACACTAGATCCCCATCTAGATAACCTTTCTAGGAACACCATGGAATCTAAACATATCCTTCATGAAGACTCTGGCTACTAAGGTGGTAGTATAGGATGACTGCATAGGAGAGAATTTTGACACCTTAGTTAACTTATCCATTGTGACCATGATAGCATCATATCTCTGATAAGTGACTATGAATCCCATAAAAAAATCCACAAATATCATATCCCATTTCCATTCGGGAATGAAATGTGGTTGAAGGAGGCCTACTAGATGATGATGCTCAACCTTGACCCTTTGATATTCTAGACACTTAGCTAAAAAATCTACTATATCCCTCTTCATATCCAACCAAAAGTATAACCATCTCAGATCTGAATACATCTTCTCAACCCATGGGTGAGCTAAATAAGGAGCATGATGTGCTTCCACCATGATAACCTTCCAAAGATTACCTAAAAGTAGTACATAGATTCTTCCTTGTTGCCTCAACAATCCATACAACTCTAAAGAGTAACCTGACAACCTTCCTTCTAAGGCCCTTCTTACTCAACTTCAACCTTAACTTCTTGATACAAAGTATCTGAAGGAAGTGACTGCAAGATATGACTTCTCAAATTAGTAGAAATGGAGAGCATGGATAACTCATGTCTCCTTCTACTCAAAGCATCTGCTACCATAGTCTCTTTACCTTGGATATATATGACCTCAAAATCATATTAAAAAAGGAACTCCATCCATCGGTGCTATCTAGCATTAAGATTTGGTTGAGTAAATATGTATTGAAGGCTTTGGTGATTAGTGTGTAACTAAAACCGATGCCCCAATAAGAAGTGTCTCCAACAGTTCAAGGTACGAACTACAACTGCTAACTCCAAATCATGTGTAGGGTAGTTAAGCTCATGGTCCTTAAGCTTTCTATACTCATAAGAAATAAATCTACCTTATTGCATCAATACATCCGCTATGCCTTCCAAGGAGGTATTAGTGCAAATGATAAAATTTTTAGTAGAGTCAGGTACCACCAAAATCAAGGCACTGGTCAGTCTATCCTTAAGGATATGAAAAGATTCTAAACATTTCTTAGTCCAAATGTACTTCTTCCCTTTCCTTTGCAAGGAAATGATGTGATGAGCTATTCTAGAGAATCTTTTGATGAAGCTATTAGGATAGTCCCAAGAGATAACTTAGAGGGGGGGGGGTGAATCAGTTATCTACAAGATTCAATTCTTTATCCAATTAAGTATACTTAAACATAAAGCATAAACACAATGAAAGAACACATGAACACAACACCAATATTTTGGTTACGGGGAAACCCAAATAGGTAAAAACCTCGGCGGGACTTGATACCCACTAATATTTTGTACTAGAGTATAATGATCTTTGTTATAAGATCCTTAACCCTGTTAGGAGTTTCTTTACAATATATTAAGTACAATAGACTTGGTCGAGGTTCAGACCCTATTAGGGGTCTTTTACAATAGTCCCTATTAGGGGAGAGGACACACTATCTGGGAGCTCACTACTCAAAGGGGCAAAGTCTACAACCTTCTGAATAAAAGATACACACTATATCTGGATCTTGGTGAACTACACTTTGACCTGCTGTCTAGATTAGTTCCAATGAATATCACAAATACTTTAATTGGTCACATAGACCTTCCTCTAATGGTTCAACACTTCGCACACTCTTCTCTACTCTGCTTGATCAACCATGAACCACACTCCAACAATCACAAATGACTGTCTATAAATATCTTTCCTCTAAATGATATAATCAAGTTGCCCTATTAGAACCACATTGAAATCATATTAGAGAAACCATAAAAAACTTATATAATCATTCTATTGGCTCTTCTATCCACGCAACACATTTTGGGACCTGTCTAAATAAGATAATTGTAGATGCACGCTACACTTTTGGCTCTACCAAAAAAATTGTATCTTTCTCCTCAAGCTGAATTAACTCATGCAATCTTAACTGAACATTAATAAATCTCCTCTAAGCTTAACTCCAAGGGTTCACATACCCCAAGGATAGGTGCAACTCAAGAACCAATAAAATCTCTCTTGGCTCTTCTGAATAAACACAAGAAACTGCTACTAGTGAAGAGCAACTGCATGACTACACTTCTACTGAATATATGACTATGCATCCATAACTAAAACATCACTGATATGTATTAAACATATATCCAAGTGTGCAAGGCTCCATGAGAATTGTATGGACAATCATACATAGAACACTATTTGTTACTCTGTCAGGAACACTGCTGACACAAGCTTATATAACTGTCTATACTAATAGTTAACCTTTGTGCCCATGATATCATGTTGATATCATATCCATGCTAAATATACTAAAGGCTTACTACATAAGACTTCCACACATGCTACTTTCCATATGTTGTCATCAATGAAAAACATATAGTCATTACTGGACTATTGGAAAATCTCCAACAATCTCTCCCTTTGGCATTGATGGCAACATGTGGAATGAAAATCCACCACCAAATCCTCCATCTGCTACAATATTTTTCAACATTCTCCATTTCCTCAACTGAACTATTTTCACAACTGAATACTGCTCCCCCTAAGTATATTACTCCTATTTTTCATGATTCTTTATATTACTCCCCCTTTGACATCAATGGAAAAGGGTGCCATTCATTTTAAGCACTGGTACTACTCTTGAGGTAGAGTAGTCAACCTTCCATCAGTCCCTGAGGACTGATGCCTTTCTTTCTTTCTTCTAAGTAGAATTAGGGAAGGGAATTACTCCCAACTTCTCCTTGAGATACTCAAAAGTATCCTTTGGCAAGGGCTTTGTGAATATGTCTGCCAGCTGATCTTTAGTACTCACATAGTCTAGCTTGACTTCTTTCTCTACCACTTTCTCTCTTAGGAAGTGATACTTTATCTCAATGTGCTTTGTATTTGCATGCATCATAGGGTTCTTCAACATATTGATAGTGCAAGTCTTATCACAGTGAATAACAATAGGATAATCAATCCGAATTCTAAAATCCTTTATCATCTGTTTGATCCAAACAATTGTAGAACAATTTAAGGTTGCTGCAACATACTATGCTTCTGCTATTGACTAAGAAATACAATTTTGTTTCTTGCTTGTCCAAGTGACAAGTCTATCACCAAGAAAAATTGCTCCATCTGATGTACTCTTTTTGTCATCAACACATCCTACCCAATCTGCATTTGTGTATACATGAAGCTCAACATTTTTTGAATTAGGATACCATAGACCATAGTCTATAGTGCCCTGTAACTATTTGAATATCCTTTTTACTACCATGAGGTGACTTTGTTTAGGCTCTACTACAAATCTTCCAGCTATGCCAACTGCATTGGAAATATCAGGTCTAGTGTAAGTAAGATAAATAAGTTTTCCAATCATAGACTTGTACAATGTTATATCAACTACTAGTGAGTCATCTTCTTTTGTAAGCTTGCATCCAGTAATCATAGGAGTACCTACAAGCTTGCAATCATCCATCTTGAATTTCTTTAATATTTCCTTCACATACTTGGACTGATTAATAAAAATACCTTTCTTTGTCTGCTGCACATTCAATCCCAAAAATTACTTGATAGGACCAATCATACTCATCTCAAATTCATTTTGCATCTCCTTAGACAATTCAGCACTAAGTTTGTCATTACCTCCAAAGATAATGTCATCAACAAATATAGCTACAAGTAGTAAACCTTCAGATCTCTCTCTAATGAATAGATTACAATCTGGTACTCCTTTCTTGAACACAATCTTTGTTAAGTATCCATCTAGTCTCTCATACCATGCTCTAGGGGCTTGCCTAAGTCCATAGAGGGCCTTCTTCAATCTACATACCATATCAGGTCTATCTAATAAGTTGAATCCTTCTGGCTGCTCAATGTATACTTATTTTAAATCTCCATTTAAGAATGCTGACTTGACATCCATCTGATAAAATTTGAAGTTTTTGACTATAGCATAATCTAGAAACAACTTAATAGCTTCTAATCTACTCATAGGTGCAAATGTATCTAAATAATCAATGCCTTCTCTTTGCACATATCCTTTACATACTAACCTTGCTTTGTTTCTTACTACTGTACCATCTTCATTCATCTTATTTCTGAATATCCACTTTGTTCCAATCACATTCTTATCACTAGGTCTTGGGACCAGTTCCCAAGTGTCATTCTTAATAATTTTATCAAGTTCTTCTTTCATAGCATCATGCCAATCTGAATCATTACAAGCATCTTCAACACTTAGAGGTTCAATCTGAGATAGTAAACATGTTGCATCACTGCTAGCTAAGTTCTTTTCTTGTGACCTTGTTAAGACTTTGCCGCTCTGATCTCCAATGATGTCTTTCTTGGAATGGTTTCTAGATGTAAACTTTGGGACTTTAGTTGATGCAGACTCATCAGCTTTAGGTGTTTCTTCTTCACTTGTCTTGGGGTCATTGAATAATACATTAATGTTGTCAAACATTTCTTCAATAACTGTCTCACTAGAAGAGGGTTTGGGTTCTTCTTCAATCATGGGTGAGCAATCATGATATCTTTCTTGAACCTTGAAATTTTCATCAATCTTAACATGAGTACTTTCAATGATCTTTTTTAATCTTACATTGAAACATCTATAAGATTTAATTTTAGTAGAGTAACCAAGGAAAATACCTTCATCACTTCTTGCATCAAACTTTTCTACTGCTTCATTCCTCTTGATGTAGCACTTGCTTCCAAAGATTCTAAAGTGTTTTACTATGGGAACATTACCAAACAATAGCTCATATGGTGTTTTGTCACCGTCAGGCCTCAATTGAAATCTATTTATGGTGTAGACTATTGTATTGACCGCATCTCTCCAATAGGTGTGTGAAAATTTTCTTTGAATCATGATAGTGTGCACTGTATCAAGGATGATCCTATTCATTCTCTCTACAATTCCATTCTGCTGAGATGTTCTAGGTGCACTTAATTGTCTCTTTATTCCATGTTCTTTGCAATACTCCTAAAATCTGTCTGAGGTGAATTCTCCTCTATCTGATCTCAAACATTTTATCTTAAGTCTAGATTCATTCTCAACCTTAGCTTTGAATATTTTGAACTTCTCAAATTCTTCTAACTTATCTTTCAAGAACACAACCCACACCATCCTAGTATAATCATCAACAAAAAAAATGAAATACCTTTCACCATAGTATGATCTTGTTTGAGTTGGACCACATAGGTCTGTATGAATTAGATCCAACTTGTTCTCTACTGAATTGTGCTTGCTCTTGAATTAATTCCTCACATGCTTTCTCATCACACATTCCCTGCATATAGTATCAACTAACTTTGCTATGCTAGGTAGATCTCTTACTACCTTTACATTGCTTATCTTTACTATGTTATCCAAATTGATATGACATAGTCATTTATGCCACAAGCAACTATCATTAACTTTAGCAACAAAACAACTTGCTTCTAAATTGAGTTGGAAAACATTACCTCTTATCTTTGAGCCTGATGCAGTCATAACACCATCCTTGTTAATGATGCATTTTTCATCTTTGAACTCCAATTGATAGCCTTTTCCAAGTAACTATCCAACACTAAGAAGGTTATGTTTCAAACCATCAACATAAAGAACATCATTAGTACTGTTCTTTCCATCCAAAGTGATGGCTCCTCTACCAACTATTGGTTTAGGAGTGTTGTTTCCAAATCTAACCATACCACCATTGTATTTGTCTAGATGAACAAATCTACCTTTATCACCAGTCATGTGATGTGAACAACCACTATCTATAATCTAGTCTATCCTTATATCTGCTTGGGAAATCAATGCTAGTTCTTGTTTCTCTTTCTCATCTTTATGGTTTGTCTTATTATTCATTTTTTCTACAATAGAAATGAATCCAATTTCTTCTTCACCTTTCATCTGAAACTCCATCTCCAGCAAAGTAACATTCCTTAGAGTACTTAGGCTTGTAATCCTTTTTGAACTTTCTAGCTCTAGTAGGACACTTAGATGCAAAGTGACCTATCTTATTACATGAAAAGCACTTAAATGGAAATTGACTTTCATATTTTCCTTTTCCTTTCTTTTCTCTTTTAGAAATCATAGCAATAAAATTATCTAAAGTTTTCTCTTCATCCTCATCCTCAAAATTACCTGAAGTGTTTGCAGATTTCTTACCATGTACTATTGCTTTGAAGGCTGTCTCATTTTTAGGTTCTGTCTTTAATCTTGAAATCTCAAAAGCTGAGATTTTACTGATCAAGGTATCTCTCTTGAAATTAGATGTAAGCTTCATGGTCTCATCAAGGATGTTGATCTTGCTTTCATATTATAGAGTGAGAGTAGTCATCAACTTGTTTGTAATATCTTCCTCTGAGATCTCTCCACCATTGTTCCTAATTCTAGCAACTGCTTCATTGATCCTTTGATTATAATCTCTAATGTTTTCTTTAGGTAGAATCTCTAATGCATTGTATCTTTTCTTCCATGTCTTTCTGCACGCATCTTTTACTTGTTTGTCACCTTCAAACATTTCTTCTAGGTGCTTCCATATCTTGTGGGTGGAGTCTACTTTTTTAATCTCTAAAAATTCACTATCAAATAGGGCACTAATAAGGGCTTCTTTGGCAATAGCATTCTAATGAAACAATTCATTTTGTCTTTCAGTAGCATCATCCTTTGCAAGATCTTCTAGGGTGGGAATCTTGGCTGCTCTGATAGTTACATCAAAAACTTCAAAACCAATGCACTACAAATGTGTCACCATCTTGTTCTTACAATCAAGATAATTCTCTCCATCAAACTTAGGACTCTCTTTCCTGAAGTATGCCATATGATCAACCTCAAGCTATTAAACTTTCTCTCTGAGGCACTTGGCTCTAATACCAATTTTTAGGTATAGTCCCAAGAGATAACTGAGAGGGGGGAGGGGGGTGAATCAGTTATCTACAAGATTTGATTCTTTATCTAATTAAGTATACTTAAACATAAAGCATAAACACAATGAAAGAACACATGAACACAACACCAATATTTTGGTTATGGGGAAACCCAAATAGGTAAAAACCCTGGTGGGACTTGACACCCACTAATATTCTGTACTAGAGTATAATGATCCTTGTTAGAAGATCTTTAACCTTGTTAGGAGTTTCTTTACAATATATTAAGTATAGTAGACCTGGTCAAGGGTCAGACCCTATTAGGATTCTTTTACAATAGTCCCTATTAGGGGAGAGGACGCATTGTCTGAGAGCTCATTGCTCAAAGGGGTGAAGGCTACAATCTTCTGAATAATAGATACACACTATATAGGGATATTGGTGAACTACACTTTGACCTACTCTCTAGATCAATTCTAATGAATAGCACAAATAATTTACTTGGTCACATAGACCTTCTTCTGATGGTTCAACACTTTGCACACTCTGCTTTGCTCTGCTTGATCAACCATGAACCATAGTCCATCAATCACAAATGACTGCCTATAAATATCTTTCCTCTAAATGATATAATCAAGTTGGACTATTAGAACCACCTTGAAATCATATTAGAGAAACCATAACAAACTTATATAATCATTCTGTTGGCTCTACTATGCATGCAACACATTCTGGGATCTATCCAAATAAGATAATTGTAGACGCACACTACACACTATCAGCTCTACCAAAACAACTGTATCTTTCTCCTCAAGCTGAATTAACTCATGTGATCTTAACCAAACATCATTAACTCTCCTCTAAGCTTAAATCCAAGGGCACATACCACAAGGATAGGTTCAACTCAAGAACCAATAAAATCTTTGTCGGCTCTTCTGAATAAACACAAGAAATTGCTACTGGGGAATAGCGATTGCATGAATTCACTTCTACTAAATATCTGACTATGTGTCCATAACTAAAACATCACTGATATATCTTCAACATATATCCAAGTGTGCAAGGCTCCATGATAACTATACAGACAACCATACACATAACATTGTCTATTACTCTGTTAACAACACTGCTGACACAAGCTTATATAACTGTCTGTACTAACAGTTAACCTCTGCACCCAAGATATCATGTTGATATCATGTCCATGATACATATACTGAAGGCTTACTACATAAGACTTCCACACATGCTACTTTCCATATGTTGTCATCATTGACAAAGATACAGTCAGTATTGGCCTGCTAGCAAATCTCCAACAAAAGTGTTTGTAGTATCTGACTAAACCCATGAAAATATGAACCTTTAAGACATTGGTGGGGTTGGCCATTCAAATATAGCTTCTATCTTGGTGGGATCAACTAGTATACCTTCTCCTGAGATAACATGACCAGCATACTTAGCTTCAATTTGAAAGAGTTCAGACTTCTCCAAGTTTGCAAATAACTGATTCTTGCGAAGGCATTGTAACACTTTTCAGAGATGTTCATTTTCTTCCACTGACTTAGAGTACACCAAAATATCATCTAGAAGAATTATGAAAAATTTGTCAAAGATGGTCTTGAATACCCCATTCATGAGACTCATAAATATAGAAGGTGCATTTGTGAGACTAAAAGGTACTACGGTAAATTCATAATTCCCATATCGAGTACGGAAAGCTCTTCGATGAATGTTGGCTTCATGAATCCTTCACTAATGATAGCTCAACTTCAGATCAATCTTGGAAAATACCTTGGCTCCTTTCATCCAATTAAATAGATCATCAATCCTCGGCATAGTATACTGATTCTTAATGGTTACCTTGTTGAGTTGATGATAGTAAATGCACAACCTAAGTGAGCCATCCTTCTTCTTAACAAAGATAACCAAAGCTCCCAAAGTGACACACTTGGTCTGATAAATCCCTTTTCCAAGAGTTCTTCTATTTGAGCTTTTAACTAACTTATCTCTTGAGTGGTCACAAGCATGAGGAGCTTCAGAGATGGGTTTAGCTCCTAGTACCAAGTCTATGCAAAAATCAATGTCTCTTTTGGGAGGTATTGTAATGCCCCACCAAGGAACCCTTGGCTCAAGGACATTATGCTCATTAATTCATACACAATATATATATTTTTTTAATACAGTAGTAGAACATAATCTAATTTGATTTATTTAATGTTACTAGAAGTCAAGAGAATAAAGAGATTATACTACTTGTCTTTCTCAATTAACAAATTATTATTCTTGCATACCCGAATATTGCTAACTTTCTTTTACATGATGACCACCATGTCCAACACCTGTAACTACACATGTATAAACAACTAGATGCAAACATTAGATATATTCTATCACAAATAAATGCTTTATTGATAGATTAGCTATGAGAATCATTATTAAGAAGAAGTGAAATCATTGCATTAGAAAATAAAGAAAAACCCTAAGGGATTGGACCTAAGCCTCGAGGGCTCATCATCGATGGCCTTTCCTACATTCACACTCAGAGACTTCATAGTTTGACTCTCCCCATTCTAGACTATCTATTTATAAAATCAAGAAAAGTGGGTACGCAACCCTTTCTAGGGTCTTTTTCCCCAGACAGTTTTCCCTTCAACTACCACCCACTTAGGTGGAACAGGGAGAAAGTCCTAGACTTAAAATTGATAACTTGATACTAATTCCATAACTCAAAAATAGAGTTTAACTCACATTAATATAGTATTCATGAAACCTCCTTAATTATAGTATTTACTAAAGTGCCTTCCAAGCGAACATAGAAATGAAATACAACCAAATCTTTAGATAATCATAATTTAGTAATTAAAATCATCATCGTGATTAACATCATTAAATTAAGATAATCATTATAAACATCACAATCCCTAAGTATGTGTACAATCCCATGAAAACATGACATAAGCCCAATACCTCCTCTCTTCCTAATGATCGACCTAGTTATGATGAAACGAAATCAAATGAATAAAAAGTTATCCACAATAACACTAAGAATGAATAAGAGAACCAAGGACATGTCTACAAGTGCACAACCATAACCATAGGCATCTATGAGAAGGAATGAAAAATATATAATTGCCAATTCAAACTTGGAACAATTTCTATTAATGTATAATTCAATTAGATATACAAATATACACAACCATGTAACCTCACACAAGCATATAGTGTAGTATTATAATTACCTTAAGGCACCATCTTCATCTTCTAAACACAACACATTTAATACAACAACTCAATTAAACTATTGTACCTTAAGTATTATTAATTGGATATTTTATGATTCATTCTAATCTAAATAATATAAAACAATTTTTTATAGATTCCTATAGAGATCTTTATATTCAACTTCAATAAAATTTACCTCTACAAAAGTTTAGTTTTTAACTAACTATTCACACTAATAAACCATTTCACCTTCTAGAACTGCATGACAATTGATTAAGATTCTAGATAATGATTAAAGTTTTATCCAAGTCTATTTAATATTTCATTATTTTATTTTTAAATAATAATAAAATTTCTTAAGCAATATTGATCTAGGAACTTAATTTTAGAAAAAATATATATATAAATAATATTAAATCATACTCTAAATAAATAAAAATAGTTTTTCTAACTATTTATTTATAACTGACTAATATTCTAATCAAATTTTCAATTTAATATAATTTTAACTAAATGACAACCATAAAATTATTTATGTACATAACAGGTTAAAGATTCTGAATAGGAAGAGACACTATAATTTTTATTTTAATAAAATTTATCAAATCAAACTAAATCTATAACTTTCTTTATAATCATTTTTTTTATTCAAGAGAAAACTTAGATTAAAACATGTTTACCAAAAACAACTAGGAATCTAAGATAATGAAAAGTATTGATTCATTATGTTATCACTATGAAAATTTTTCCACCTTCATGCCAACATTTTTCAATGTAATCTAGTTTCAAAGCCTGTTACTAGGGCTTTATACTAGAAGAACCCTAGTTTTATGCAAGCCCTAGTTGGTTTTGAAACTTGTTATAATTTGGTGTTACTTTTTGATTCACTAATCCTCTGAAATATGCATGTGCCATTTTTTCCCCCATTAAACCATCACTTTATATGTTGTATCATTAGGTTGTCAGATGCAGCCTATTTAATTAATTCTTTAAAGCCTAAGTCGTGGAATATTTTTTCCTAAAGTTTGTTCTTTTTAAAAAATATGTGGCTGTCGTTGAACCACAAGCCTGTATGATGTCAGAATGTCTAACATAAAATTTAGCGACACATCACCACCTATCCAAGCGGGCCCATCAATGAAGGTTTTCCAGCAGTTAAACTTTCTATCTAATCTACAGTTGTTGCTATAACTTTATCCTTGAATGATTTGAAATTCTTCTTGCCATTGTACTTGTGACCTTTCTTCTCATCCTTGCTTTTCTTGTTTGGGCATCTAGCTGCAATATGACCAATTTCTTCACATGAAAAATAGATTAAGGGAGTTTTACCTTTGTATTTACCTCTGCCTCTAGTATATTTCTTTGCAAGTAATGCTTCAATAACTTCAAGATCACTATCAGAACTTTCCTCTGATTCTTCTTCACTCTCTGACTAGGTGTCCTTTATTTTCTTGCCCTTCTTAAGTGAAATTTTGGCCTCAAATGCTGATTCAATATTTTTGGAAGTTGGAACATAGTTGTCATAGTTATCCAACTCAAAGGCTGTCAATCTTCCTATTAAGGCATCCAAAGTTATATTGTGATTTTGTTCACATCTTTCTTGAATAGCAGATACTCTTATTACATAGATAGGGAGTAATGTTCTGAGAACCTTACCTATAACAGTTTCATCATCAATTGTTCCTCCAGAAGCTCTGATTGCACTAACACTTACCTTGATCCTTTCAACACATTTTGCAATGTTTTCATCTTCTCTCATTTTCATCTAATCAAACTGTCCTCTTAGGCTTCCTACTTTGGCTCTCTTCACATTTTCATCACCACCATAAATTTTCTTCAGCTTGTTCCACATTGCATAAGCAGTTGTGTAGTCTTTTATCTCATCAAATTCTTCATAGCTAAGAGTTGATGCAATGTCTATCATCATGGTGTTATGGTTCTTTTTCTCTCCAATGTCTTCAACAGTTAATGTGCCAGTAGGAGCTGTATATTCTTGATCAAGATATTTGCATCTTGAATCACCAATGGAAGCCAGATGAAGTCTCATGAGACCTTTCCATGCTAAAAAGTTATCTCTATTAAGCCTTGGAATTTCTCTCTTGTAAGACATCCTGATCTTTAGCTTAGGTCCTTGAAACCCTTCCTGCAAGCACCGAAAGCTCTGATACCAATTGTTGGAAATATAGATGGAGTAACTAAGAGGGGATGGGGGGGTGAATTAGTTAACCACAAAAATATTACCACAGATCCATTAGATGTCTTATTAAATCATTTTCTACTGTTACTCAGTAAACATATAGAGAAATGCTATAACTCGGTTATTGCAGTGAGTATTAATTTAAGCATTCATCAGTGATTAACATGCATGCATAAAGAAAATAACATGAACAAAAGAGACACCAAATTTAACATGGAAACCCAATATGGGAAAAACCACCAATGTAACTAGTTACTATTTTTCACTCTTTTGAAGTGAGCCCTGTTAGGAGCCAACCCGGTTAAATGTTACAAAACACACTGTTAGGTGTGACCTTGTTAGAGGATTTAATCACCCTGTTAGGAGTGGCCTTGTAAGAGGTCTTAGAAACAATTCAATAGAACTATCACCTTGTTAGAGGATTTACAAAATGGCTATTAAACAAACTCTGTTAAGTGATTCTAAAATCACTGCTACAATGGTAAGAAAGTAATAGTGAAGTGACCTGAATAAGATGCAACTGAATTGCTGATTACAGATCTCTGTTCTGCTTCACTAGATCCTTCCTGATCAAATAAATCTTTTCTACTCCTCAAGGATATCTAACCATCCTTCAAAATTTGCACACACCTTCCTTCAAAATGATTTTCATGTTCGCTCACAAATTTCCACACTTTCACACTATTCTTCTCTTGCACACCTCTTAATTCACCACTTGACCTTATATATACCATTCAGATTGTCAAGTCAGCACTAATAATCATTACAAACATTAACACTCATTACAATAGTCAGCTAGAATAAACAAACTTAATTTCTCAAATTAACAAAATGCTTTACTGGGCCGACCTTGCTTGGTAAACACTATTCCTAAAAAGATTTCCTTCAGTGACCGAGTGAATTCGGTAAACATTGCAAATTCTACAACATCCTTTGGAGACTAAGTGAACTCAGTAAACACTAACTTTACTTTGATAACCATGGAAGCTCTATTAACACTGACTTTCCTACCATACTTTCCTTTGATGCCCAAAAGATCTCGGTAGATATTGAAAAACTACCTGCTGACCGACTGAGCTCGGTAGACATTGGGAACTACTTTCCTGACTGAATGAGCTTGATAATTGATATGACATTTGTGTGACATCAAAGACAACACACAATTAATCCAATAATCTCCTTCAGACAATTGTATCCAACAAGGTCTTCATAAAGGAGATGGTTTACAGTGGGCACTAAAAATGCCAGGTCACATTAGTGTGTTTACTTTCTATTTGTGGTCAGGGATTTTGATGTGACACCTATCAGAATGATTGAAATCAAGGAACAACAAGTCAGCATTCCCACTTGTTAGTTCTTTGCAATGTGGTGGTTATTGATTCAATGGAGCTTAGTGAAATATCATAGTGGGCCCTATTTCTTTTCCAAAGAATTAAAGTCCGAAAAGATCTTGCAGTTGTAGTTATACTGTAGATGAAAAGTGCATGATTTTTAAGTTTACACTTTAGTGAAAACCATTGATCTTGCTTGATGATAGAAGATAAGGGGGTGGGTCCTTGGCCGATGACTTGTTCCTTTATGATTGGTCCACAGAGGCAGTGATGAGATGTTATGTTGTCAGAACACTTGACACTAAGGATAAAGGTGAGGTTTTCTTCACTGCTGACATGTCTAACCTAGCAAGTCTTGATTCGATAAAGTTTTAAAGGAAATTGTGGGGCTGCCATTGTAGGTGGTAAAGCATGATAGGTTGGAAAAGGATCTTGCGGCTGTCGTTACACCACTCAAGGAAGATGCTTGTATTAGTTTTTGTTTCCTCACATGGTTATTTTGAAACATTTTTATTGGTTGAGAAGACATTTGGGAAAAAGTGAAAAGGAGTTATGTGGTCTTGTTTGTTGATCGTCTGATCGCTGGAAAGAAAATAAATCAATGACTGGAATTCAAATTTCAACTCTATGACATTTTTCACGTCCTGTGAATGCTAAGGCCGCCAACTTTCAGTAATGGCAGAATTAATAAGTTACATGCAGATGGACTGCAAGCCATTGGTGATATTATATATCAAAATTCAATCGTTGTTTCTCTTTACTACTCTCATCAACTTTCTAGCGATTTAGATTTTCTCAAGGAGCAATTTTAAGCGAGGAACTTGCAGGTGCCTAGTAGGTATTTTTTCTAAATTTGAGAGTTTCTTAAGGTCTGTGAAGAAGTTGTAAAGGAAATTTCTATTACCAATTGATAGTGTTTAGGGTTTCCTTGAATATTCACATATTGTCTTAAAGAAAGCCCTAGTTTCAAAATGCCGCCAAAAAGAAACCTATCTGGTCAAATAGAAGATAGCAAAAGGGGAGTTTTTGAAGATTTGATGCAATTGATCCTGCATTTTGATAATGGGGCAGCGAGAATGAAATAACTTGTCCCAAGAAACCCTAGGGACTTAGTTGCAGAAGCATTCTATGATAGAGGCAACTGGATGAGAGATGCCAAGGTGGGAGAGAAGCACAATGGTCCTATTCTATTCAAGGCAGCTTACTCACAGAGAAATTCCTATGTTCCCCTTAGTAACATATGGCAGTTTGATGTGGGGAGGTTAATATGCCCTGGTGTTTTCATGGATGCTGAGTTGTTAATTCAAATTGCAAAATGCTATGATCCTGTGACAAGGTGTGTCAAGGATGTCAATGGAAAGAACCTAATTAGCATAACAGAAGATGAGATCAGGGAAGTTTTTTCACTAAATGACCCTTCTGTTGGGTTGGACAAGATATATTACATATAATTTACAAAGATATATCAAGCACAGAAGGATATTTTGAGAGCAGGGCCTCTAAAGGAATTCATTGATCAAATTGGATCAATGTGTGTTGTAAGTGCAAGCACCCTAGAGCCTTTCAGGTTAGACTTGTTTAGTAAGAGAGCACAAGAGTTTTATAAGTCTCTCACTCTAGTTCTAGGGCATGATGAAGCAACTCACATGCTAGTCCCATACATGTTTATGATGGTACAAACATTGCACCCCCAGCTGGCACTAATTTTTGATTTTGCTTCTCATTTGGCTGACTTGATCCATGAAGGATTATAGGGAATTAAGAACATGAAGGTTAGTAGGCCATTTGGATGGTATTTAATGCTTATGAACATGTTCTTATACAAAGGTGAGAAGTTTTTCAGTTCAATAATAAATATTGTGAAGAAGAGAACGGAGAATTTAAAGAGGCATATCAGTGGAGAGAAGAGATGGATGCACTTTTATTAGAAAGAGTGATTGGTGTCCTAAGTGACACATATTCTTTTAGTAGCACTATCAAATTGTTAATAAATGCTAAATCAATGTTTGACACAATACAACATAAGGTTGGTCAAATTTAGAGTGAGTGGGAATAATTATGAAGTAAGAAAGCTGAATTTGCCAATTTTGAGTTCCTAGATGAAGAGTTGTATGATAGGTGGAGGTATTAGTATGTACCTCATGTTGAAAAGGTTAATACTTTGCTAGCCTCTTAGAGTAAGTAAAGGCAGTTAAGTTTTGGGTTGTGAAAGTTGTTGAAACGTAGGAAGACATTTATTGCAATATGGACAGCGAGATGTTGCAAATCAGATTTGTTGAAAAGAGCCAAGGACAACATTGAAGACATAAAGAAAGGTGACTCAACTGCAAATATCTCACCTACAAAAACAAGTGTATTTATTGTAGACCCATTTTGGTTGTTGTATAGTTTTTAGGGTTAAGATTTTTGTAAACCCTTGAATGATTGATAGCTTGTTGTATCTCCTTGTATATAAAGGATTTTCCATTATCATTCTAGGTATTGAGAGTTTAGGAGTCAAAAAGATAGAAGTTCTAGAACCCTAGCCCTCAGTCAAAAATTGTAATATTTTGTATCTTTTTATTATCAATGTAGTAAAGAAGAACTACAGGTTGTTGTTGTTGTCTTGCAAGCTTGTTGTTCTAGATGTGTTGTATGCAAATGGTGAAAGGTTATACTTAATATAAAACTTAAATCTTTGTCTCTCTGTTATGTTCATTCTATGAATCAATAATTCTTTTAGAGATTTATGTGTCCGTGTCTTTTCCCTGAGTTCTGATCTAGGATTGGATTAAATGTTGCTTAGAGTGAGATATATGTTTATTAGATTTCCATAAAGGATTCTTATAAGTAGGAAAGATTTGAAGTATTTGTATTTATGTTCAAAGACCATATTTTCTCTAAACACCTTTGTATTCATCTATTTTCTGGTGACTCTATGCTAAATAAATAAGGCACTGATCTATATGGACCTATCTCTATTTTATAAGGAATGATTGAAATCATTGTAATTCTTCAACATTTGAATACCAGTCTTTTACATTTATTTTATTTTATATGTTGTCCTACCCAGTGATGGAGAGTCAATGAACAATAGGTTGTTGTTTAGTACTTTCTCACTATCATCTATTGTAAGATCCAGTATTGAATAAGAAAAAGAGTTAAATCTATTGGATTAGGTGTACCCACCTTGGTTTTGCAGAGCCAGAAGTGAAGAGGGAAGTCTTGTCCCTATAGTTGGTCTAGTTGCTTATAGATTTCCCATATTTAGAATTAACCACTCCTTAACATCAGTCATAAGCATATTGGTATCTCATGGAGTGTAAAATCCTATCCAAGAACCAACAAAATGGTAACTCTACTGGGGAATCTTGTTAACAAAGTTCTAAGTGACGTAGGTACAAGTTGAGCTAGATTCTTGGCTTGCTTACTTTAAGACCAGTTGGTTACCTTTTAACACAGAGTTGATTCCTTTTCAAAATTTGTGTACCCTTTTCTATTTGTTTAAAATCATAGAAAATCCCATTAAGCTTGGGTAGTGACTCTAAAAAATCTATGTACTAGTGCTTTAAATATCATAATATCACAATGAGTTTCAAAAACACAAGGTCCTGGAGGAAAGAACACGCAGAGAAAAGTTTGCAGGGTGAGCTTCCAGCCAAATCAAGATGAGGCCGGGTTAGAAGAGAAAAAAATGTAAATGATATGTCTCTTACCTAGAAGCAAAAGGGAAACTCAAGACAGGAAGGTATTGCTTCCCCTAGTTAGGAGGGAAATGCCTTAGAATATGAGGAGGCAGTTGATTTAGGCTTAAACCAGTATGAAGATTATTATTCTCCCATAGAAAGAGAGGGTGAAAGGTTACCCCAAAATGGGAGGATAATCCCTAATAGAAGGTTTGGGGGAGAGAGAAGATCTAGAAGTAAGAGTAGGGGTGGACAAGACTTTGTTCCCTCTTTCACCCTTGGTTAATCATTACCCCAAGGCCTTCATGAGTTGCAGGATCAACAAGAAGAACCTCAAGCACAACAGGTTGAATCTAAAACAACTTTGCCTGATTCTGAAGAAATATTTGAGGAAGTTTATGAATTGGAAAGAAGAATTCATGAACAAGAAACCATTACATAGAAAAGAGAAAAAGAAAGAGATGGAAAAATCAGGCATGCTAAATGAATTCAATAACATAAAGAAAAATTTCAATGAGGATGTTGTTGAGTTTAATATCAGGTTTCAAAAGGCTATGCATAAACTCTTATAGGTTATCAGATTGGATGATAGAGTGTGTCTTGTCACATATTTAAATGTTTTTGACTCAAAGATGGGCTACCTTTTGAGAGATAAAAATCTGAGGAGCCTTGTTGAAGCCTACAAGTTGGTTGTGAACATAGAGAGTAACCGGAGAATTTTAGGAAAGTTGGGAAGAAGGGAAGATAATAAATCACCTTTGTTGAATAGAAAAGATCAAGGAAAGCCTAAAAGCGTAAAACCTAAGGATGATGAAAGCCTAAAGAAGATTTTGAAAGAAATAAAAGATCTGAATCTTTGTGAAAATAGAGGTAATAAAGCTACAGGAGGAGATAAGCCTTCATTTAACAACTTCAATAAATTACCAAGAAAGCAAAATTACCCCTACAATACCCAATGGAAAGATGGGAAGCCTATGCTTCCTGAGAGAAGGGATAAGCCAAATGATAGGACCCCTGATCCATTGCAAAGAAACTCAATGAATGTAGTGGAAGAAGTCCCATGGTGTATTGCTTGTTAGTCACCACATGACCCTAATTATTGTGTCATATCTCAAAGTGTCTCTTCACGGGAAGAGAAAGAATGCAATGAGGAATAGCCCTATGATGACCAAGGATGTGGGATGATTTCTTCCCATGTGTGGGATGAGGTGGACTCTACTAAAGAGGATGAAAATTAGGATGTTTCCAATTCCTAGACCAAAATTGAATCATATCATCAGCAATTTTTTTCTGATGGAGATAGTGAGCCTGACAACATCCAGTGTAATGTTTAAAAGAATGAAGAAACAATTACTTTAAGGAGACCTTCTGATGAGGAGATTGCCTTGATAACAACCAATATGGTTACTCAGGGAAAAGAAAATTATAACTTGGGAAGTAGAGTTGTTGGTGATTCAAGTCAGAAGCTTGCTGGGATTTTTATTAAGAAAATAGATAAAGATGTAAAACCATCATAGGATAAGATTAAAGATGCTAGTCCTGTTGATAAGGTCAAGATAAAGAAAAATGTTAAGCCCAATATTGTGTATAAGATAAAATCCAAGCCCACAGCTGAGGTTGTTCCAGCCTTGCAGAAACAAAATGAAGTCCAAATTAAGAAAACTACAGATATATTTATCCAAGAAGCTGATAAAGAGATTGCAAATTTAAAGCTAGATGTTTTTGATTGTAAATATGTCCCTATTGATATGAGAAAATTATTGTCTTAGATTATTGTCAAAGTTCCATTGCTAGAAATGATGAGGATAGAAGAGCATAACAGAAAAGCCCTAAATTGGGTAAATGGTGTGATATCTGTGGATCCTCAAAAAATAGAAAGAACTGAGAAACAAATAGTAGCTGTGAAGGATGAAGATGGAAATTATAATGTGGAGATTGTTTCTAAGATTCCTCAAATCTATCTAGATACAAATTTTGTTAGTACTACAGTAGGAACAGTTGACCCATTCTTTTTGACTTTGCAGATAAATGGAAAGTTGCTAAAAAATTGCATGATTGATTCTGGAGCATCAAATACTGCTATGCCTACTGAGGTTATGAAGTTATTAGGATTAAAGGTGGACACACCCCATGGAAGGTGTCAAGAAATGGACTCAAAGAAGGTACCAGTTGTAGGTACTATTAAGGTTCTACCTTATAAACTAGCTGCATACCCCAACAAACAATTAACCATGAGTGTCTTGGTAGTGGATATTCCTCCCTAGTATGGAATGTTATTATCAAGAAAGTGGAGTGCTTCCATGGGAGGTAGCATACAGTGTGACTTATCATTTTCTACTTTTAATTTTGAGGGACAGAATATCAAGATCACTAGGGAATCTAGAACCCCTCATATGATTGAAGAAGAGGAAGTGGATACTATGAATTTTTTCCTTGACACTGATATTAATGCCTTCCAAGTCCAAGATAAGGAAGTAGAGGAGGGTGTTGAACCTACCCATAGATCAAAAATCTTGGAAGGATAGATTGATCTTGACAGTCTTTGGACTATGTATTTTGATGGAGCAAATTCAAAGGAGGGGTCTGGAGCTGGAATATTGCTTGTATCTCCAAATGGTAAAACTTTCAAATTCTCCTTTACTTTGTTATTCTCATGCACAAATAATGTTACAGAGGATGAGGCTTTATTAATAGGTCTGAGATTGGCATCAAGGCATGGCATAAAATGTTTGAAAGTGGTAGGTGACTCTAAGTTAGTTGTATCCCAAATTAGAACAAAGTATGCTTCAAAGAATCAGACATTAAAACAGTATAGAAATGCAGTGTGGGATGAGATTGAAAGCTTTAGTGATTTTAACATCTATTGGATGGAAAGGGGTCATAATAGAATGGCAAATTTGTTAGATAATATAGCTCTTAGACCAGAGGATGTCACATTTGTAGATATATCAAGTATAGAGATACAAGCTAGGCTTTCCATCCCTGAAAATGTAGACAACTGGGAGGTTTTCTCTAATGACTAGGACATATTAAGGTTTCTTCAATGTGAATCCCATTTTGGTGATAAGGAAATGAATTTTAGTACTTATGTGGATACAGTGAATGGTAAATATGTCATTTTTGGGAAAGAAGTTTTGCAGTTAAAATCAAATAGAGTTCCTAAAGGACTAGTTGCTCTTGAAAGGGCATTTGACAAAAAAGACAAGGCTTTCTCTACTAGTATCGATAAAATCAATGAGCTTGAAGAGATAAACTTGGGCACAAGGATAGCCCCCAAGAAGGTTTATATAGGTAGGTCTCTCTCTCCAAGGACTAGAAAAAATCTAATTGATCTTCTTAGAAAATTTAGGCATGTTTTTGCTTGGTCCTATGGGGATCTGAAAGCTTTAGAGAGGACCTTTTTCAACATGAGATTCCACTTAAAGAAGGGACAAAACCTTTTAGACAAAAATTGAGACCTGTTAATCCTACTTTAGCACCTAAAATGTAGAGTGAACTCAAGAAGATGATAGATGTTGGAATAATCAAGCCCATTAGACATTCTACTTGGGTCTCTAATTTGGTACCTGTCAGAAAGAAAAATGGTGATATAAGGCTTTGTGTTGACTTTAGGAATCTTAACATCAATTCTCTAAAGGATAACTATGGATTACCAAATACGGAGAATATGTTGTAGAAGGTCATTGGATCATAATTGATGTCTATGATGGATGGTTTCTCTGGTTACAACCAAGTAATGGTAAAAGACACAGAGTAGTTCAAAACTACATTTACAACCCCATGGAGGACATATGTTTATGTGAGGATGCCCTTTGGGTTGATTAATGTTGGCACCACTTTTCAAAGGGCTATGGATGTAGCCTTTGTAGATTTCATTGATAGATTTATGGTGGTAAATCAGGATGACTTGACAGCCTTCTCAGCTAAAGAAGAACAACATTGCCAGCATTTAGAAAAGATTTTCATTAGAGGCTTAGAATATGGGGTCTCTTTGAACCCGAAGAAATGTGCCTTTGGTGTGACAGAAGGGAAACTTCTAGGGCACATTGTTTCAAAAAATGGGGTGAGGATAGACCCTGAAAGGGTGGAGGCTATTGACAAGCTATCATTACTAAAGAATGTCAAGGGGGTTCAGTCCTTTCTAGGACAAGTCAATTTTTTAAGAAGATTTATTACAAACTTTTTAGAGATCAGTATTCCCATATCAAGAATGTTGAAGAAAGGGGAAAAGGTTGAATGGAATATTGAAGTAGTCTAGGCCTTTAATAACATTAAGAAGGCTATTAAGCATGCCCCAGTTTTGAAGACACCAAATTACAACAAGCCTATGCAATTTTTTTCTTTTGCATTTGCCCACACTATTGCAGCAGTGCTATTACAAAAAAATGCTGATGGTTTTGAACAACCTATCTCCTTCTTTAGCAAGACCTTGTAGGCAATAGAATTGAACTATGATATCATTGAGAAATAAGCTTATGCCTTGGTAAAGGCCATTAAGACATTTAGGTTCTATTTGGTGGGAGCCACAGTGGTTGCTTATGTTCCAAGTGTTGCAGTCAAGGATATCTTGGTCCAACAACAGGTTTCAAGAAGGAGATGTAGGTGGATTAATAGGATTCAAGAATTTAACATAGACATCCACATTACAAAGTTGGTTAGAAGGTTGGGCCTAGCAAATTTGATGGCCAAAAGAAATCTAAATGAAAACTAGATAAATGCTTTGGAGGAGGATCAGAGACCTTATATATGTAACATGGACTATTGTGAATGGTACAAGGATATTTTCAAGTATTTGCAAAAGATGGTTTTACCCCTTGAATTGGATAAAAACAAGAAAAGAACTATTGAGCTCCATTCTTTAAGATATGTAATTATAAATGGTGAATTGTGGTGGAGGAGTAATGAGGGTGTTTTTCTTAGGTGTGTAGATAAAGATAAAGCCCAACTCTTGATGGATGAAATGCACAATGGGATTTGTGGAGGACACTACATGGCAAAGACTACAGCCCACAAGATCCTCAAGTCAGGCTTTTGGTGGCCATCACTTTTCAAAGATACCCATCAGTTTGTAAAAAGGTGTGATCCTTGTCAAAGATTTGTAGGAAAATTGAAATTTAGTGGAAACTTGCCCCTTACACCTATTACTGTTCAAGATCCTTTTCAGAAATGGGGTATGGATTTCATTGGTGAAATCCCTAATAAATCTAGTGGTGGACATTCCTATATCTTGGTGGCAACTGATTATTTCACCAAGTGGGTTGAGGCAATCCCCACAAGGAAAGTGACTAGTAAGGTAGTGATAGACTTTATGATGCAAAACATTCTCACAAGGTTTGGTTGCCTAGAGACCATAGTTGTTGACAATGCAATGTGTTTTAGGTTAGAAGAATTTGTTGACTTTTGTCGACACAATGGTATGAAAATTTCATTTTCTTCTACTTACAATCCACAAGGTAATGGTTAGGTAGAATCCAGCAACAAGATTTTGATCAAGATTTTTAAAAGAGTCCTGGATGAAAACAAGAAAGCTTGGGATTCCAAATTTCTACAAGCCCTATGGGCTGACAGGGTTACAGCCAAGAAAGTAATAGGGTGTGCCCCTTTTGACTTGGTCTATGGGATCAATGCAAGATTACCTCAAAACAATTTATTACAGATGTATCAATTCATACAGGCCTATGATGATGATGTGGAAGAAGACATGATAGTCAGAATAAATGATTTGATTCAACTGAATGAGGTAAGAAATGATGCACATGATAAGAATGAGAAGTTGTAGTCCCAGTGCAAAGTTTTGTATGATAGAAGGACTACTTAGAGAAATTTTATAAATGGTGACATGGTCTTAATGTGGAATGAAAGACTAGAAGATAAAGGGAAGCATGGGAAGTTTGATCCCGTCTGGTTAGGCCCATATATTATTGAGGAAAAATGGGGAGCAAATTCATATATTTTAAAGAATCTAACAGGAGAGCTTGTGGAGTTGCCAGTTCATGGTCAATTCTTAAAGTCTTATTTCTCTTAAAGTCTTTTGCAATCCCTGTACATTTTTGGTCTAGAAATTTTGTGTATAGTTCTCTATTTTCAGTCGAGGTTTTGTTCTGGTCTGATTTTCAAAGAGATTCTAGTTTCTCATTGTATCTATAGGAGATACACATCCCCACGCATGAGCCATTGTTATCACTATGAAAATTTTTCTGCCTTCAGGCCAACATTTTTCAATGTAATCCAATTTCAAAACCTGATACTAGGGCTTTATACCAGAAGAACCCTAGCTTTATGCATGCCCTAGTTGGTTTTGAAACTTGTTATAATTTGGTGTTACTTTTTGGTTCACTAATCCTCTAAAATATGCATGTGCCTTTTTTTCCCCCATTAACCCATCACTTTACATGTTGTATCATTAGGTTGTCAGGTGCAACCTATTTAATTAATTATTTAAAGCCTAAGTCATGAATTATTTTTTCCTAAAGTTTGTTCTTTTAAAAAAATATGTGGCTGTCATTGAACCACAAGCCTGCATGATGTTAGAATGTTTGACATGTGATTTTGTGACACAAGACCACCTCTCCAAGTGGGCCCATCAATGAAGGTTTGCTAGCAGTTAAACTTTCTATCTAATCTATGGTTGTTGCTATACTATTGGAGGAAGATGTCAGATTTTTAAGCTTACGCTTTAGTGATAACCATTAGATCTTCATAAAGGAGACGGTTTGTAGTGGGCCCTAAAAATGCCAGGTCACATTAGTGTGTTTAATTTCTATTGGTCATCGAGGGTTTTGATGTGGCACCTATCAGAGTGATTGAAATCGAGGAAGAACAAGTCAGCATTTCCACTTGTTAGTTCTTCACAACGTGGCAGTTATTGATTCGATGGAGCTTAGTGAAATATCATAGTGGGGCCTGTTTCTTTTCCAAAGAATTAAAGTCTGGAAAGATCTTGCAGTTGTCATTATACCGCTGATGAAAAGTGCATGATTTTTAAGTTTACGCTTTAGCGATAATCATTGATCTTGCTTGATGATAGAAGCTAATGGGGTGGGTCCTTGGCCGATGACTTGTTCCTTTATGATTGGTCCACAGAGGTGGTGATGAGATGTTATGTTGTCAGAACACTTGACACTAAGGATAAAGGTGAGGTTTTCTTCACTGCTAACATGTTCGACCTGGCAAGTCCTGATTCAATAAAGTTTTAAAGGAAATTGTGGGGCCACCATTATAGGAGGTGGTAAAGCACAATAGGTTGGAAAAGGATCTTGTGGCTATCATTACACCACTCAAGGAAGATGCTTGTATTTTATGCTAGTGCTTTAGTGATAGGATGACACCTGTTTGCTCCAATCGAGATAAACTTAAGTTTTTGTTTCCTCACATGGTTATTTTGAAATGTTTTTATTGGTTGAGAAGTCATTTGGGAAAAAGTGAAAAGGAGTTACGTGGTCTTGTTTACTGATCATTTGATGCGCTGGAAAGAAAATAAATCAATGACTGGAATTCAAATTTTAAATCTGTGACATTTTTCACGTCCTATGAATGCTAAGGTCCCCAACTTTTAATAATGGAAAAATTAATAAGTTACATGCGGATGGACTGCAAGCCATTGGTGATATTATATATCAAAATTTGATCATTGTTTCTCTTTACTGCTCTCGTAAACTTTCTAGCGATCTGGATTTTCTCAAGGAGCAATTTTAAGCAAGGAACTTGCAAGTGCTTGGTAGGTATTTTTTCTAAATTTGAGAGTTGATTAAGGTTTGTGAAGAATTTGTAAAGGAAATTTCTATTACCAGTTGATAGTGTTTAGGGTTTCCTTGAATATTCACATATTGTCTTAAAGAAAGCCCTAGTTTCAAAATGCCGCCAAAAAGAAACTTGTCCGGTCAAACAGAATATAGAAAAAGGGGAGTTTTTGAACACTTGAAGCAATTGCTCCCACATTCTTATAATGGGGCAGTAAGAGTGAAAGATCTTGTCCCAAGAAACCCTAGGGACTTAGTTGTAGAAGAATTCTATGGTAGAGGCAACTGGATGAGAGATTCCAGGGTGGGAGAGAAGCACAATGGTCTTATTCTATTAAAGGTGGCTTACTCACAGAGAAATTCCTATGCTCCCCTTAGTAACATATGGAAGTTTGATGTGGGGAGGTTAATATGCCTTGGTGTTTTCATGGATGTTGATTTGTTAATTCAAATTCCAAAATGCTATGATCCTGTGACAAGGTGTGTCAAGGATGTCAATGGAAAGAACCTAATCAGCATAACAGAAGATGAGATTAGGGAATTTTTTTCACTAAATGACTCTTCTGCTAGGTTGGACAAGATAGATTTCATAGAATTCATAGAGATGTATCAGGCATAGAAGCATATTTTGAGAGTAGGGCCTCTAAAGGAATTCATTGATAAAATTGGATCAATGTGCGTTGTAAGTGCAAGCACCCTAGAGCCTTTCAGGCTAGACTTGTTCAGTAAGAGAGCACAAGAGTTTTATAAGTCTCTCACTCTAGTTCTAGGGCATGATGGAGCAACTCACATGCCAGTCCCATACATGTTTATTATGGTACAAACACTGCACCCCCAGCTGGCACTAATTTTTGATTTTGCTTCTCATTTGGTTGACTCGATCCATGAAGGATTACAGGGAATTAAGAACATGAAGGTTAGTAGGCCATTTAGATGGTATTCAATGCTTATGCACATGTTCTTATAGAAAGGTGAGAATTTTTTCAGTTCAACAATAAATATTGTGAAGTAGAGAAGGGAGAATTTAAAGAGGCATATTAGTGGAGAGAAGAGATGGATGAACTTTTGTCAGAAAGAGTAATTGGTGTCCTAAGTGACACATATTCTTTTAGTAGCACTATCAAATTGTTAATAAATGCTAAATCAATGTTTGACACAATACAACATAAGGTTGGTCAAATTCAGAGTGAGTGGGAACAATTGTCAAGTAAGAAAGTTGAATTTGAAAATTTTGAGTTCCTAGACGAAGAGTTGTATGATAGGTGGAGGTATTAGTATGTACCTCATGTTGAAAAGGTTAATACTCCACCGGCCTCTTAGAGTAAGTAGAGGTAGTTACTTTTTGGGTTGTGAAAGTTGTTGAAATGCAGGAAGACATTTATTACAATATGGACAGTGAGATGTTGCAGATCAGATTTGTTGAAAAGAGCCAAGGACAACATTGAAGACATAAAGCAAGGTGACTCAACTGCAAATATCTCACGTGCAAAAACAAGTGTATTTATTGTAGACCCTTTTTGGTTGTTGTATAGTTTTTAGGGTTAAGATTTTTTTAAACCCTAGAATGATTGGTAGCTTGTTGCATCTCCTTGTATATAAAGGATTTTCCATGATCATTCTAGGTATTGAGAGTTTAGGAGTCAAAAAGATAGAAGTTCTAGAACCCTAGCCCTCAATCAAAAATTGTAATATTTTGTATCATTTTCTTATCAAAGCAGTAAAGAAGAAGTACAGGTTGCTGTTATTATCTTGCAAGCTTGTTGTTCTAGATGTGTTGTATGCAAATGGTGAAAGGTTATGCTTAATATAAAACTTAAATCTTTGTCTCTCCATTATGTTCATTCTGTGAATCAATAAGTCTTTTAGAGATTTATGTGTATGTGTCTTTGCCTTGAGTTTTGAGCTAGGATTGGATTAAATGTTTCTTAGAGTGAGATATATGTTTATTAGATTTGCATAAAAGATTCTTATAAGTAGGAAAGATTTGAAGTATTTGTATTTATGTTCAGAGACTATATTTTCTTCAAACACCTTTGTATTCATCTATTTTCTGGTGACTTTATTCTAAATAGATAAGGCACTGATCTATATGGACCTATCTTTGTTTTATAAGGAATGATTAAAATCATTATAATCCTTCAACATTTGAATACCAGTCTTTTACATTTATTTTATTTTATATGTTGTCCTACCCAGTGATGGAGAGTCAATGAACAATAGGTTGTTGTTTAGTACTTTCTCATGATTATCTGTTGTAAGATCTAGTACTGAATAAGAAAAAGAGTTAAATCTATTGGATCAAGTGTACCTACCTTGGTTTTGCAGAGCCAGAAGTGAAGAGGGCAGTCTTATCCCTATAGTTGGTCCAGTTGCTTATAAATTTCCCATATTTGGAATTAACCACTCCTTAACATAATTCATAAGCATATTGGTATCTCATGGAGTGTAAAATCCTATCTAGGAACCAACACATTACAAGCTTTCCTAAGAATTCTTACAGTTCAAAACTAAATAGATTCATAATAAATTCAAAAAATTTCATTATTGAACAAAGTAGTTATAACAGAGGGAAACTAAAAAGTTGGAGTCTGGCTGGAAAGAAGATTGGAAATACTTAAAGCACCCGCACATATGGTACTATGTTAAATGTCTCATTCCCAAAAATAAAAAAAAAATAAAAATAAGAAAACAAACCATAGTTGTAGTGAAACCAACAACATTTATAAAAATAAACACAATGCTTAAATCAAGAAGTATATACACCAATCACACATAAAACTTATAGCCATAATATTATCCAGGAAGATAATAAAATAAATCACATAGAAAACTTATAGCCATAATATTATTCAGGAAGATAATAAAATAAAGAACCCATAAACAATGATAACTACACAACCAAACAAAGTTCACACTATAATTTTGATGCACATAATCAATCCAAAATGATAGATTGCATACCTCTTAACTCTCCAAATAACTCCGTAAAAAATGATAGGAAATACCAAATCTGAAGTTTCTCCAAAATATGGCAAACCAAAAAAAACCACCCATCTATTCACGATGTGATCCATATTTACCTTCCATCCCCATACAAATTCCTCACTCATAAAAATAAATAAATAAATAAAAGTAACTATCACACTTCCTCCTGCCTCTTAGTTGTAACCCCCCTGAATTATTCTATCTGCCCTCATCCAAACGGATTTTTATTTCCCTTAAAAAAATTGCAGCATGCTATTATCTCTCTTCCTTTAAAACCCTCTCCACTAACTCCTACGTAGGCTTTTCTTTTAAGTTAGTTATGATTCTTTAATTTAGTTAGTTTCTTTTTTTATTAGAAAGGAAACTTTTCTCTTTTTTTTTTTATAATTGTAAAACTTATTTTACACAAAGTAGTAATTTGTTTAGAGGTTTTTATAAAAATAATATAACAAAATAAATAAAATATTTATTTATAATGTTAAGTAGTTTGAAATATGTAAATATTTTTTTGAAATGTTATATAAATATATATTATTTTTAATAACATATTTTAACATAAGAATAATAAGAATTTTATTTTTTTATTTTTAATAAAATATTTATTTTATATCTTCTAGTTTTAGAAAGATAAATAATAAATAAACAAAATCTCATCATTTTTAATTTACAACATATTTAACACATACTAACTAAAGTATAGATTTATGAAAGTTATATAATCACATATATTATTAACATATTTAGGTATATGTGTAGACTATCATAGGTCTAGAAATTCCAACTAACAATTTAGTAGAAGAGATGAAAGGTTTACTTACCATAATAGTTCCTTACTGACTCTAAACTAGAGAGGCACTATAGGTATTCTAGGTATCTCATTTGGATAAACATCAAGAAATTATTGAAGTAAAGGGTGCTTAAGTGTTATTTCTCTATCTTCCTTGTCATCCAAGTCATTAATTGAGACTACAAGAAGTTAGCATCCCTTTCTCATGTATTTCTTAAGTTGCATGGATGATATCATCCAAAGTGATATAGGTTGTTGGATTCCCATAATAGTGTTGGGTTTTCCCAAATCATCTAAGCAATGAATTAGCTTCTTTCTATAATTTATCCTGGCTTCATGAGCTACTAACCAGTCCATTCCTAGGACAAACCGATATGATCCAAGAGGAATTAGTCAAAGATTAACATTTGTTGAGAAATGTCCTAATCCCACATTACAATTTTGAACATACAAATCTGCGGTCATTTTAGCCCCTGCGGCTAGCTCTACCTGCCACTTAACTCCTTTCCCTACTACCACTAGCCCGCAATTTTCTATCAAAGAAGGAGATATGGAGTCAGTTTCTCCCAAGTCAAAGAGAATAGAAATAGTTTTACCCTTTAACAAACTTGAATTCTCAATGAGTGTGTTTTGGTGATCAACTTGTCTATGATCAAATGCGACAAACATCCTATGAAACTTGCCAACATCTCCTACTATTGGTTCTAAAACTACATGATTCTGGTTGGTGAAATTAGTGCACTGAGGGTAATGAATTGTAATGTGCCCTTGTTTCCAGTAAGAATAACACCCATTATTCCTTCTAAATCTCTTTTTAGAGGTTGCACTAATTTTTGATAACCTCCTCTATTGATATTCTGAGAATTTCGGGATTGTGGAGGAGGAAACCGTTGTTGAGTCTAATTATTTCTATGATTATGGGGTTGTTGGAACTTCCCATTACCTTGATTGTTATATTTAAATTTCCTCTTAGGGAATTTCTGTCCTCCTTTAAAAGATGATTTTTGGTTATTGGAGTTGGAATTTCCTTGATCAAAGTTTCCTTTAGAACTTGATCTAGCATTAAATGTTTGGCCACTGGAATAGCCACCTTTTCCTTTAACCTTTCTTTCTACTAGGTATGCCTTAGTGATGGCATCTCAAATATTGTTGGGTTCTAAGACTGCCACATCTCCTAATATTCAATCATTCAAACCTCTTATGAAATGTTGGACAAGAATGGGTTTGTCATCTCTATATCCTGAGAAAGTATTAAATTCATAGAATTTTCTTTCTTATTCTTCCACTAACATGTTTTATTGTCTAAGGTGGTTAAACTCTTCTACCCTTCCCTACCTCCACTAATTAGACATGAATCGATCCTTAAAATTTTTTAGGAACAATTCACAAAAAATAGTGTTAATGGTGACTTGAATTTTTTCTTCTTCCATGTGCCACCAGGTAGATGCAAATTTCCTTAGATTCATAATAATGCATCTAGCCTTGACATTACTGCTAAAAGGGTGCATAGAGAAACACCTCTCAAGGTGAAACAACCAATTTTCTACTACATATCCCTCTTTGTTGCCATAGAAAAAGGGTACCTTGACCTTGAGTAAGTCCCTCATGTGAGTGGTATCCCTATCCTCAGATTCTTTCATATCTTGCCTTCTCCTAGGGCTTATATCCCTTTCCCTATCTTGGTGATGAGCTTGGTTTCCTTCTTCAAAATTGACTCTATTTTCTAGGTTGTTGAGTCTGTGCAATATTTTTTGCATAAGTTTTCTAAGTTGGGATCCTTTCAAGTCATTACTTTGAATCTCATTTCTATGATTGTCTTGATTACATTCTCCCTCATATTACCCACAGGAGCTCTCTAGGTGAGATTTTGATGAAGATTCTTGAACTCTATCCTTAGCTCTTCCACGGGTGACAAGAGGTATCCTGAAGAGTGATGAAACATAAGTTTTAGATATCTAGTTTAAAAGGAGAATTCAATGTATTGCAGAGTTTAAGTTTTAAACATAAATAGACACTAAGCTCCCAGTGTAGCAACCAGGGCTTTGATACCAAATGTAATGTCCCAACCAAGGAATCAAGTCTTTTAACCTAAAATTGCAACTGACAAATGTTTTTTTAACATTACATCATTTCTTTATTACATTCACAAATTCATTCCTTAAGGTTCCCTATTCAAGTTTGTTTACCAACATTACGCATTTCATTTCATTACTTAATCAAATGAATTCCACTTCCTTTTCTTTAAATTTTGCATTTTAGAATTTAAGAGAAAGAGTAAGAAAGTAACATTTCATTTATAACTATATCTCTTACTTCCTAAAGTATTTTCATTTCTCTTTCTTACACATTAGATAACTATCCTTTACAATTTACCTATAAACCATTACATAAGAAACATTTATTTTCATTCCAACATAGGAGCGATAGAGGAGATAATTCAACATTACACTTTTCATTTCAACTTTGAACTTTCAATTACATCCCTTGAAAAAACCCTAGAACTATCCCTCCTAGAATACATTACTTTGTTCTTTCAAATACAATTTCTGATAATGAATCTAATTACAATAATAAGTACATGAATGGCCCAAAGGATTTTAAAAAATATCTTTACATCTTCCTCTTAAATAATACATCATATAAAATAGAAAGATCTTTATCATTGCATGAAAATTGAACACATCCAAGTCACGAAACACGAACTGTACCTAGAAAGATATTTTCCACCCAACCATGTGAAACTAACAAGTTCCACCCCCTGTGCTAGGAGATAGAACCAAGATAATCACAAAGCCTAGAGAAACCTAGAGCTCCACAAAATGATAACTTCAAAACAATTACAAGACTCAACAAGATATCACTTAACTATACACAAGGGTTAGGTTTCTAGCATACCATCTAGGTGAGTGTCATTACATATCCTATATATTGGGATCCACCCTGGCAACCATGTAATCCCTATCCCCCCTTTATGAATAGGGATCCACCTTGGAAGTTACCTATGGTCCTGGTAATCCCACAGGCCTATGTGGACATTATTAAGTGTCTTTCATTATCCTTTGAATCCCCCCTTTCACAAATCATTATTAGGTTATCACTTTTTAGTAATCCACCCATAGGATCATCTGGAAACCACTTTAGGGTTCCAACACCTATGGAAAGCCACTCACCTAGGGTACTTAGTCCTCTACCCACACACATAAGCCATGAAAACATAAATTACTTCTAAAGATTCATTTTGTAGGTCTAGAGAACCCTCATGTGCACTCAAGTCACTAAAATGAGTCCTAGCCTCATAATATGAATTCAAGAATAAGATGAGTACTGAAATAACATAAGTAACACCTTATAATGCCAAAAAAACCATAGATGGATATTCATGAGTGATTCTAAATACAACCCAATCATAAGGGACAAGTTATAAAGGTCAAAAGCCCAAAAACTACCAATTTTGAGTCCCTAGAACCTATTATAACCCCAAAAAACATACTGTAACTACCCATACAGAGATCCAGGCCCTCTCATATGAAAATTGACCAAAGGTGATGGAATATGGATGAAGTGACTAAGAGGGGGGGGGGGGTGAATCAGTCAACCATAAAACACTTCACAATTAATTCTTTCCAGATCCCTTAGGATATCTTAAAAATGTTACCTGTTTTAGTACTCGGTAAATAGATTGCAGTAACTTTGAAGATGCAGAAAGTATTAGCAAAATTATCTTTTAAATATTCATCAGCACTGGTGTATGATTAAGATAGCAATTAAGAACACAAGAGACACAAGATTTAACGTGGAAACCCAATATGGGAAAAACCACCAATGTATCTAGATACTGATTTTCACTTTTCTGAAGTGATGCCCGGTTAGAAGCCAACCCGGTAAAAGGTTACAAAACACACTGTTAGGTGTGACCTTGTTAGAGGATTTAAACACCCTGCTAGGAGTGGCCTGGTAAGAGGTCTTGAAAACAATTCAATGGAATTGTCACCTTGTTAGAGGATTTACAATATGGTTGTTAAACCAACTCGGTTAAGAGATTTAGAATTCATTGTTACAATGATAAGAAGGTAACAATGAAAAATGACCTATATAATAATGCAACTACCTTGCTGATTACAGATTTATGTTCTACATATGTGTGATCCTTCCTGATCGAATAAATCTCTGCTACACCTTAAGGATATCTGAACATCCTTCACAAATTCGCACACACCTTTCCTGTCTTTTCTTCTATAAATCTTCTGCTGTATTTCTTGTTTATTTTTCACATTTGACCTTTTATTTATATGATTTTAGATTTGTCAAATTGACATTATTTAGTATAACAGTCGGCTGAATTAAGCAAACTCTATTTGCAAAAATCCTTCAAGGGCCGAAAATGCTCGGTGACCATAACTTTCTATAATCTTTCAGAGATCGAGGGAACTCGGTAAACACCGACAATCCTTTACCTTCGATAACCGACTGAACTCGGTAAACACTGAATTTCCTTTGACGACCGACTGAACTCGGTAAACACTAAATTTTCTTTGATAACCGAGTGAACTCGGTAAACACTGAATTTCCTTTGACGACCGACTAAACTTGGTAAACACTAAATTTCCTTTGACGACTGACTGAACTCGGTAAACACTGAATTTTCTTTGATAACCGAGTGGACTCGGTAAGCACTAATATTCCTGTCTGGCAGACCGACTGAGCTCGGTAGAAACTGATTGCTGCGGACTATGACATTGTGTGACATCAAAGACAATACATAATTTGAGTAGCAATTTCCTTCAGACAATTGTTTCCAACAATCTCCCTCTTTAGCATTGATGGCAACATAATATGTCATAGCATAAGAAATTTGAAAGAATTAGCTCAGTCAAATGTCCCTCTGTTAGCAGACTTCCTTTATCCTGAAAATTCTTCCTTCTGACTATTGAAAATTTCTTGAAGTAATAGAAAAGACATAGCAAACACTCCCTCTTTGACAACACATGCCAAAGACAATTCACATATTACTGGTGTAAATTAATGTACCTCAAGTACTGATTCATATGCAATGATTCCTTGAATATGCTGCATCAACTGGTTGATTTTCAATCATGTTCTGGTTGATGCATCACTAAAACTGTATTTAGTGAGCCTCGGATAGGGGAATGACCCCTAACTTACCTCTTAGATACACAAATGCATCCTTAGGTAAAGGTTTGGTAAAAATGTCTGCAATCTATTCTTTTGTATGAATATATTCTAATCTGATTTCCTTGTCCTGCACTAATTCTCTGACAAAGTGATATTTAATAGCAATGTGCTTGGTTTTGGAATGATTGTCACAAAATATAACAACTGGTTCTTTGATTTCAACCTTCATACCTTCTAATAACTGTTTAAACCAAACAATATTTGAATAGTTTACTGCAGCAGCAACATATTCTGCTTCATCTGTGGATTGAGATGTGCAATTTTGCTTTTTACTAGTCCAGGATACCACTCTTTTTCCAAGAAAAAAAGCTCCACCACTTGTGCTTTTTCTGTCATCAATGTTTCCTGCCCAATCAGCATCAGTAAACACTTTCAAGTCTAGATTGCCTCCAAATTTATACCACAAACCATATTCTTCACTTCCTCTTAAGTATCTTAAGATTCTTTTGATTGCCATCATGTGATTTTCCTTAGGTTTTGCTGAGAATCTAGCTACTATATCGACTGCTAAGGCAATATCAGGTCTTGTATGTACTACATACTACAATTTTCCAATCATAGATCGGTATAGGGTCTGATCAACTTCTTTTGAATCATCATTTTTGGTAAGTTTCAGTCCAGTACACATGGGTGTACCAACTGGTTTTGAATCTTCCATACCAAACTTCTTAAGTATTTCCTTAATGTATTTAGATTGAGTAATGTATATACCATTCTTGCTTTGCTAAATTTGAAGACCAACAAAGAATTTTATTAAACCAAACATAGACATTTCAAATTCTTTGTTCATTTTCTCTAAAAATTCTTTGCACTGATCCTCATTTCCTGTAAATATAGTATCATCCACAAATATTTCTGCCAATACAATTTTGTCATTCGGTCCTTCTTTAATATACAGATTGCTGTTATCATTGGCTCTTTTGAAATTAATCTGAATCAAATAGTTATGGAGTCTTTCATACCATGCTCTAGGAGCTTGTTTCAAACCATACAATGCTTTGTGTAACCTATAGACCATGTCCTTTTTATCTAGATCAACAAAACCTTCTGGTTGTTCAATGTAGACTTCTTCATCAAGAATTCCATTGAGAAATGCAGATTTTATATCCATCTAGTATACCTTAAATCCTTTGTGTGCTGCATAAGCAAGTAGAGTTCTTACACCTTCTAATCTTGCAATAGGAGCAAAATTTTCTCCATAATCTATACCTTCTTCTTGAGAATAACCTTTACATACCAGTCTAGCTTTGTTTCTAGATACTTGACCATCTTCATTCAGCTTATTCCTGAATACCATTTTGTTCCAATTACATTCTTATCTTTAGGTCTAGGTACAAGAGTCCATGTTTTGTTCTTTTGTATTTGTTCTAATTCTTCATTCATTGCTTCAATCCAACTTTCATTTTCCAATGCATCTTTGATATTTCTAGGTTCAAAGTCAGTAAGAAGACATGTACCTTTTAGCTTGCTTCTTGTCATAGTACCATCTGATTTGTTTCCAATGATTTGATCTGGTGTATGATGTCTTCTGACATATTTGGCTAGTATAGGTTCCTTGCCTTTTGAATGATTCATGCTGTTGTCTTCTAGGATCTCTTCTTCAGGTTGCTCAGGCTCGGTAGATATTTGCTCGGTAACTTCAGGCTGAGACTCAGTTTGAACTTCTTCCTGTGACTCGGTTTGTGACTCGGTAACTGTGCTCGGCTCAGTAGATATAGTTTCCTTATTGATAGTTGTGTCTGCCAATGTTTTAGGTTCAATGTAAACGAATCTTCTGTAGTTTTCAGGTTCCCTTTTTCTTTCTTCTTCAGTATTTTCTGCAAACTCATCAAATTTTACATGTATACTTTCTATGACTTTGTGAGTAGATAAGTTCAGACATTTGTATGCCTTGCTTTTGCTAGAATATCCTAGGAATATTCTTTCATCACTTTTCACATCAAATTTATTTCTTCTGGATTCTTTTAAGATATAACACTTGCTACCAAATATTTTCATGTAACTTACATTGGGTTTATAGCCATACCATAATTCATAAGGAGTTTTGAATGTGTCTTTCTTCAATTGTACTCGGTTCAAGGTATGAATTGCAGTGCTGATAGCTTCCTTCCAGTACTTTATAGCGATGTTCTTTTCTATCATTAGAGTTCTTGCACAATCCATAATAGATCTGTTTCTTCTTTCTGCTATTCCATTCTGCTCAGGAGTTCTAGGATCTGATACCTGTCTTTTGATTCCTCTTTCAATGCAAAAGTTGTTAAAATCATGGGAGATGAATTCACCACCTCTATCTGATCTTAAGCATTTCAATCTTTTCCCTGTTTCCTTTTCCACTCTTGCTAAGTACCATTTGAACTTTTCAAATGCTTCTGATTTTTCTCTTAAATACATGACAGTCATCATTCTAGAATAATCATCAACGAAAAGAATAAAGAATTTATCTCCAGTATAGCTTTGTATTCCAATAGGTCCACATAAATCAGTATGCACAATTTCCAAAATTTCTTTAGACTGATAGTTCTTACTCTTGAAACTAGTTTTACTCATTTTGCCAATCTGACAATTCTTACATAGACCAGTATCAGGTTTCTTCAAAGTAGGAATGCCTCTAACCTTCTTGAATTTGCTTATTTTTATCATGTTATCAAAATTCACATGACATAACCTTTTGTGCCATAGCCAACTTTCTTCTATTTGAGCAATAAAGCATGAATATTCACTGAGATCAAGATAAAAGAAGTTACCTTTTGTTTGTTTGCCTGATCTAATGAGTTTTCCTTTTCCATCCAGCAGTCTTGCTTGACCATTCATGAATTCAACCTTGAAACCAGTGTTGATTAGCTGTGCTACACTTAGAAGATTATGTTTTAGTCCTTCAACCCAATAAGAATTATCACATATGAGTTCTTTGGTTAATGAGATTCTTCCTTTTCCTTTTATACAACAAGGTTCATTGTTTCCAAATCTTACATTACCACTATCACAGTCTTCTAGATATTCAAATTTTGTCTTGTCACCAGTCATGTGGTGTGAACATCCACTATCTATTATCCATATATCATCTTTGCTTATATGAGAAATAAGTGCCATCTTATCTTCATCATCATCAGATTCATATTTTATAGCAATAAAGACAATTTCTTCTTCACTATCATCAGAATCTTTAGCCATAAAACATGATTTCTTACCTTTATCCTTGAATGATTTGAAATTCTTTTTGCCATAGTACTTGTGACTTCTCTTCTCTTCCTTGACTTGCTTGTTTGGGCACCTAGCTGCAATATGTCCAATTTCTTCACATGAAAAATAGATTAAAGGAGTTTTACCTTTATACTTACCTTTCCCTCTAGAGTACTTCTTTGCAAGTAATGCTTCTACAATTTCAAGATCACTGTGAGAACTTTCTTTTGATACTTCTTCACTTTTTGACTGGACTTCTTTAATTTTCTTGTTCTTCTTTAGTGAAACCTTGGCCTCAAATGTTGATTCAATATTTTTGGAACTAGGAACATAATTGACATAGTTGTCTAATTCAAAGGCTGTCAATCTTCCAACTAAAGCATCCAAAGTTATATTGTGGTTTGTTTCACATCTCCTTTCTTGAATAGTTGATACTCTTATTGCATAGATAGGGAGTAATGTTCTGAGTACCTTACTTATAACAGTTTCATCTGAGATTGTTCCTCTGGAAGCTCTAATTGCACTTACACTAGCTTTGATTCTTTCAACATATTTTGCAATGTTTTCATCTTCCTTCATATTCATCTTGTCAAACTGTCCTCTTAGGCTTTCTGTTTTGGCTCTTTTCACATTTTCATCACCACCATATATTTTCTTCAGTGCCATCCACATTTCATATGCAGTAGTGCAGTCTTTAATATCATCAAATTCTTCATAGCTGAGAGCAGATGCAATGTCTATCATCATGGTGTTGTGAGTCTTTTTATCTGCAATGTCTTCAACAGTTAATGCGCCATTAGGAATTGTGTATTCTTCATCAATGTATTTGCATCCTGAATCACCAATGGAAGCTAGATGAAGTCACATGAGACCTTACCATGCTGAAAAGTTATCTCTATTGAGCTTTGGAATTTCTCTCTTGTAAGACATCCTGATCTTTAGCTTAGGATAAAGTGACTGAGAGGGGGGGGGGGGGGTGAATCAGTCAACCATAAAACACTTCACAATTAATTCTTTCCAGATCCCTTAGGATATCTTAAAAATGTTACCTGTTTTAGTACTCGGTAAATAGATTGCAGTAACTTTGAAGATGCATAAAGTATTAGCAAAATTATCTTTTAGATATTCATCAGCACTGGTGTATGATTAAGATAGCAATTAAGAACACAAGAGACACAAGATTTAACGTGGAAACCCAATATGGGAAAAACCACCAATGTATCTAGATACTGATTTTCACTTTTCTGAAGTGATGCCCGATTAGAAGCCAACCCGATAAAAGGTTACAAAACACACTGTTAGGTGTGACCTTGTTAGAGGATTTAAACACCCTGCTAGGAGTGGCCTGGTAAGAGGTCTTGAAAACAATTCAATGGAATTGTCACCTTGTTAGAGGATTTACAATATGGTTGTTAAACCAACTCGGTTAAGAGATTTAGAATTCACTGTTACAATGATAAGAAGGTAACAATGAAAAATGACCTGTATAATAATGCAACTACCTTGCTAATTACAGATCTTTGTTCTACATATGTGTGATCCTTCCTGATCGAATAAATCTCTGCTGCACCTTAAGGATATCTGAACATCCTTCACAAATTCGCACACACCTTTCCTGTCTTTTCTTCTGTAAATCTTCTGCTGTATTTCTTGTTTATTTTTCACATTTGACCTTTTATTTATATGATTTTAGATTTGTCAAATCGACATTATTTAGTATAACAGCCGGCTGAATTAAGCAAACTCTATTTGCAAAAATGCTTCAAGGGCCGACAGTGCTCAGTGACCATAACTTTCTATAATCTTTCAGAGACCGAGGGAATTCGGTAAACACCGACAATCCTTTACCTTCGATAACTGACTGAACTCGGTAAACACTGAATTTCCTTTGACGACTGACTAAACTCGGTAAACACTGAATTTTCTTTGATAACTGAGTGAACTCGGTAAACACTGAATTTCCTTTGACGACTGACTGAACTCGATAAACACTGAATTTCCTTTGACGACTGACTGAACTCGGTAAACACTGAATTTTCTTTGATAACCGAGTGGACTCGGTAAGCACTAATATTCCTGTCTGGCAGACCGAATGAGCTCGGTAGAAACTGATTGCTGCGGACTATGACATTGTGTGACATCAAAGACAATACATAATTTGAGTAGCAATTTCCTTCAGACAATTGTTTCCAACAAAAGGTTGTATGGGTATGAGTATAAAATCATACGACACTGCATCAAAAATTTCCTAGAATTGCCCAAAATTGGGATTTTTAGGTGTGGAGAGTGCTTGGGAATGGTTCCCTGAGGTCTACCTAAAATAGGGAGCTCGGTACCACTTCACTAACACTTTCTCAATAGAACCTAAGTCCTAGACAAGATAATAAAATCAAAACATCAAATTCATAGTGAAAGCTTGTAGAAGTAAAGAAGGGGAAAAACTGACTGCATCTTTCCCTAAACCATTCTAACCTTTCTTAAATCTTCTTAAAATTCCCTAAAACATTCAATAAAAACCAAATACACCAATATAAGGTTGCAGAATAAATCATAGAACTTACAGGAATATTTTATAGGAAACTATTGTATAAACATTCAAATAAACTTCCCAGAATTATACCTTACAAAACATGAAAATAAACAACCAATTATATTTCCTAGAATTCAATATTTTATTCACACTATGAAAATAAATATACATTTAAAAAATTTACACAAACAAAAATGGAATAATAGAGATTCATCCCAGTTCCAGACCCTACCTTGGGTCCTATGGAGATTCCTCTTCAAATGGCTAGAGCACGCTTCTATAAATCTCCAAGATTTTGGGAAATAGAAAGATGGTAGTCTCTGGATAGATTCTCAACCAACAAAAAAACTTCCTCCCTCAAAAAATCCACACACTTGCCCTCACAAACTAGAGAAGAATTTCAAGCACACAGAAAAACTAACAAATGATTTCTAGAAAAATATTTGTAGAAATCCCCCATTTCACTCTAAACTTCCAATCTCTAAATTTTCTCCATAATCCATTAACCTCCCCAAACTCCTTTGGGAATTAATGTGTCCCCAACTATATGGTTGGAGGAGTTTCTTTATGGGAAGAAACTTCTCCAACTTCCATAGTTGGTTAAAAATTAACCAAAAACTTCCTGGAAACACATAAAAAGCTTAATAATTTTAAATCAAAATAGCTTCCAAAAAAACCTATTAAAAACAAAATAGACTTGAAAATTTTAAGTAACATACATAGCCCACTTGGAATCAAACTAGCCTAACTTCTAGGAGGTATCGAGTTTGAATCCGCTAGATAGCTTGTTTTACAAAAATAAATTTTTATTATTATTTTTAATTTTTATTTAATATACTTTATTTAAGCATTAAATAAGCCATTATCCAAACAATTACAAATACATGAATAATAGTATTTATATATGGACGGGTATATGCAAGTGATCCCACATATACTCATACCTATATAACATACATTAATTTATAACATATATATATATATATATGTATATATATATATATATATATATATATATGTATATATATATATATATATATACATATATATGTATATATATATACATATGTATATATATATACATATGTATATATATATACATATGTATATATATATACATATATATGTATATATATATACATATATATATATATATATATATATATGTATATATATACATATATATGTATATATACACACACACACACACATACACACACACACACACACACACACACATATATATACATAGATACATAGATACATAGATAAATATATATATATATATATATATATATATATATGTATATACCTAAAAAATAACATTTGTTAAAATAAAAATATTTTATTTTACAAGAACCCCTAATGACATCATCATTTATTAATTAATTAATTAATTAATTATTGTGCCATTATTCTCTCCTATTTTAATTAATAATATTTAATTAAGATACTCCATCCCAAAAATACTTAAATCTAATTTAATATTTAATCCCTATTTATTAAATAAATATTTTCACCAACTTTAAATAAATTTAATATTTATTTAAATCCCTAAATCCTAGATACCTTCTAGAAAACCCTAAATCCTCTAGATTCTTCTAGAAAACCCTAAACTCTTATCCCATCCTTGACCTTTGAGCATAACTCAACCTTGGTCCATTCAACCCATGAAAGTCAATCTTTATCTCTTTGACTCAACCCCTAACCAAACTGCTAACTCTGAGCCTCCTAGATTAGCTTAATGGATTGAACATAGTTTAATTTTAAGCTTTTCTAATCATTTAGTATCATATCAAATCTTCATTTGGTTTAAAATCAACTTTATCATTAACATCTTTAGCTTAATTTGCATTTCATCTTCATTAGTCTCCTTGAGGCTCTAGGGGAAAATCGAGTGTTCTATGCCTAATTTTGTGCCACTATGGGGTTATCATGGTCCCTAGTTTATCCTAAGCTTTCCTAATTTTCATTAGGGACATGATCTATGTGTTTTGAGAGCACACCCACATCCCTAAATCGAGAGCAAATCAAACGGTGACAGGGGGTGCTCCCGTTGAGCCCTATCTGAAGTGTCTTTGAAAATTATTTTTTACTATATGCTAGGAATATGCTCTTAGGATAATGTTTGAATGTCTACTCTTGTTCTGAATAGGTTAGGTTTTCTTTGATCACATTTTGGCATGCTCGATGGGACTCAACACACCTTCAAACTACTTTTTTTAGGGGTTTTTTAGCCAAAAACTCAGTTTTTGAAGCATCTTAGACAAATTTTTCTATAGAGTCATACAAAACTTCATCATTGGTATGGATTTTCATATGGGTAGTGCCCAAATTTCATATGTGTTGTGTCCAAATGTCGTTTGATCCATTTTGCATGTTTTTGAGGCATTTTTCCCAATTTCTAGGTCAAATGTCATATGGGTTGTGCCCAAGTGTCATATGGGTACTCATACAATGTCGTACGACACTATAAATCAAAAAAATCTCTGGGATTGATTGTTGTATGGGAAGCAGAGGGCTAGTATGAAGCCCTAAACTTGATTTCTATTGTCTTTTTGGGCCTGTTTGGGGATCCTATTGACCCTAGGCTTCAAACTTATAATTTATGACCCCATTCTTTTACAAGTACTTCTTGGAGGAAAATTTCTCACCAAAACACTAAATCCTTAAGTATGAACCTTCTTGAATGTTTAGGAATCTAAAAACTTCATTTATTTGGCTTAAAATAAACTACTATTCACTCTTGAATGCCTTAAATGAGACAAATTGAAAAACTTTCCTAAACATTTCCCAATCCTTCCTAAAAAATACTAATCATTCCTAAAGAAATAAAACTCACCACTAATGTCTTTCATTTGGCTAAAAAGAACTTCATCCATGCAAATCTAGGGTTTTTAGGGTTCTTTCATGCAAACTACGAACACTTCAAGTTTTGGATGCTTAAAAAGGACTAGAAATATTCATATCAATCCTATTTTGTTCCTAATCAATTCTAAATCATTTTAAGTTTTCCTAAATCAAACTTGGTGCATTTTCCTTGGCTAAAGTGAACTTCTTTTGCAATATCTTAAGTGTTTTTCAAGTTTCAGGCAGTCTAGGATCAAAACTGCATCTCATTCCTAATCAGTTCCTAAGAAATCCTAAACTATACTAAATATTCCTAAATCAATCCTAATGCTTTGCTCTTGGTTAAAAAAAATTCATTTTGCAAAATCTTGAATGTTTTCAAAGTTTCAGGCATCCATATAGAAAACTAGGAACATCTCTTTTGGGCTTACCACTGAATTCTAGAGCACAAAATCTTGAATGAATCTAAAGAAATGAACCAAATTCCAAATCAGAAGAGTCATTTTCTTTGAGTTCAAAATCAAATACAATCTTGAATATTATAAATTGAAATAAAATCATTTCATTTCATCTCAAAAGGTCAAAATAGGATCCTAGAAAGGCAAACACAATCTTGAGTGAAAAAGGTAAAAACTTGCAAATATGTCTTTAAAAGATTTCTTGTCTTCAAAGAATGAATAAATCAAAATCATAAACATGTATTTGCAAGATTTTATTTGAAATCACTAAATCAATTGGCAAAGAACCCTTTCTTGGTTTACTTGTTAGGAGTTTTCAAAATTCATGCAAATCCTTGTTAAATAAGTGACGTAAAAAAGGTTGAACTTGGATGAATTCACTTCTTTTACTTCTAGAGAAGCCTATCTAGAGGGAAAAGTGCTTCCTCTTTGGAGAATGAATTCAAATTGGTACTTCCTTGATTGGTATAGAAATAAAGCATTGAGAAAACTCTTTCTTCATCCCCTCAAGCTCAGGTGGTGCATGTTGATGGTAGCCCAAGGTAGGTGAATAGCCCTACTATTTTGGCATGGTCAAGTAGGTTCTTAAGTGAGTCACGTGCATATAAATTGATTGGGAGGACACCAAGGACCAAACTAAACACTTGTTTAATCAGAGGCTTATCGGTCTACTCCTGAAGGTATCAAAATATTTTTATAAGGATCAATCCAAGTGGTTTCCCAGATCACCTTAAGAATACTCACCATCTATATTCCTTTTTGGGATATCAAGCTATGGGAAAAGATTTTGATACTAGACTGTCTTCTAGGTGGTTATTGCTTGATGTTTTTTTTGAAGTTTCATACTCAGTCCAAAACATCTGTTAAAACACACACAAACAAAGAGTTTGTGAGGCCTCACCTTGACCTATCATAGCATTACTAAATCCATTCACACTTTGACACTTTATACTTTGATACATTTATGCACTTTGGATTATCCTGCCAGAGACTCGAGATATTATGGTTGATGATGATGATTATGTTGCATGAATTACATTCTGATGTGGACTAGGATCTAGGATAATGTTGATTGTGATTATACTTGTTTAGAAATATGAATTATTGAGAAGAGCGGATCATGATTAGATTTGATTATCTCATGAATGTTATGTCATGATGTTTATGAAATTATTATGTTTTTAAACATTTCTAAATGGAAATTGTAATTAGGAATTAAATTCTACATATTGATTTAATGTTGCTAAGTAAGAATTGAATATGTATATTTCATGTGATTTTATCACCTTGAACTATTGATGCTCGATGTTTAAGTGTGTAGGTAAGAGAACCATGGAATTAGTCAGAGAATCAGTAACCAACCATTGTGCAAATTGTAAAACCAAGGTTGAACATAATGAAGAGGTTCGAACCTCATTGTAAAGTGACTTAATTTGTAACCGTAAAATTGTATGTATGTATTGATGTCTCTCCATGTAATTAGTGACATGTCGATGTGGTGTTATGTCATTTTACAGTGTCACTTGACACTTGTTATGTGTTTATGTAACAACATGTTTACTAAGGTTGGCAATGTAAACCTAAACCTAACTGACTTTTAGGAACCTAATTAGTTTCCTTGTTGGAGATACTTGTAAACCCCACCAATTTAATTATTTAAATTCCAATTTTTTTCTAGCCACTTTTAGAGGCCAAAAAGAGGTCCTAAGGGTCATAATTTGCATAATTTAAGCACCTATGTGTTAGGGGTATGGGTTAGGAAGGTTTTTAACATATCCATAACACCCTAGTGGCCTTGGTGACCTATTTTATGACCCATTTACCATAAGCTACGAAATTTGATGAAGTCATGACCTTTACCCAACCCCACTCTTCCTTCCAATCAGACATTTAAGATAGGGGACAAGGAAAAGCCAAAGGACATGAGAGTCAATTCTGAAATTAATGCTAGTAGGTGGGTAGAAGTTGGAGGCCTTTTTAGAGGCCCTTGGTAGAGTTAGTGGGTGTTCACCCACTCTCTATCTTTAGAGACATTAGGGTTTTGGAGAAAGGAAGGATAAGGAATTGGGCTCTTCTCAAAATTTCACTTGCCTTAACAAATTGTGAAGGTTGGTCTCCATTGCCATGAAAGACCTTTATTCTTTCTTTGTGCAAGTATATTTGTATGTTCATCATTCTATTGCATATGTTCATGTATTTGTGTTGTTATTTGTATGGAAATGAGATTTTGGGTTTGAATCCTTGTTTATGGTTTTATCCTTGTTTTGATATGGAAGTTTTGTGAAGGGTGTAATGGCATTACTCACCCTTGGATAGGGAAGAAGTGGCCATGTATGGGGTAAGGGGCTAGTTGGATTCCATGGTAGTGTAGAGTCTCTTCTCATGGAGAGAAGAGGGATAAGATGCAAGGTGTATGGGCCCTTGCATGCCATTGTATTTGATTATGATTTTGGGGAAGATAAGGAGAAGATTGGATGGAGAGATGTATGTGATTTCAGCCTTGAAAGGGCTTGTTATTTTTAAGCCTTGAAAGGACTTGTTATTTTTATGTATTATTTTGGCATTCTCCTACATGGAAGTCCACCTTCACCCCTTGTTATGAATTCAAGGTGAATCCTTTTGTGCAAGCCTTGGGAGGGTGTTCTTGTTGTTGTATTTATGTTATGTGAATGTGTGATTATCACCCATTGGTTATTGATTCTCCTAGCTTTGGGGTGGTCTCTTAGAAACCTTGGATGGGAGGTGAGCTTCCCATGGTTCCATTCTTTGATTTGCAGATTTTGAAGCCAAGAACTTGTGGATAAAGCTTTGGAGAGATCTCCATTTTGGTGTGGTTGTGTGATGAAAACCTTATTGTTGTATTGTGGATTCTTTTATAATGAGGTTGATCCTTTGGTTGAAAGTTGTAATGTTATTTCTATTGCATTGGTCATTGTGAAGTTGTAATGGAAGAAGTTTTGTTATTCTCCTTTGAACTCTCATTGAGTAATATTGTCAAATTATATTGTCTTGTGGTAAAATGTGAAGACTTCTCCTTCTTGAAGTATATGCATTTGTAATTGTAGAGATTTCCATAATGTAAATGATGAATCATTGTTTTCATGATTATTGTATTCTATCTCTTATAAAAGAGGAGTTATTCTTTCATTGCAAATGATTTTTCCAAGTTGATGGAGTAAACAACTTAATAATTTTCAATAGCATATATAATATTGAAGATGTATGAACCTTGAAATCTCTTGATGTTTGATTATGATAATCAAGTTTAAAATAGACAACCTTCCCTTGAGCAAACTTCTATTATAATATGATCATCATTTTAGTGAAAACCAACTTTGTATTCTTATACTCCCTCAAAATCAAATATGACAATAATGTTCTATTAAATAAATTTGAATATTAATGTAACCATCACATTCTCCTTAATTCAATGCACTAATTAAACTACCAAATTCATGCTCTTAGATCTCACATAACAAGCAAAGAGATTGAAAAATGAAGCTATGGCAAAATATAAGAAATAACACTTTCCAGATTTTAGAGAGCAAAAAGCTCTTTGGAATTTGTATGGGAAGGAAATAATTCTCTTGCCATAGAGAATATTCCCTTCCATTTCCAAATATGCCCCTAATTAGAATTAATATAATTTAAACACCACCTTAACCTAGATGTTAACAACTAAACTCCTAAGTTAGCAAATATGATAAATAAAGCAAAATCAACTTAAATCAATAAGGGACCTATCAAGATCTACCCACTTGAGTGAATGTGGGCCCCACTTAAAACTCTCTCCCTTGCCATGCATAGACTGCTAAGGGATGACATGACAACATAAATACTTTATCCCCTAAGTCAATCTTCTCACTCCTTGTATGTTTTTTGTCTTGTCTTAAGACTGACATTAATTTATTGCATGACAATTTACATACTCCTCCCTTTGCATGGATGCTTGTGTTCCTTGTTTGGGACCTAACACATTATCCAAGTCCTTATTAATTTTCCCTCTTTCCTATCCCCTATGAAAACTTATGGGTTGTCTTGGCATTAAACATGTCCCCTAGGACAATACCACTCCTCCTCCTTCCATACCTTGGGTCTAACATGATGATCTATGCATAATCCTATTGGTAGGAAAGTATTTTCCCTTCCTATGTGTGGTTCTATGCATTAGGAGAGGCTTCTTGTTGGTGGTCCCATCTCATCCTTAAAACATGCACCATTTTCCTCCTCCTTGCATAGATTCTTCTTGCTGCATTTGAAAAGGTTGGAATGGGGAAAGGAAATAAGATGGTGGGTCCCCCAAACTTTTATTTCATTAACCTACACATAATCCCTCCAAGATTTTCAAAAATCATGGGCAGCCTTCTCTCTTTTCTTGGTCCCATCACCACCCCTTGGCATGTGAGCCCATGTGGGAGGATTGGGAGATGTGTAGGAGATAGGAGATTGGATAGGTTAATTAGTAAATTTAGCAATTAGGTTAGTAGGTGTTAGTATAGGATAGGATAACTACAAGTTTGAATTTAGTATTTTAATTATTATTTTATTTTAGTCTAACTCCTACACATTAAATTAACCAATAGTTATTAGTTAGGGGATTTAGTTATTGGAAGGTTTTAAAATTGTGGGTTGAGTAGGATATGAATAGGATTAAGTGTAGGATTGGTCACAATTTTGTTAGGCATTAGTCTTAGCTTATAGCTAGTAAAGTCATTTTGATGAGTAACCTTTTGTTAATAATTTTTAATCATTGAATAATAGTTTCATGAGTAACATATCTTATCTTATATTGTTAATTAAGCAATGGGTTAATTAGATGGTTTGTTTCACTCAAATTTATGTAGTTACATAAAGCCTTGTTAATAGTTAGTAGTGTTGCTTTTTATATTTGAAAATTTGCTATTAATTTTATTTATTATTGTTAACAAATTCTCTATTCAATTAGTTGTTGGTTAGGAGTTTTATTATAGACATGAGAATTATTTTAATTGGGTTTTGACATGAGCTACTTAGATGTTAATTTTAACTATCAGTTATCTTAGTGGTTAATGAAATGGTCTATTATTCTAGGGCATTATTGTCCAAACTTAAATGGTAATAATTCATATTATTTAATTAATAATGTTATTGGGGACATGTTCAAACTCTCTAATAATATAACTTCTTGTTAATCTATGGTCCATTTAGTTAATGGATGATTAGCTTATAGAAACTTCACTATTAATTAGTTTAGAAGACTAGTATTATTTTTAATAAATCAGTTTAATGTCATAGTTCATTTTACTCAAATTATAATTGAATAACTCTAGAGTATCATTAGTAATATTATTGGGCCAGGCCAATCAACTGGTCACTTTGGACTATCGAGTCAAGGAACCCTAAGCAACCCCATTTCCCTACAAGGTGTTTAGAAGATGATAATTTAACTCTCAATGTCTAGATAACATTTGGATTCTATTTAATGTCATTAGGTTCATTGTTGGATCTTAATTAAAGGTTCAACCACTAATACAACCTTATTCAAAAGTCATAACCTAGGTATGCATACACTTATTAAGAAATTAGTTAATTGGTATGGAATTGGGTAGATGACTAATGCCCTAGATCCTCAGAATTCATCTCGAACTATAGCATTCATGGAAACTGTGTACACTAGGGTCCCACTATTTGAACTCTAAGGTTTATATCAATAGTGAAAAACTTTATTTCGTAGGACCAAATATCTTATTGTTGAACTAAACCCTAGGTTGTGACTTGCTTAACCATAGACAACTTATCCCTATTCTGGAAAGTTATTCTCTCTCTCATTTGCACCCTTTAAAAAAAATAAAAATTGTTATGTTTTGTTAGGTAAATTTTGGGTGTGACAGAGTTCTACACACAAATACTTTTTCCATGTTAGTAAAAATCCTCCAAAATCCTGAAGTCATCCAAGCTTTTAGAATCTTTTCATCTTAGTCTCCTAATCACGGTCTTCCAGTCATCTTGCATCTAGTCTTGTCCTCCTTTCCTCCACATATCCTAGGTTAGTAAAGTCATCTTGGTCATCCCCCATCCACTATCTTTCTTCTTACAGAGTCAATCTTTCCTCCTCTCCCGAGCCAAATCTAGTCCCAGTCTAAGCTTCTCAGTCATCCTAATCCAAATCCTAGTCTAATCCTATCAGTCTTTCAATCCATCTTTATTCTTCATCCCTATCCAACTCATCTGCAAGTCAACATGTCTCAAAACCATTATGATGAGTTTGGTTATTATGTCTCTTCTCTTATTCCATCTTATCTTGATGATGATGAAGGTCATATTGATCATGATGAGAAATTTGAAAACCTTAGAAGGATTACTCCAAATATCCTCTAGAATCCAATCATTCCTCCATCCTATCCCAATGATGATGGAAGTCTTGTTGATCATGATGAGTATTTTGAAAACCTTAGCAAGATTTCTCCAAACATCCCCCATGATCCAATCATTCCTCCAAACTATCCTATCATGCCTTCATGCATATCCATTAGTTCTCCTTATCATACCTTTGAAAAGTGAAATCTATTATCTTATTCATCCAAACCTTCTTCCTATCTTGAGCCTACGTATCCTCTATATGCATCCTTCACACCTCCATCTCCTTCTATGGTCATATATCAAACACCATCCTTTCACAATAACACTACTAGCTACATCCCTTATCTAATCCTCCCTCATTTTCTTATCCTCCAACCCATTTTCAAATCCAAAATCCTAGTCTTCCAAACCATTATCCTGATCCCCCATCCTATCTTGATCCATCATCCACTATATCCTATCTCAATCCAGCATCTTCCATTCTTACTTATATTGCTACAACTCCCCTTCCACAAAGAGAATGCATCCCTCAATCTGCTTCATATCCCATATCTCAATCAATCACCCCTACCTTACAAGTTAGCCAATCCACTTCACAAGCTTCCTCTATACCTACTTATGTGAGCTATCTGGTCATGTCATCCTCTAATTCATCTTTGACACTATCACCCCCTCAAGAAATTTCACAATCTTCTATCCACCTTCACTTGAGGACTATCCTAGCTCCCCATCTCCTACACATTCTAATCCTTCACTTCAAAATCCATCACAAAAGTCTCCAAGGAGTTTCACAAGGAAGCCAACAAAAAATCCCACTCCTAAAGATGAAGATTCATGCCATCTCAATCCTTCATGTGAAGCCATCAATGATAATTCCCATTCATCTCCTACATCCATCATTTCTCCTCCATCACTCCCATATATTATCCTTCTTCCATATATCCCACTTATTGATCCCCTTCCATCTCCTAGCATCATTGAGTCATTCCCATACATTGATTCCATCCAATCCCCACCAACATCTCCTTCTTCTAGCATTATCCAGAAAACATCTGATGATCCTCATGAGTTCACCCTTCTTCTTGCCATCACAATTGCAAAATCCCCCATCATTCTATCCACAATAATCCTATCTAGTCAAGATCTTATCCAAAAGCATGTTGAAACATCCATTGAACTAAATCAAATCACTTCCTCTATTGCATGATCTATTACTTCCATCACCCCCAACCCTAGATCCTATCATCCCAATTCCTCCATCTCAAGATCCATCACCACCCTCCAATCTAGCCAAGATCCTATCATCCCATCCTTTCCACTTGATGATCCTCCAATCCAAACTATCCCACTTCCATCACTCTATCCTCTTGGTCTGCTTACATTTTTCAAGGAAATCCCACTCAAAGTAGAAGAGATCAATTTTCTCTCTTCTATAGTGGCACCTAATACAAGATGTTTATCTTACTCCCCAAGTCAAAAATATCCTTGTTTGGATAAAATGCTCTAGAAATAGAATTATCAAGGAAAAGGCCTAGGCTTCCATGAACAAGGAATTTTGGAACCCATCTAGGACAAGAAACATCCAAAATCATGTGGTATTGGTCACACATCTGAAGGCACTTTCTCTAGGAATGTTGGTACAACTAAATTCAAGCATCCTCCCAAGAACACCATTGCATCTTCCCATCATCCCTCCAAAGAAAACAATGCTATTCCTTCTCCTCCATCATTGCAACTGAGGACAACCTACCACATTCCTCCTTCATCCTCTAAATCCATTTTGGGTCCTTATGTCCCCAAATCTACCATTGTATATCCTTCACATACCAAACCATTTTGTGGCCTTACATCCCAAAATATCATCCCCCATCTTATCCTACTCATTCCTTCATCCAAAATCCAACCATCCCTAGTTAGGATCAACAAAGGTACATTCTCATATCTCCTTTTTTCCAATCTCCCTTAAAGTATCCATCCATATCTCCTCCATCCCACACACCTCCTCATATTCTTTAGAATGTTCCTTGCAACAATTTGGATGTCATATCTAAGATGCACAAAAGAAACTATCCACAAAAATCTAAGGATTTCCATGTCCACTCTAAAAGACATGCTCAAGAAAAGAAAGATCCAATCAAAAGATCTACTAAATCTCAAAGGCCACAAAGGCCCATCAAAGAAAAATAAAAATCCAATGCATCCCAAAGGCCAAAAAGGCCCATCAAAGAAAAAGAAAAATCCAATGCATCCCAATGGACACAAAGGCCCCTCAAAGAAAAAGCAAGAACTATGTGGATCCCAAAGCAAAAAGATGCAATGCATCTAAAACAAATATCCAGAATGGCATCCAAAGTTTCTAATCTACTAGCTACTCATTCCTTTTCTCTATCTCCTACATCCATTTTGGGTTACTATGTCCCAAGATCTCCTAGCACAAAACCTCCATCCTATCTACCTCTATCTTCCACATCCCATCCACATCATCCACCTTCCTCACAACATGTTCCAATGTTTGTCCTAACAACATCCCCCTATCATGATCATTTTCCATCATTCCATCCAAACACTTTCTACCACCATATCTCCCATCTCCCATCTACCCCATCCAAACCATGCCTTTGCATAATCCATCCATCCTAATAAAGTTGTACCAACATCTAGACAAATCAGAAAGTCAACAAAAAATTAGAGAGTCAGAGAAGTAGGTCAGGAACAAGTTAGCAAAAGATCAGAAAAAAGTCAGCAACAAATAAAAAAATCCATGAAAATTTGAAAAATCAATAAAAATAGAAAAATAGAAACGAAAAGAGAAAAGCATTCATCTAATGGTGAAAACATGGAAATTCAAGCACCTTGGACAAGTACCATGGTGAAAAACTAGCAAACATGCATCATGCATAATCTCCCAGTTCCTTTCTACAATTGTAGGCAATTCCCTTCTACCACATCTTATCCATCATCTCCTCCATCCCATTTGTCTCTTACATCTGCCATTCTCCTTCAGATCTTGATGACAAAATAGAGACCACCAAGTATACATGCTTTTGGGAACCTTCCTACATCCATTTCCCCATCAAATCTTGCAGCCAAGTATTCCTCTATCCTCCTCTTATCCTAAGCTTTCATCTACCTTATCGATGTATCTTTTATCCAATCGTACCCCCTCCTAATGCCTCTGAAAGAATGAACTATCCTAAGAAGGGGCATCTTATTCCTTGGTGACATATTTGTTGTAGACCTATCCAAACCCTTATCTTCCATCTCTCCATCCAAATATTCCCCTATCCAAATGCTTTCTTCCATCCAAGTCCAAATCTTCCTCCAATCCTCCCATCCAAAACCTTCAATCCTCTATCCAATCTCCTAGTAATTTCTTCAACAACAAATCTCATTATTTCCTCTATCCAAATCCCTAAGAATTTCCCCCAAGCATTTTTCCCTCAGAAGTTCCTCTATCCAAATCCTAAGCTTTTCCTCCATCCAAATCCCTCAACATTTCCTCCTTCTTTCCATCACTTGGTACTTCCCTTGTCATTGGTATCTAGCTACAAGCTACCCCCATGCAATCCAATGCCATTCATCCATGTCCTAAAATTTGCTAGAAAATATTCCAGCACCTACAAATCCTATCCATATCCTCTGTCTATCCAACATCCAAGATCAAGCCAACCTATCCAATCACATCCTTAGTCTTGTTCCTAGTCTTGTGGAAAGCCTTGATCTCAATTTAATCATCATCATTGGGATATGTCCTTCCCAAATCCATGTCATTTTGGGACACATCATCTATCATTATCCTATCAACCATCAGTACATCTTGGCTTTCCATCCCAACTTGGGGCATCATCTTGCATATCTTTGTAGCATTGGCTTCATCCCTAGATCCCTTGTACATCCAATCCTAAGTCTTGTACCCCAGTGGTAGTTGTATCTCCACCTAGATTCATTTGTACATATGTGTCTTTAGGCCCCATCCTCTATGTTAGCTAGCCCTTGAGTCATCATGACCTATCTGGTTACGTGCTTCAACAATCATCCCTTGGTACTTTTGAGGTTTGAGTGTCTTACCTATCTCTTGTCATAGGAATCCTTATTCAGTTATCCACCATCCACTTCATGTCATATCTTTTGAGTTTTTTCAATCCTTATCCTAAATCAAAATCATCCCAACACAACCCTTTGACTAAGCATTTGCTAGGGAATCACATACTTGTCTTTGTAAGTCTCATCATCTCGAGAAAGAGATTGGCATACATTGGAAAGAATCCCATCTTCCGAAGATCATCAGTCCATCTTAGGTTGACAAATCCAATCCAATACTATTTGATCCTACATCAGGAAGTAGAAAATCATTCCTAAAACTTGGTAATCCTCCAACATCCTTCACCATCAATCCTCAACAAATCAACCATCCTCTATCAGCCTACCTATGGAAAAAGATTTGTGAGATACTTGTTATTTCATTTGTTCCTTTGGATCTTTTCTTATCTTTTTATCACTCTTGTACATATCTTACCATTCATTGTACATATCATCACATTTTGTTTTATATATCCTCATCAATCTTGCAACAACATTTGATCAAATATCTTTTCCTATCTTTGAACTTCATCATTTTCCAACTAGCAACACAACATTCTCCCCATCAAATCGGGTTCACATAGATGTATTCTTTTGTATTGTTTGACCTAAGAAATCAAACTGGGTCCATGACGATGTATCCTTTGCCATGTTCAGACCTAATGTCCCTCCATTAATTAACCATCAATCTCTCTCCTTGGCAAAGGATGTCTTTTGGAGATATCATTTTAATCTTGTATTTTGTCCTTTCGATCTTTTTAATCTTTTAAGGCTTCTCATTGTTCCTCTCCTCAAAGTCACCATGATCCTTTATATCATGGTGCACTGCGAATGAGGTTAATCTAGGGAAAGGTCTTTTGATGTTTTTCTTTAACCTATGAGTTAGTCATGTGTTTATGGTTTCTTTAGCATCATTTCCACCATGCCTCCTCCAAGTGTCATGTATGATATTGGGGCAAACCTTTGTATGCTTTTTTTTTGTGTCAGTCCTATGCAATTCTGGTGACAAGGCCTTGTGTTCTTAGTAACCTTGGCAGATCTCTAGCATTGCTATATCAAACTAGGTTGTGCTCTCAAAAATATCCAACACAAGGAGCTCCCCAAATCCCCCCATCTTGCATCATATAGATTAATCTTGCATCTTGCATCCTTCATATAGCTTCATCCTTCATCTCACATCATATTTCATTCATGCATCTTTGTTCTTGGAATGTCATCTATTTATCCCCCCCTTCCCATCCTTCTTCATCCTTTCCCTTCCTTTTTATTTTCTTTTTGAGAAAATTTGACAAAATTTCCTCTATGTGTTATTTTCTCAAGGGGTTACAACCCCTTTTTCTTCTAAATTGTAGCTCGAGGCATCTTATTTTCTTGTCTTTGATGCCACACCACTTGTAGCATCACATCAAAGAGGGGAAAAATGTAGACACCTAAAAAAACCCTTCGTTAAAATAAAAATATTTTATTTTACAAGAACCCATGATGACATCATCATTTACTAATTAGTTAATTATTGTGCCATTATTATCTCCTATTTGAATTTAAAATATTTAATTAAGACCCATAATTTTTTAAATATAATTTAAATATTTAATGCTTATTTATTAAATAAATATTTAATAAATATTGTCACCAACTTTAAATAAATTTAATATTTATTAAAATCTCTACATCCTAGATATCTTATAGAAAACTCTAAAACCTCTAGACTCTTCTAGAAAACCCTAAACCCTTATCCCAACATTGTCCTTTGAGCCTAACTCAACCTTCATCCATTCAACCCGTGAAAGTCAATCTTTATCTCTTTGACTCAACCCCTAACCAAACCCCTAACTCAAACCCTCCTTCCTAGCCCAAGCCCTTGGCTTGAATCCTATAAATACTCCTTCCAAGAGAAAACTATTAGATTAGTGCATATCATTCATGCAATGTTATCATGCTCATTTTTATCTATATCATCTTAGCATTTAACATAATTGTTAGATTTCATTATCCTTTATGATTTCTAACTCATCCTAGATTAGCTTAATGGATTGAACATAGTTTAATTTTAATCTTTTCTAATCATTTAGCACCATATCACTTCTTCATTTGGTTTAAAATTAACCTTAGTATTATCATTTTTAGCTTAATCTACCTTTCAACTTCATTAGGCTCCTTGAGGCTCTAGGGGAAAATTGGGTGTTCTATGCCTGATTTTGTGCCACTATGGGGTTCTCATGGTCCTTATTTGATCATAAGCCTTCCTAATGTGCATTAGGGACATGCTTCATGTGTTTTGAGAGAACACCCACATCCCTAAATCAAGATAAAATCAAGCAGTGAGAGGGTGCTCCCGTTGAGCTCTATCTGAAGTGTCTTTGCAAATTGTTTTTTACTATATGTTAGGAATATTCTCTTATGCTAGTGTTTTAATGTCTACACTTGTTCTGAATAGGTTAGGTTTTCTTTGATGACAATACACACACACACACACACACATATATATATGTATGTATGTATGTATATATGTATATATATATATATATATATATATATATATATATATATATATATGTATGTATGTATGTATGTATATATATATGTATACACATACACACACACATATATATATATATAGATATGATACAGGGTCATTCTAGGGTACTTGGTGAATCTACATGGTGGTGTGTTGTTTTGGTTCTTTGGTACTCAGTTGCAGCTTTGACTGATAGTCTCTATCATTTAAGGAAGTTCAATTGCTGAAGGAGCTCAGTAAAGATTCTGGCGCTCGATGAAACTGGTACTTGGTAATGCCTATGTTGCTTGGCCTAGTTCTTAGTAGTTGCGGCTTACCGATAGGAGTTCTTGGTGATTTGGTTGGCTGACTTGGTGCATTTAATGTTGGTATCTATTATTTCATTCTCCTATGTAGATTTAGAGGCCAACATGGAGAATTAAATAATTGTAAGTCTATTTGAGAGCCGACTTGTATTGCATTTAATATTTGTTTGTAGGAGTTAATTATTTCATCCAGTCGACTTGTGGCTAGAGATTAGTATTTAAGGAGTGTTTGGGTAGTTGTTTAGGGAGTATGGAAGCACATCTGGGGAATCATATAAGTGAAGTTGTGGAAAAGATAGCAAAGACTTGGGTCTGCAAGCTCTAGTAGATCAAATTTATTTCTGATAGTTTGTAATAGGAGAGCTAGTGGTTTGCATGCTTGGAGACAAGGAGATTTCTTGGTGGCTTATGAGCATAATTTCAGATCTGGCTTAGGGTTTCCATCAGTTGTTGATCTATTTCAATACTAGACTAGCTAGAGTTGGACTTGGATCTTGTAGATCTTTCAGAATTGTTTCTGATTGTAATTGGCCCTAATTTGGAAGGCCTTACAACTAGGCATGTTAATGAACATTGTGTTGAAACAATTTTTGTGTTGTGTTATTCCACTATGTTGTTAATTGGCTCCAAGGTTGGATTGTCCTTCATTGGATCCACCATCCTTATGCTGGATCAGGTGGTATTAGAGAAGAGTTGATCTTGTTGGGAAAAGGTTGACCTAGCAAGGATGATCTTGTGAAGTTGATCTTGTTAGAGAAGATGTATGATCTGAGTTTTAGATCCATGGCACCGAACTTGTGGAATCTTGGCCTAGTTGTTCATGCAAGGTGGTAGGCTAATTTGACTTGCATGCAACTTGGAGGTTGTCACAAGGTGGTCAGTGTAGGGTTTTGTTGCTTTGGGTTTTCTTATCTTTAAGGATGCCTCCAAGAAGATTGGACCCTAGAGTGATTGTATATCTCTATCATGCTGTGGAATCAAAGATTACAGAGAAGGTGAAATCTTAGATCTGAGAATGAGTTGATGAAGAATGACATGATCACTGAGATCATGAGAGATGTTACTAGTGTACCTTGAAATGTTGGTACTAAAGATGGTTATGAAGAAGCTGTTGAAGACTTTAAAGCTGTTGGATCTAATGGTGATGATCAGAGAGATAGATCTGGTGAAGATAGAACTAGTCAATTGCATAGATCTAGATGTCAATTAAGTACTAGTTACCAAATGGAAGTTTATACTTTCTCTAGTTCTTTGAAACCCATGGATTTGATTGATTGCATTGGTGAACTTGAAGATTTCTTTGAGCTAGAAGAAATTTAAGATCCTCTTTAGGTGAGACTAGCACAGACTAAGTTGAAACGACATGCTACTCTTTGGTGGAAATAATTACAAAGAGATAGAAAAGATGAAGGTGAAATGAAGATCAATTGGTGGAGGTTGATGGTGACTAAATTGAAAGCTAAGTTCATACCTGTTGACTATGAGCTTGACTTGTTTAAGTAGTTGCAGAATCTGAAGCAAAAAGATTTGACTATTGAAGATTATATTGAGGACTTCTACAAACTTACTATTCAGTTTGGACACAGAGAACTTGGTAAGTAAAAGGTAGCTTAGTATGTAAATGGTTTGAGATTCAATATTCAGGATGAGCTTGGTATGCTAAAGATTGATTTAGTCGAAGATGCTTATCAGTATGCTCTGAAGGAAGAAGATAAGTTGAACAAGAGACAACGTAGTAATTCCCGAGGGAAGGAAAAGATTGATCACTCAGTGAAGAATAAAAAAATTGTAGAAGATGAATAGAAACCTATAGAATCGAAGAAGAAGATAGGTAGAGTTATCTTTAAGCAGGGTAGTTGTTATAACTATGGAGAAGAAGGAAACCATTCTTTTGAGTGTACACAAAAGAAGTGTGGTGACTGATGGAATGCTATGGTAAATGAGAACATTCAGAATGAACCTAAATATGAGAACTTGCTAGTTTAGTGAACATTGCTCAGTACAAAGGATGAACCTTGTCAGAGGAGTAGCTTGTTTAGGACTCGGTGCAAGTCTAGAGGTAAAATTTTTGATGTAATTATTGATAGTGGTAGTATTGATAACCTAGTTGCTGAGGACATGGTTCAAAAACATGGGTTGAATAGAATGAAACATCCACATCCTTATAGGATTGGCTAGTTGCAAGATGATCATGTTCTCGAAGTATGAGAACAATGCTTTGTTGATGTTTAGATTGGCCAGTATAAGGCTCTTGTGTTATGTGACATTGTGAAGATGAATAGCTGTGATATATTTTTTGGTAGACCTTGGCAATATGATTGCAGAGCTATGTATGATTGTGTAAAGAATGTGTTTTCTATTGAGAAGGATGACAGGAAGTTTTCCCTAATGCATTTGATGGATACAACACTCGGTAGGAAGAGTCAGCGTATGGGTAGCTGAGTTGAGTTGGTAGATCCTGAATGTATGGGTGATTAGTGTGAAGAACAAGCCCATGTTATCGAAGAAAGACTTGAAAAGATAGAGGAAATTGAAATGGAAGAGTATGCAAGCTGAAAAGTTGGAGGACATGTATGTGAAGAACTAGTTTGGGGTTTATGTGCTAAATCCTGGAAGATGTTCTTCCAGCATATGAACATCTTTTCAAACCTGGGGTGTTTGATGTAGGGGCATTCTAGAGTACTCGGTGAATCTGCATGGTTGTGTGTTGTTTTGGTTCTTTGGTATTCAGTTGTAGCTTTGACCGACGATCTCAGTCATTGAAGGAAGCTCGGTCACTGAAGGAACTCAGTAAATCTTTTGGCACTTGGTAAAAATAGTACTTGATAATGCATGTGTTTCTTGGTGTTGCTTGGCCTGGTGCTTGATAGTTGCAGCTTACCGACAAGAGTTCTTAGTGATTTGGTTAGCCGACTTGGTGCATTTAATGCTAGTATCTATTGTTGCATTCTCCTATGTGGATATTGAGGCTGACATGGAGAATTAAATAATTGTAAGGCTATTTGAGAGCTGACTTGTATTACATTTAATATTTGTTTGTAGGAGTTAATTGTTTCAATTAGCCAACATGTGGCTGAAGATTAGTATTCAAGGAGTGTTTGGGTAGTTGTTTAGGGAGTATGGAAGCAAATCTAGGAAATCAGATAAGTGAAATTATGGAAAAGATAGTGAAGACTTGGATCCTAAGAGATCTAGCACATCAGATTGATTTCTGATAGTTTGTAATAGTAGAGCTAGTGGTTTGCATGCTTGGAGACAAGGAGATTGCTTGGTGGCTTGCAAGCACAAGTTCAGATCTAACTTAGGGTTTCCATTAGTTTTTGATCTATTTTAGAACTAGATGAGCTGGAGTTGGACTTGGATCTTATTAATCTTGCAGAATTGTTTCTGATTGTAATTGGCCCTAACCCAGAAGGCCTTACAACTGGGCATGTTAATGAAAATTGTGTTGAAAAAATTGATGTTTTGTGGTATTCCGTTGTGTTGTTAATTGGCTGCAAGGTTGGACTATCCTTCATTGGATCCACCATCCTTGCCATGGATTAACTATGACTACCTCTCCTTAGCCTATACTCACATCAATCAGTGTAATCATAATGGGATTAGTAGGGTTAGTTAAAAATAAATATATAAACCAAATATGAATCATTTCACAATTATTTCATCTCTAATCATTCATTATTTTATGCCAAATCATTCATTATTTCCATAAAAAATTCTATTACCCAAACATATATAAAATCAAATGTCACATCATGAAATGAAATAGTCCAAATAATATAATCCAAAGTACCAAAGTAATAGTTCTATCAGTCTAACATATGAAGATGATAGGGTGGGAATTACATGAGAACAAAAAAACCCTAGAATGTAATGCATCTTAAGGCATGAGTCAAGTCACTAATCTTATAGCCATTCATTTATCATCATTTGAGTATTTAGGAACATTGGGTTTGATATAACCTTCACTGATTTGAGAGTGACCATGAAGATATGAATATGAACCTATCCGATAGATGTAGGAAACAAATGTAAGAATCAAGGCATAAGAGCCAAGATGACCTAAACGTGGTTTCCAGTTTGATATTGTAAGACTCTACTTGTAACAAGACATAGGTTTTTGAGATAACCATGAGTGTCATCTTATGTGCTACACACAAAAAATAGACAAGGAGATCCTTCCATCTACACCTATGCATCTAGATAAAGAGGGTCGAGGTATGTGCAGTGTTCCAATTATGATGGAGGCTCTTACCATAGATACCTAGTTTATTAGACACTTAAGATTAGTGAAAACTATTCCATAAGAAAAAATCAAAGAAAATTGTTATGCCCCCATTCATTAGCTCTAGTAATGTAGACATCATTGAGTGACCTTAGAAGCTATAACAATAGAAAACCAATGATAAAAAATAACACAAAAGAAAATAAGTTCATCATATTCTAGTCATTTTAGTTTTCTAAGGTGTATGTTTGTTTTGGGTGTTAAGGAACACAGTGATGCTTGTGTTGAAGTACGTGTGTGATGTGAAAGTAGAAAATCTAATATGTGTTAAGAAACATACTGATGTCTAGATAGGTAGTGTTGAGAAACACTATAGAATTGGGGTGTCTGAGAGACACCAATGAGTGTATTAGTGGGAAATTGTCCATTGGGAAGGAATGATATACTAACTCTGGTTAAGATCAAGAGATCAAGCAAGTGGTAAAATACTAACAAATCAGATAGATAGATGATGATTTCCCCCAAGCGGTAGATAAGAACCAAGGAAAAAAAAAGAGACCAACTCTAGTCCATGATGGCTCAAGGAGATGGAAAGCAAGAGATAGCTACAGAAAGCCAAGGAAAGAATGAGAGAGGAGCCACACATTGATATATGGAGCATTAGTTACAAGTGGCACCTATTTCTAGGTTTTCACCACTTGGAAGTATTTTATTTTTTCAACCAAGGCATGTATTTCTAGGATTTCTCTAAGACACTTTTTCTATTTTTTTTTCTCTTTTCATTTTTTTCTCTTTTTTTTTTGTATTTTTTTGAGATTTTTTATTTTTTTTGGATACACCAAGGTGCCTTTTTTCTAGGTTTTCATCGTGATTATTATTTTTTTAAGGACTTTTTAATGCTTTTTAGGATTTTCTTAGGACTTTATAAGGAGTTGTACAAGACACAAAATTCCTAGCTATAGAAATGTTTTAGGTGGAGAACATTGATAGGCTCTAAGAGAACTTCTCCTTCTAGAGTAGCTAGATGATAAGCTCTAGAATCAAATTCTATAGTGATGAAAAAAGGACCCAGCCAGTTAGGCTCAAATTTTCCTTTTTGTTCTTTATGTTGTTGATTCTTTGGGTTTTCTCTTAGACTAAGTTCATAAACCTAAAAGTCATGATAATGTACCTTATTTTTATAGATTTTAGAGACTTTTGGTGGACCCTCAGATGGTCAATTTCTAATTTCTATGTTCATTAAGTAATTCCAACTGTTGAAGTTGAGAGATTCTCTAATTTTCATTTGTAAAAAGTCCATGTAATGATACCTTGAGTGAGGGTATTTCAAATTTGATTGGTAAAAATAAATTAGAACCGTAGACCAATGAGAATGGTGTAGCCCCTATAGGTGTTCTAATGCTTGTTTGATAAGATCATAAAGTTTGATTCAAATGTAAGTGCCAATCCTTTCCAAATTTATTAACTATTTTGTGGAAGATCTTAAGGATTATTTTATTCGAAGCTTCTACCTTTCGATTCCCCTAAGGGTAGTATATAGAAGAATAATGATGCATGATGTGAAATTTAGCACACAAATAATTGATATATTTGTATTTGAACTATGCCTCATTATCTATGAAAATTGAGGAGGGGATTGCATATCTATAGATTATGTAGTTGAGTATGAACATGACCACCTTTTTCCTTATTTCCTTGATAAGAGGGATAGCCTCAACCCACTTAGTGAAGTACTTAGTGGCTATGATAATGAAATTATGTCCATTAGAGGATGAGGGATATATACAACCCACAAGATCAAAATCTCATTTTTGAAATGACTAGTGAGTGATAAAGGGTAGAAGTTCCCTTTCAAGAGAGTGAATCAAATTTTCATGAAATTGGCATTTTTTATAGGTCTTAGCATATTGAATAACATCTTTTTCCATGGTAGGGAAATATTAGCCAACTCTAAGAAGCTTCTTCACTAAGGATAGGCCGTTTGAGTGCAATCCACATACACCCTCATAGACTTCTCTAAGTGCTCTTTTAATCTCCTCATGCTCGAGACACATAAAAGTGTACCATCAAGATCTCTCCTAAACAAGTCATTGGTGATGATGAGATATCGAGTCATTCTGGATGAGGTTCTATTTTTCATTCTAGGAAAGGGAGTCAGAGATAGTTTGGTATTTGAGGTAAGCATAGATCTTGCTATAGTAGGAAGTATCATGAGCGATGATGATGCAAACAATTTGGGAGTCAGGCGTGTCATATGCATGGAAAAAAAATTATTCCACTAGGAATTCATAGAGAAACTGATGTTCTTCCAATTGTATCATTGAGGCTAAAGTAGCCAAAGAATCTATTTCTTTGTTCTTTGCACCTGGTATTTTTTGAAAGGTGATGAAGACAAAGTACTTATTTAAGTCATCAATCATACACTTTTAGGGAAGGATTTTTACATCCTTATTCTAGTATTCATTATTGATTTGATTAACCACAAGATGGGAGTCACCATAGACATGAAGCTCTTTGAGTTTCTTTTCAATAGCCATTTTTATCCCATTAGCCAATGCTTCATATTCTTTGACATTGTTGGTACATAGGAAGATCATTTTAGAATCCTTCAAAAAATTGTAACCTTGGGGAGAAACAAAGAGAACACCAACACCTACACCATTATATGTAAATTATCCATCAAAGTACATCTTCCAAGGATGGTGTGTTAAGTGGAGAATGGATTCATCAAGAAATTCAGCAATGGGGTGTTGTGTGTCTTGCAAAGGTGCATCTTCTAGTTGATTCTTCAGTACTTGTCTTTTGATTACTTTCTATTCGATGTATGTAATGTCAAACTCATTAAGAATCATCACTCATTTCACTAAGCCTCCAGTTAGTGTTTCTTTTTTTAACAAGTAATTGAGAGGATAAATAAACACCACTTCTAGAGGAGTTTTTTTGATGATTGTATAGTTCAATTCATAAGAAACCAATATTTTATTATTTAGTAGATTTCTCTTTCACGACCTTGAGCATCATGTTGCATGAGTAGTGATCCCAAGGATGAAGTGGTTGCTAATATGTACAGAAAAAAAGACTTACCAAGAACATAAGCCATTAGCACAGGAGGATTCACTAGATACTCTTTGATTTGTTGGAAATTATTCTCACAATCCCTGTTCCATTTGAAAGTTACACCCTTATGTAAAGTCTTAGCGAAGGGTTTCATCTTGTCAACTAGCTATGAGATAAACCACCAGATAGATTGTAGATTACCTTGCAATATCCACATTTGACTGATGTTTTGAGGTGGTTGAATTTCCCATATGGATTTCACTTAAGAAATTTCTACCTCAATACCTTGTGTTGAGACAATGTATCTTAAAATTTTTCCTGAGGTAACCCCAAAAGAACAATTCTTTGGATTGAGTCATACCTTGAACTATTCCATTCTCATGAAGATTTTATCCAAGTTAGCAAGGTTTATATCTTATGTAGAAGATTTAGCTAAAGTGTCATCCAATTATTCTGCCATGTTTCTTTGCTTAATATCATGAAAGATAGTCATAATGGCTTGTTGATATGTGCACTAGTAGTTTTTATTCTAAAGGGCATGCAATTCCAATAGAAAGTACCCCATGTACAAGTGAATGCTATGTTTTCTTGGTCTTAAGGTACATTGCATATTTAATTATAACCAAAAAATCCATCCATTAGGGAATAGATTTGGAAACCAACAATAAGATCCATGATCATGTCTATATTAGGTAGTGAAAAGTTATCTTTAGGAAAATATTTATTTAGGTCTCTAAAGTCCATAAATGCCCCTATTGATTTGTTAGATTTTAAAATAGGTACAATGTTGGAGATCCATTCAACATAGTCTATGGATCGTATAAATGTAGCTTTGAGTAACTTTTTGAGCTCTGCTTTAACTAGTAGTGCTATGTGAGGATGCATTTTTCTCAACTTTTGTTTCATTGGTTTTATGCCTGTTGCAATAGATAGGTGGTGCTTAATGAGATTTGTGTCCAATCTAGGCATGTAAATATAAAACCATGGAAAATTGATCTTCTTCTCTTTAAATAACTAAGAAAATTATTTCTTTTTATCCTTAGACATGGATTTTGCAAGATGTATGATTTTTAGATTTTATGATGTACCCAAGTTTACTTGTTGTGTAGGGTCTATAACAATTGATGAATGTTCTTGAAAAATGTTCAGGGAGAATATCAAGTATCCTATTCACAGGTGCATTAGAGAGGTTTTCACTATTATATATATCCTTTATTTTTACTAATTTTGGATCTAATACTACCACAAAGTGGTTTTCACCATCAGATTGCCTATTCTTTTTATTTTTATGACTAAGATAATTGATATCTTCCACTAACATGCTACCACTCATTGCACTTGTGGAAGAGGGAAGAGGCTCAAGAGTGTGGAGATAGAATGAAAGGTCATGATTATTGGAGAAGGAAAGTAAGTTAATGGTCTTAGAGGTGTTCTAATCAATCAATTCAGGGTAAACAAGAGGTAAGAAACCAACAAGATCAAAAGAAAATACTCAAGTATCATCATCATCATCATTCATGGTTGTTGAGGATACGTCAACAAATTTATTGTCACTATAATTATTTTGAGCATGAATCATAAAAATATTTTTAGGGGAGTCATGATACCTATGTTCTATGAACTTGACCATCTTAACCTAGTCCCAAAGTGAAGATCAAGGTCTCTTTCAACGTTCTTTCTCTGGAGGAGAAATCTCTAGAGAGGGACCATCATAATCCTAGATCTTGAACCAAAGTTCTAGTTGGTATTGTGAGGAATAAATGTAGGAGGACTATTGGTGGGAGACGCTTCTTCTTAAAATGTATCTTTAGTAGGTGGTATGATAAAAGGTTCCATATCTTGGTGATCTGGATGATTTTTTTAATCATGCTATATGTTAGAGCTTTCACAAACCTTGAAAGTGGAAGTAGGAGCATACATGTGAATTTTATCAACCTCTATATCTATCATAGCATCAAAAAATGATCCCATGCATACTCATGTGATTTAGTTATACTAATAGAAGATTGTCCCAATTATTTATCTAGAGTCATAAGAGCTTCTTCATTATTGCCTTCTTGATTCACAACTTGTCTTTCAATTTCATTTAGATTGAGATCAATTTTTTCAAATTGATAGTTGACCACTTGATTAGGTGTTTGGGTATCCATAGATTGAAATTTTTTCCCATAATTCAACATAGGTATGTATGGTGACCTCGGTCATCTTATCCCATCAGATGAATCCATGATTTGAGGTAAGTTTAAGACATGTGTAATACTGACAAGTTTCCCTTAGTTAGGGTATCTTTCCTTCATAGAATTTTCTTAGGTTTGTCTAACTTGTTGTGATGTGACTGATTCATGTTCATTAAGTTATTCCTCAAGTATATTCCCTTGTCCTATAGGTATGTAGAGGTCTTTCATAATTCTTAGGGACAACATATTTATCCTCATCATCGGAGTCTCCAATTCTATCAAATACAAGACCTTTTGTAGATGATGGATTGAATTTTTTCTCATAGTATCTATTGGTTCCTCAAACTGGACTTTATGCTTTTGGTAGCAACCAATACATCTATAGATTTTAAGGATGGGTGAGATCCAAATATTGGGTTCTAAGATGACTGGACCAACTATAGGGACAAGAATTCCCTCTGCACTTTTGGCTTTACAAAACCAAGGAGGGTACTCCTAATCCAGTACAATGAACCTTATTTTAACAATTATAGACTAGATTTAAAATAATAGATAGATGGTAATAAAATACTAAATGGTAACCACTCATTCATTGATTCTCCATTACCATTAGATGAGTTAGAATAGGTAGGTCATAATACTTCAAAGATTTTTGACAAATTTATATCAAATATTTTAGGAATACAACCAAATTGCATCAGATAGTCATTTATATAGAATAGGCTCATCCTTGGCCAGTGCCTTAGCCATTGGGCAATATCTTACTGCAAAGTGAAATATAGAAAATACTAAACTTTAAATGACTTATATTCTCAGAAAATACTACCATCCCATGATGATTTTAATTAGAGAACTCCTAAATCCACACTACTTATTGGTATCCCTATGCAAACTTCAAAGAATCAGTGCTATATCTAGAGCTTATTTAATTTGATCTTTAGATCAAAGCTAAAGAATATCAACACATAACTCAAACAAAGAACACACATAGGAGAGATGTATATCCTGGATTTCATTTTCTGAATCAAATTTCATTTATACATAATGCCTTTCAATACAAGTGACTTCAATATTGGCAAAAACCAGTAGCATTTTCTTATTACTAAAAAAACCTGACCTAATACAATTTGATGTACCCTAGACTGAGACCAAAGTCATGAGTCAGTGTTCTGAAACTAGGCAAAAAACTAAGCCTACATATCCTACCCAACCCATATAGCACTTGGGACCAATTCTGAGAAAAATCATAGAGAATTTAGAACCCCTACAAAAGTGAAAAGATTAGCCATATATCCATTAGGAAAAGACCTAAAAGATATTTCTACCATGACACCTATCTCTTTCTAGAAAGATCAATTCTAAAAATAATCTCCTCTTCCCACCAAAATCTGACCTCAAAAACAAAAGATCTTACTTCTCTTTCCTGCTTGCTCAAAATTGATTTCTAATGCTACCAATGAAACCATCGTTTGCCACTATTTCCAATGGTATATTATATACCCATATTTTGGTAAACAATCAGTGTCTAGATCAAAATTCACTTTTAGGTTCATGAGCAACTGACATATTTAAATTTTGAATTTATGGATATAGTTTAAACTTTACCAATTTTTAAAATATTTATGCACATACATGAATCTTTCATGGGCCCGCAAGTGCCACATGGCACCATTAGATTGGTCCAATAGACCACATCATCACCACCTCACCATGCATGCCACTTGTCACCTTTTGGTTCATTGCTACTTCAACCTACCAATCTATCTGCCAGCTTACCACCTTGCCACATGTCACGACGTCACAACTTTGCAATGGTAACCATCATGGATCTTTCCCATCACAAAGATGCAATGACTGTAGATCTATGGGAATGCATCTTGAGGCCATCAGACTGTCCATCTTGTCACCTTGTCATCACCTCATGCCATGTGTCACTACCTGGTTCCCTGATAGCTCTAACCTACAACCTCACTGCCATGTCACCGGGTTGCCACATGTTGCTTTGTTGCATGATTGCATAGGGAAATTTCCTTCATCATGATCATACAACCATCATTGATCTCTAGCACATATCTCAAGGCCACCAAATCTACAAATTCACACTTCATCAAAATTAACCTTACCTTTGGCTTGTCAGCACACTTCTTGAGGGGCCTTTATGCATGCACATGAAAAGCCTCCTACTCTTTCTTCTAATCTCATATGTGAACGTTATTTCATTTATACATCTCAAATTCCCAATTTCAGGCGAATGCAAGACTAAACATTTGAAGGTTTTAAAGATTTATTTAAAAATTTGCCTATAATGCCCAGCTAGCATGCACACCTATGCGGGCCCACAAGGCAGAGGCAACCACTAGTCTCTCTTCTTTCTTTATTTACCTTTTATCCAAGCGGCCTTGTATTTAAACACCACTGAAGACCAAATTTGGGCGCATGTGGGATAAACCCACATGCAACCCTTTCCGTTTTCTCCTCTACTAGCCTACGCGTGAGCACTCTCTAGCTTGTACATGAGCCCTTTCATAATGACTGCAGCCATCTCCTAATTGCAATGTCTTTCTTTTACCTGCTCATGCAAGGACCCTTTGCATTCATGCGTGAATCCCTTGGTCTTGCCGGCTACACATGGTGTGCAAATTTGTTGATGCCGCTAGCCCCATACATCCCTCACACTAATAGACTATTCTATTCATTGAGTACACACTCAATAATTTTCTAGCATGTGTATTCTAAACTCTCACACCACCTTCAAACCCTACGTGAGTGCCCCTTATTTTATCTTCACTGGTAGCTCCTTATGCAAATTCAACATTGGCCTTTCCTTTTAAATGAACTGGCATCTTCTTTACGTGATCTGCCTTTCCATTGATTACATTGCTTGTTATTTAAACTGGCTGCCTTGATTCTATATGTTTGTGCCTTTGGATGGACAGTATGCCCTAGCACTTAATAAAATATGTGTGTAATATTGCAATTTGTTTGGTATACCCAACCATACAAAAAAAATGTGTGCAACCCCTTGTATTTTGGCATGTAGGGAGATAAGCATACATACATATGTTTGCTGAAAAGTGTGTCCAGCTTCCTTTTGGCATGGTGCATGTGGCATCCTTCAATCTGGTGTGTATATCTCTGATTTCTTTTAAAGTTGTTTGTAAGTATTTGTAAGCAAAGTAAACTATTTGCTGATTGCTTTCTTTTAGATTTCATTTTGCAATTAGGAACATACATATAACACATTGTATTTTAAAAGATTGAACAAACTGATATGCTTTCACCATGAAATCTTTCAACATAAGACATAGAAACTGAACATCGATGCAAGAACAATAATCATGCATGGAACCATGACAGTGATGAAGACTTCAAATCATGAACATCAGTTTGACAAAGCTTCATAGTTCTTACACATTTGACTCCAAATATTAGGATTAGAAGGAGTCTTTGCCTAAATTGCATCCTTCAACCTCCTTTTAAATTCATCAATTTCCAGTGGCTCTATGTAATGAAGTCGACAAAGTTTTACTTCAAAATAATGAAGCAGGATGGATCCCAAATGGGTCCGGCCTAAAATAATTTTGAATTAAAATGCCTAGACTTCAAAAAAATTACCAAGATGACTGACACTTACAACCAGATCTAATCTAGATAACCACACATTTAAAAACTTAATTTCTAATACTTCGCCAGTTGGCAAATTGAATAAATTACCTCCAATCGCCCCTTTAAAACACTGCTCAAAACTAAACACTAGAAGCTGAAGCTTGGCAAATACAAGCCTTGTAGTACATATAATCACCCTATTAGATGGCTTCATCTAGAGATGAACAGGGAAATATATTTTAAAAATTGAAATCACTTGTTCAGAATTGTCTGGCAAACACAAACCGGAAACACTAGAAACTACCTAGAAGGAGATAGATTAAAAATACAAAAATATTAGTTGAGGCAAAGCCACTAAATCTTGCAAAAGACTCATATGTAAGGAATGTAACAAAACAACCCTCAAGTGGAGATAAGCATCTGACAAAAAACTATGAATTTTAGAAAATAACTACTTTGCAAAGTTATTCTAGCCATACTATTCATCATTATTGAACACCTTTTGTCTAATCTTGCAATCACGTCAAATGAAACCTTCATAGTTTAAAACCCTGGTTAAATGATCTCTCTTATGCATAGAAAATAAGGTTATAATCAGATTTAACACATGATCAACTGGCTATCCAGAAATAATCCTCAAAGTCAAGCCTCCAGATCATCCTGAATTGAAAGACAGTGAAACTATAGAAATTGCATTTGGAACCGACTGAGGAAAGGGGTCAAACAGATTGGTCATGATATGAAACTCATCAGGGGGAATCATTTCCATGTCTACAACATAGGACAATATTCAATTCCTCATGATCACTGATTGGGTGCAATCTATACGATCTCAAAGTAAGCCACTTAAAAATGATATTCCCACATTGAACAAAATTGAATAAAATGCAATCAAAAGTGCCCTAGTAAACTAATCATACAAACTTTTAGGAATCTAAAAATGGGCACAGAGATAAATTCTCATGCCTAAAATATGATGCAATATTCCTTTCATCACGACTATCATCTCGGTGTCAGATACAAACCTCCAAAGTAGGCCATTTAGTGAAAATCAAACATAATACAAAATGCAAACTTGTGCACTAACCTCCAAATGGGTACCTTCAAAACATGTAAGAACTAAATTATGGGAGTTGTGACCAACTGTATGTGCTAAATGATAGGTGAGGAACACATTTCCTAAGCCCCATCACATGAAAATCATCAGGTCTTCTTTTACTTGCACTTGAACTAAGGCTTTTTCACAAGGTCTTTTGAAGCATTGAATTGAGCCTTAGGGAAATTTTCACAATATTGACTCTAAAGTCTATTTGAATTTTAGAGTCCCAATAGTGGCTTTGTGTGGGGATGCATGCCCCTTGCAAGCATATAGAGAATTCAAAATCATTGGTAGAGAAGACCATTCAAAAAGAAATTAGTCTTTTCTCTCTCTTCTCAAAACTAGGGAACCTTATTGAAAGAAACACTCCACACAACTGAAAGAAAAGAAAATATACAATGAGAAAACTATGTACAAATGGCCCAAAGCCATCAAATTGAAATCACCTCTTACCTCTATCAAATGTCTGATTTTCATCTCCATGGATCAAAGGTAAACATAGATTGCCACTCCTATCTGCCTGATCAAACATATTGCCATACATTTTGAACATTTCAAATGAACAATAATCAACATCCTCACCATTATTCGGTGCTTGGGAATCATCAGAATACTGAAAATACTGAGCATTATGTAGCAACAATTCGCTACCTTCTTTATCATTTTTAACCAGTTGAGAAGGAAGATATTTCAATTTACTCCAACAGCTAGAAACATTGGGCCTATCCCGCTCATTAGTTTGCAAAGAAGAAAAATGATCAATTAAAAAATTAGTTTGCAAACTATAAGAAAACATCCCCTCATTCTGATGACAACTCCTATCAATATTTGGCACATGTAAACATGTATCATTAGACAATGGTTCCTTTAAAACTTGTAGGGCTGAAAAGACAAATTCAGATTTATAACTTTCCTCAGCATGCTAATCTAGACAAGAATCCCTGTTACCAAGCTCATCAAAAACTGAATCCACACCAGCACATGAATCCTCATATTCATCATACATGACACTATTATCTTCATTACATCCACATGCATTATTTTCTTACAAATTATCCAATCCAAGCATAGAAAAAGAATCGACATAGGATGTATCATACTCCACACCCTTACTAATATCATCATTATCAAAACATATGTCGATTGGGTATGAAATCATAGAGTCATATTCAGATGCATATTTCTAAAAATTAGCAGCTAGGAGTTTTGAAATTTCATCACTGCTTATTGAACATTGAACTTCATGTTTACCTTCTTTTGGCTCTTGCTTGATGTTTCAACCATCTTCTTCACTAGAAATAGGAATCAAGATCTCTTGGCTTGTAACATTTATTTATGAGAAGTCACTATAAAAAATTTCATCTGCCTCATAATTATCTCCTTGTTGTTTACACAAACATTTTTTATATTGAAACAACAAGGTTTTCCTCTTATGATGATAAAAGGAAGAATCTAAAAACTTAATGGAAACATTATTAATTACATATTCATCTTCAATATCTTTATATTCACTAACATCACTGTCAGCATCATAATCAGCATCACTAGCACAAATAGAAACCACACTATCACTATTGGCTTCTTCATCATTAAAATGAAGAACAACCATTTCTTGTAACCTCTTCTCTTCTTGAAACTATCAGCACACAACATCATTTTCAACAAGTTTTCTTTTGAGGATAGCAATCTTAATGTTTAAATCCTCATTATTAGCTTCATGGGTGATGTGATCAACAAAGACCTCAATGTCTTGGTCTTGATCTTCATTTCTTATTTCACACCTACCCTCACTAACTCTTGGAAAATATTCCCTAACCTCAGTAGGAAACCTATTTGGGAGACCATGTATGTCATCATAACATAATGGCTCATATCTTTGTTTAGAAGAGCTCCTGCATGAATCCATTATGGGCTGCATCTTCTCTTAGTGAAAATTTTAAATTCTTATCACGAACAACTCATGCAACCATATAGATTCTTCAAATCATACATACTCCCCCAAAATACAACCAAGATTTTCCAAAAAATCAAGAGAAATATGTAGATTCACAATATAAAATCCTTTCTATGGTGACTTCTTCACCCAATAAGGATCATGTAAATACACTAATTATAAAATGAGAATACCTAGTGTTTTCCTTTTGCTACTACTATTTTTTATTGGCTGAAAATATGATAGATCTTACAGCTCACCTTGTAGCTCCATCAGGTTCTTTTCATGTAGAGTCGCCACCTCCTTAAAGAGGAAAATATTTCATTTATTCACAATCTTTTTTTAGCCAACCAAAACTTCACTAGGATTTGTTTTTTACACATTGTTTATTGGATCTTGATACATCATATCTTTTATTCTGAATTTGCACTAATCAAACAGAGGATCTTAGAGTTGCCATTCACTGTCTTGGTGAGATGATATTAAAACTTTTCAAATCTGACTCTATACTTCAATGGTAACCATTGGATATAATAATAAGCAGTTTGGGAGTCTAGCTCTACTCGTACCGTGTTATTTAAACTTTGCTTAATAGTTCCCTAGTAGAGTCACCATTTTGTTGGTTCCTCAAACCAAACTTTATGCTTTTGGTAGCAACCAATACATCTATAGATTTTAAGGATGGGTTAGATCCAAATATTGAGTTCTAAGATGACTGGACCAACTATAGGTACAAGACTTCCCTTTGTACTTTTGGCTCTACAAAACCAAGGAGGGTACTCCTAATCCAGTACAATGAACCTTATTTCAACAACTATAGACTAGATTTAAAATAACAGATAGATGGTAAGAAAATACTAAATGGTAACCACTCATTCATTGATTCTCCATTACCATTAGATGAGAGATAATAGGTAGGTCACAATACGTCAAAGATTTTTGACAAATTTATATCAAATGTTTTAGGAATACAACAAAATTCTATCAGACAATCATTTATAAAGAATAGGCTCATCCCTGGCCAGTGCCTTATCCATTGGGAAATATCTTACTATAAAGTGAAACAAAGAAAATACTAAACTTTAAATATAAAGGGAGAAATCAACTCCAAGGTCAACTTGGGTGGGACCCACCTGGGTCACCACCCAAGAAGCCAAGAAAAGGCCCCTTTTAAAAAAAAAAATATTTCTATTTTCCTTCAAAGAAAGCTTAGTAAATAAATAAATAAATAAATAAATAAATAAATAAATAAATATATATATATATATATATATATATATATATATATATATATATATATATATATATATATATATATATATTACCTTTTAAAAAGATTGTGTTTAAAAAAATGTAAAAAAAAAAAATTAAATTTTTTTTAAAATTAAGTGGGGGGGCGCGGGCCCTACACCCCATCCCCTGCAATGATAGAGGACCCTACCGCAGCACGGTATCATTGTCGCACGATAGGCAGGCCTACTTGGGGACTTAAAACCAAACTTTGCACAAGTATTTTTTTTAATTTTTAATTTTAATTTTAATTTTATTTATTAATAAATACATTTATTAATTTATATTTTATATTTATTAACTAATATTTTATTTTATTTTTGGTTTACTTTAATTAAATTAATTAATAATAGTTAATTTATTAATTTAATTAGTTAATAGTTAATTAGTTATATTTTAATAAATGATTTTAATTAATTTAATTTATATATGGTGTTATTATTATGTTTAATAAATAGGTTAGTAGAGTTTGATTTATTTATAGTTTTATATTTTAATGAAATGTTTAGTTAAGCTTAGTGTAATTATAATTTTATCACTAGGTTTATTAATTGGTAAAATTAGTTAAATTAAGTTAAGCTTAACTATTAGTAAAAATTATAGTCTAGGTTTATTTGTTATAGCATAAATTGGGATTTAAATATGTAGTTTGAACTACATCCTCCTTCAAGGAGGTTTATTTAATTAATTTTATACGTAATTAATTCAGGTCAAGTTATTAGTTGGATATAATAAATAATTCTTGAAAACATGGTTCAAATATAATAGTCCTAATTAGCACCTCAAGGTTTAAGGAGGAATGAATCTTGATTGGTTAATAATAGAGGTTGCTATATTAAGATTATAAATATGAACAAAAGTAATATTAAACGTGTAGGATAATGAATTTCAAATAAGAAATTACTATGAACTTAATCTAATGGTATTAGCTTTCTTATGAAATCAAGTTGTACTTTTTGAGCATAGATTCTCATGGCCAAGCATGCTGCGTAGACGAGGTCATATCCTCATAGGAGTGGTGTTTGTGCATTCCATTTTTAGGACATATGTTTATGGACTTAGTTGAACTAATCGACTTGATACTCCAACTAACTTAGTAAACCTATGCAAATTCCTTTCTAGTTCTGTTGATTCTCCCTCTGTTAAAAAAAAAAATTATTGCATTTCATGTGTTAAATTTTTGGGCATGACAATTGGTGAATAAGGGCTCATCTTTGGTTCTTGGAAAGGTCAGGGGATAAGATCTAGGGATGAAGGTAGTTGTAGATATCTTGATACCATGGGGAATCAGGACCAACAATGTCACACATGAGCTTAGATTGTAGAATATCAAATGTTGGGATCAATAATTTCTCAACCAAAAACTCACAACGCTCTTCATTTCATGGTATGTTAATCATGGAAGCAATGGTAGCCATGACATCTTCTTTCTTATTGTGTATTATGGGAAGTTGCTAGAACTTGATCATTGTGAACTGAGATTTGAGGAGCTTTGTAACTTTCTTGTAGGGGATTAGCTTCTCATCTTAAGTGTCATAGTGATCATTGACTTTCCAGATGACTAATTGGGAATCACCATACACCTTTAAGTGTTGAATTTTCCATTATATTTCTAGTTTTAGTCTGGTGACCAAGGCTTTGTACTTAGTAATATTGTTGGTACATGCAAAAGCTATTCTGAAGGACTTTGGAATGACATCTTGTTTTGGAGTGACAAATATAATTCCATCTCTTGAGCCATTTCTAGTATGTGATCCATCAAAATATAACTACCACTTATTGGATTGTTCAAAGGTAACGATGGACTCATCTAGAAAATTAGATAATAAAGGATGTTCAACTGGAACTTGAGCTTCTACAAGTTGATTTGCTATTACTTGGAATTTAATTTCTTTTCAGTCAACATACTCAATATCAAACTCAAATAGGATCATGACCCACTTTTCTAGATGCCCTATGAGAGATAATTCGCTAAGGAGATACTTTAGAGGGTCAATTCTTGAGATGAGGATTATTTTTTGGTGGAGCATATAGTGTCTCAATTTTTGAGCTGCCAAGACCATGACAAGATAGGCTATCTCAATGAGTGAACAGTTAAGCTCATATCCTATAAGTGTTCTACTAATATAATATATAGCCCATTCTCTGCCTTGTTCATCATGTTGGGCTAGAAGAACTCCCAACTCCATGTCAATAGATGAAATTTATAATAGAAAGGGATTCTCAGGGATATGAGGCATTAGAATGAGTGGATTAAGAAGGTAATCCTTCAATTGTTAAAAGGATTCTTGACATTTTTAATTCTATTTAAAAGTAACTCCATTGTGAAGAAAGTTCTGGAATGATTGAAATTTATCTACGAGTTCTGCAATAAACCTTCTAATGGATTATAGCTTTCCTTGTAAGGTCCTTAACTATCTTAGAGTATCTGGGGGAGGCATTTCTAATATCTCTTGTACCTTCTCAGGATCTACTTCAATGCCTTGATGAGAAATAATTTTCCATTCTATCAAAGATTGGACTTAGAGTATTCAAGTGATCTCTTATTGTAATAGACTTGCATAGTAGATCAACTACATAGTCTTCCATTAATATATGCACGAAGTCATGGAAAATGGTAGTAATTGCTCACTGATAGGTGGCTCTAGCATTTTTGAGGCCGAAGGGCATGACATTCCAATAGTAAGTGCCCCAAGCACATCTGAAATCTATCTTGGGTTGATCCTCAAGATAAATTGTGATTTTTTATATCTAGAGAAGCCATCCATCAGCAATAGCATCTCATATCCAAGTGTCATGTCTACTATGATATCAATGTTTGGTAATGGAAAATCATCTTTAGGACACACTTTGTTTAGATGATGAAAATATGTGCATATTATGATGCCCCTAGTATGTTTACTAATAGGAAATAGGTTGGAAATCTAGTCTGCATAATCAATAGTTTTGATAAATCCAACATCCAACAATTTTTTGAGTTCTTTGACTAGAAGAGCTATTTATGGATGCATCTTTCTTAGTTTTTGTTTGACTAGTTTAGCTCTTGGTTGTAGTGGAAAATGATGAAGAACCAATTTAGGATCTAGTCCATGCATATATGTGTAAGACCATGCAAAGTTGATTTGTCTTGTCATGAAGAATTGAATGAATTGATATTTTTCTTCTTGAGATAGTGATATTGAAAAATATATGATTTTTGGATCACTGTACATTCCCAAATTTATCTCTTCTGTCTTTTCTATCAATAGAGTTGATTTCTCTTTTTTTAGGGGTATGTCCACTCTTCCATCCTTAGGTTCCTTAGAGAGATTTTCACGTTCCGATACATCCTTTATTTTTACTTTTTTGTGGTCTAATTGTGTGTTTTAGTTTTCACCAGAAGACCTATTTTTTTCTTTTTTAATTTGTTTTTCACTTTTGTGTCTAGAAGAGGGAGTTGACTCCCCAAAATAAGTTGTAGTATCTAGATCAATGAAGAATCCTTCTTTATGATCTCCTGATGGGATACCTTCCCTGAGCTCAAAAAAATTTCTATAGCTTCATCATTTTGGAAGTGATCTAAGCTCAGTGGTCCATATTGATTACAATCTATTAGTTCAGGTTATACTAAAGGGATTTTGTTGTCGATATTCCAAATTTTTTGGGGACCAGGTGTAAGTGTCAAGAGATAAGTATAAGTGTCAATAGTTTCCTTAGATTCATCTTTAGAATTATAAGGACTAGGATACCAAAATGTTTCGATCCAGGCTTGAGAATAAGTATTTTGAGGAGGGGTATCGTCAACATGTTTGTCATCAAATGGTAGGTCATTGAGATTGGTAAAGATATAGTCGAGTGCATATGGGTTGGAAGAACAAGAGGCCCATTCTCATTTATTGTAATTAGTCATTTCAGGTTGGGTGTCCTCATATTCCTCTTCATCACTAAAAACATTAACATTTTCACACAAGGGTAACTTGGTATATGAAGATCCAATTTTCAAAGGTCTAAATCAGAGTCCAAGATTAGGAGGTCATCCTTTTTCTACAATAGGCTCAAAAATTCTTTATTTCTGTACTCCAAGGCCACTACTACCATTATAGCCTTTTTTTTACATAATTGTAAATCCAAGACCATACTTTTCAGTAGGAATGTGAATAGGTTCTTTTTCTGAATTATCTTTATGAGCCCACGTGGATATATTCTCATAGACATGCTCATCTTGCAATCCACCCTAACTGGTGAATGTAGGAGAAGGGTTAATTTGTAGTTTTTTGTTGTTAGAAGTATTAAAAGAATGAAAATAAGTTAATGAAATAATCCAAGAAAGTGAAGTGCAAGAAATAATTTTACCATGCAAGCCAAGAATGAGATAAAGTTTCAAGATCAATCACCAACACAATAATGCTCTAAGAATCCAAACAATGAGCCAAGAGATTTTCAAAGGGAAAAGAAAATAAAACCCCTTTTGTATTATGAATGAGGCAAGAAAATTGTAAAGAGAGTAATAGAATATGAGAAAGAAGATCAATACAATAATGAGAGAACTAATATGTGAAAAAGAGAGAAAATTGTGTGATGGAATGTGAAAAATTGTATCAAGTGTGTGGAGAAGCATCTCTTAAGTAGAGATGAGTGAAGGAGTTTGCATGTAACTCCCATGAGAATGAATTCCACTTTCATACTAATTGTGTGCCAAGTGTGAGCATCATCATAAGGAGGAATAAACTAATTTCCTTATTAAAGGAATTACAAAATATGAGTTGTCCTCCCACTTGTACTAGAGGACTGAATTACATGTATAGATTCCTTTAGGAATATGCTAAATTAAATAAAAGGAGGATAGCTTGTTAAATCCTCAAATTAAATAAAACAACCAGGGAAAGATTACTAATTCTAACATCCCCCTTTAATATTTACTTGGGGTGATTCGATAAATATATATCAAACCCAAATGTTAGTAATAAACTATTGTAATTCTTTAGGAAGACATTTCTTTAGAATGATAGTAATTAATCTAATATTAGTTAAAGTAACATTTATACCACTTAATTATGTTTTAATAGCATCAAATTTAAGGATTCATTTATGGATTTAAAATCAATATGCTTGAGGTCTTCCAAGTTGTCTTGGAGTTGAATATTACGTGATTCATGGGAGCTATCATACATGTATTGAAAAATCGCCCATGCTTGATAGGCTTTGGTGCAATCTCCAATTAAGACATATAAATTAGGAATAAATTTGAAATACCAGTTAGTCAAAGAGCTTCTCCATTTTTAACTTTCCATGCATCTATGTCAGTTTGAGAAGCAGTGGTAGCTGGTTCAAGAGAGGCATCTATAGCAACTTGTAGAAAATGCTTAAAATGAAATATAAAGGAAACATGTGTCTTCCATGCATCATAATTAGTGCTATTTAACTTTATTTCATGTATTAAAGTAGACAAAGTGAAATAAACACAAATGGCATTAAATTTATGAAAACATGAAGTAGGCTAAAAGAGGTTAGAAATAGTAACAAATAGAGCCTAATGAACGCAAAAATGCAATTTAACTTAATGTTAATGAATATTTGAGTAGTGTAAATATTTTTTGAAAAAATTTAAAACTCTTTAAAAAAATTATAAATGAAATAAGGAGATTAAAAATATGATTATGAATTAAATGTAATGATAAATGATAAGATTTAAATATTTGAAACTTTAATATTAATCTAAAATGAAATAAAATTTAAATGATTGGAATTTGAGTTATAACTTTAAATGTTATTACAACATTAAAGAAAGATTAATTTTTAAAAATAAAGGAAATTAATTAAAATTAAAAGTTAAGAGTGGATTAGTGAATAAAAAGGTATTAAAGACAATGTATTAATGTTAATTAAGACTTGTTTACACAAATTGATAGAAACAAAAAAAAATTAAATCAAATGCTTAGTTAAATATAAACTAAAATGGATTTGATAAATGAAATTGAATATTAATATTTAACAAATTTGCAATTTGAATTTAACTTAGTATCAAACTATCTTTCAAATATAACAAACTAATTTTAAAAAATCAAACTAACATTTACTTTTAGATTTAAGCAAACTAATTTAAAAGACAATCAAATAAATTTAAAAAACAATCAAGTAAACTTGAATACAAAGCTAAGAATAGCTTAAAAACTGAATTGATTCCCTGGCAAAATGAATTTGTTGCCGATGAGATGGGTTGAAAAGTAATACATAAGGGATGTAATGATATTAATTCGAATTGGACTTCATGCAAGGTAGAGAAAATACAGAAGTTTTTTTGGACACAAAAAACTAGTCATATTACGGGGGACATAACTTCTTAATTCACTATTGGATTTTGCTAAGATTTTGATATGTTGTTAAAGATGAAGCTTTCAAGGTTCTAATCAGAGAAATCTTCCTAATTTGTCTAGGTTGAAAAGATATAGGCGTCTGAGTGAGGTACTGTCAAAACATAAATTTATGAAACTTGCACACAAAATATTATAAAACCAGATATACATGAAAGAATATGTTCAAAGATATAAATTAGAACAAAGATATGTGAAAATAAACAACAAATTAATGATTTGAATAAGAGATAGAATGAAATGATTAAATACTAGATTAAAAAGTATTTGATGATAAATGAAATATAAATAGAGAGAATGAAATCAAAGATTAAATAAGCTATAAAACAGAGATAGAAACAAGGTTAGACTTAGATCAAATACAAAAAATATGCACAAAAAAGGTGAAGTACTTGTTGGAAACTACAATTGAAGCAATTGTAGTATTGTCATTGATGTAAAACCTTACCTAGTAAGACAGTTTCTATCTAAGAAAGTACTATATCTATTGATTGATGAGAAGGATTAGGGAAGGGGTGATAAAAATAGAACCTAGAGAAAGGTTGACTTATTTCATACTTCAATGAGTACTCATTATGTGGCACAATGATAAGATAATGTATTGTTTATCTAAGTAAGAAGCAAGACTGAACAAGTAGGCTTAACAGAGTAAAAGTGAAGAAATTTAGTTTAAGCCGAGTGATGCTAGTGTTGACCGAGAGTCAGCAATCTACATTTGATGGAAGAATTTAGATTCCTAGCTGACTTAGTTGAATTCTTGGATAATGTAAATCACGTTGACTTTATTAATTGAGTGTATGGAGAATTTAATGCACAAGAAAATATTTTATTGTGGATTCAATGAGGAGATTGAAGATGTTTCTAGAAGGATGGATGAAGAACTTGAATGTTGGAAGGATTTGATGAATCCAACCTAAACCTAAGATCTACGGAGGAGATTAAGTGGAAAAAGATGGATCTACCTATTGAAAAGATATAAAGGAAAACCTAAGTATGAGGTTAAACAAGTATGTTGATGTTGTTGATGTTATTGACTGATAAGTCTAGGCAGAAAGGCTGAAGGTGAAGGAGTTGATCATAGTTGTGATTACCTGAAGCAAATTTTGTGCAGATCAATAATAAGAGATGGAAATGGAACTCAGTCAGTAAGCCAACATATATGTGCGAATTGGATCTATTATTTGCAAAATGAGTTGTATGTTTTTCAGATTAGATGCTATTGCTACTTTCTAATCATTGTATCAATCTAAATCCTTTAATCAAGGTTGACCTAACAATCATTATTTAAATCCTTTAATCAAGGTTTCATTTTGATGGAATGTACATAAGTCTTCTAACAAGGCTCACTCCTAATAGGGTGATTGAAATCCTTTAACAGGGTCACACCTAACAGTGTATTTGTAAACCTTTAACATGATTGGCTTTTCACAGAGCTCACTTCAGAAGTAAAAATATTAGTAACATTTTACGAAGTGGTTTTTCCCAAATTTTGTTTCCACTATAAATCCTGGTGTCATACTTGTGTAAATGTGTTGGTGTGAATGTTTCTATATTTTGCAAGTTAAATATTGTTGGATAGTGGACTGCATGTTATATGTTTTTGGCATACATTCTTTAGTGACCAAGTAATGTTGGTGATTAAATCTGAGATTGTTGAAGTGTTTAAAATATCATTTGATACATTTGGACCTGAGAACAAATGATTCACCCCCCGTCTCTATTGCTATAAATCATATTAACAATTGGTATTAGAGCTGTTGGTGCTTACAGAGAATAAGTTTAAAGGTACTTGGAGCAAATGATCAAGATGTATAAAAAGGAGGTACTGAAGTTGAATAAGGAGAACTTCCCTGCATGGTAGAGTTTGATGAAACTACATCTAGCTAGTATTGGTGACTTAGTGAAATATTATGTTGAACATGACTATGTTGTATTGGCTGCACTTTTGACTACCGAGGAGATGAGAACAAAATAGGAATACAACTAAGCAATGTTTGATATTGCATTTGGCTTAAGCTATCCTGAATTTGAAGACATTAAAGATTGCACAAATGAAAATCAAATGTGGGACACTCTTACAAATATCTATGGTGGTGATACAAATGAACTAAGGGAAAAATTTGAAAGCTTGAGAGGTAAGTTTGATGAAATGAAAATACAAGAAGGTGAAAATATTGCTCAATATTGTGGTAGAATCAAGGAGGTAGTAAATGATATTAGAGGAGCTAATAGAACTATTGATGATGAGATTGTTATTGGAAAGGTATTGAGAATTTTTCTTCCTATATATGCCATCAAAATTTCAGCAATTTAAGAATCTAGGTGTAATCTTGGTAATGTTCTAACTCTGGAAAGTCTTGTTTGTAAGATTACTGCTTTTGAGCTTTCTAACTATGATAGATACACCGTTGCTAATTTTGAATCTACATTCAAGTCACAAATGATGTTGCATAAGTCTAAGAGGGAAAAAGAAAAATGTATAAGTGATAGTGTAAGTGATAGTGATACTTCTGATGAGGAACTAGAGAATCTTGAAGCTCTTATGGCTAGAAGATTGAAAAGAGGAAAAGGAAAATATAAAGGTAAAATTCCTATCATATGTTTTTCATGTAACAAAGTTGGCCATATAGCTACAAGATGTCCTAAAAAGAATGACAAGGATGAGGAAAGAGAAACAAAGTAGAAGGATAAGAGAGAAAACAAAGGTTACCAAAGGTACACAGACTACAAGGATAAAGATAAGAAATTTTGTTATATTGCTGAAGAAGAAACAGACACTAATAATGATGATTTTGAAATTGAAGTAGTTTATGTTTCTATGAAAGATGATTCTGATGAAGATGAGTAAACTACACTTGTTTCTTATGTGAGCAAATGTGATAAATGGATTATTGATAGTGGTTTCTCACATCACATGATTGGTGATAAAAGTAAATTTGAAACCCTAGATCATTACAAAGGTAGAAGTGTTAAGTTTGGTAATGATGTGCCATGTCCTGTAAAGGGTAAAGGATTAATTAAGCTAACTGATAAGATCACTTGTGAAAATGCTTATTGGGTTGAAGGTCTTAACTATACTTTTCTAAGTGTTGCACAACTTAATAGTACTGGTTACTGAGTGGAGTTTCTCTTAGAAAGTAAAGTCCACCAAGCTAACTAAGAGGGGGGGGGAGTGAATCAGTTATCAGATAAATATAAATTTTATGAACCTTAATAGATTTTAACTATGTAGGAAATGTAATAAAAAACCATAGAAAGATATACATGCACAATAACACAATGACACAAGATATGTTGACTACGGAACCTCTTGATCAAAGAGTAAACCCTGGTGGGAATGATGCTCACAAAAATGCACTAATATGAAAGTTCCTTGTGAGAGGATGGAATCTGTTAGGAGTCTTATGAAATACATTCAGTACATATGATTCCCTGTTAGGAGACTTTGAATACCTGCTAAAAGATTCTAACTTTGTTAGGAGTTATGGAAGACAAAAGGACCCACTACCCAAACAACTTCAAGGTAAGATCACTGAACTCACTGTCCAACTAATCTTTGTATTAATCAATAGAGTAATACCAAAAGATTACTGATCTTAATACTTCAATACTTCTTCTCTGACTGTGCCAAACCACACAAACTGATTCTTTCGATCTCAATATCAGATCTCTAAACTTCGCATATCCTCTTTCAACAAATTCACTTTCACAATTTCCAAATACACATATATTCATACTTACACTTTACAAAAAGGAAAAAATTCCTTCCTTAATACCACACTCAAGTAATTACAAATGAGTCAACATACAAATTACAAAATAAAATTTTCCATGCATTACATAAAAATTACACAAAATTGTCAGCTTCCAATTAAGATAATTCTTCACTCGTGCGACCTCAGATCTTGCACTCATGACCACTCCACTAACATAATGTCTTCAACTTCCTCACAACTATGCATGATCAGATTCCATCCAGATTAGGAGATATCATCTAATTTCCATAAACCACTACTTAGGAACACTGCCTAAATACTACTTTCACTGATTTCCTCATAACTGTCATAAACAAATGAATTTCTATCTATTCTCTTAACCATGATCTTATATAAAATCATAGAGTAAGTCCTCAAATCCACATAGCTTCATCTCTAATATCCTAAGTGTGCTAACTCAAACACTATCAACTTGTTTGCTAATCTCTAGTAGATCACTGTGTTGACATTAATGACAATCACAGTTATGAGTGCAACAACAACTACTATAGAATGGATATGAATACTCCCCAATAGGATATATTTAGCATTCATTCCTAACAATCTCTTCCATTGGCATTGATGGAAACATAGATGAAAAAACATTCTAGTTCTATTAATACCAACACTTCAACACTGCTACTATGAAAATGCTTTCAAATCCTCTTCATCAATCAAATCTTGCTTCGTTTTCCTATTCAGTTCTCTCCAACAAATGGTTTTTCATGTATACTTCTCCCCCATTGACATCAATGATAGATGTTTCATCATTATGTCAACAACAACTTTAATGTCAAAAGACACTATTCAATACATTCACTAGAGTCCTCATGACTCAGCTCAGATACACATACTTCCTCAAAGAGGAAGTACCGACATCTAGTCTAAAAGAAAGATAGGGCTCATATACCACTGGACAAATGCAACAATCTACATCACTTCTCAAAAGTAGGCTAGGGCATAACCCCAAGCATACCTCTCAAATACTCAAATTTATCCTTAGGCAAAGGTTTTGTAAATATGTCTGCAATTTGCTCCTTTGTGCTTATGTAATCAAGTCTAACTTCTTTATCTACCACTTTTTCTCTCACTACATGATACTTTATCTCTATATGCTTTGTCTTAGAATGTAACACATGATTCTTAGACATACTAACTATGTTGGTGTTATCATAATGTATACCAATAGGTTCAACAAATTTTATTCCAATATCCTTCAGCATTTGCTTCATCCAAATTATTTGATTACAATTGTTTGTTGTTGCTTCATACTCTGCTTCTACTATGCTCTGTGAAATACAGCTCTTCTTCTTGCTTAGCCAAGAAACCAATCTTCCTCCAAGGAAAAATGATCCACAACTGGTGCTCTTTTTGTCATCAACACTACTTCTCCAATCAACATTTGTATATGCACATAGGGTAAAATCATTAGATTTTTCATACCACAATCCATACTCAATTGTGGCTCTTAAGTACCTTAGTATCCTTTTTACTACTGCATAATGTGATTATCTAGGTTCAGTTTGAAATCTTGCAACAATTCCAACTGCATGTGATATATCAAGTCTTGTATGAGTAAAATATTGCAATCCTCCAATCATATATCTATACTTCTTTTGTTCCACTACAGGAGTCTCATCTATGCTAGATAACTTGTTTCTAGTTACCCTAGGTGTTCCAACTGGTTTATAGTTCTACATTCCAAATCTCTTCAATAAATCATTCAAGTACTTTGTCTGACTTACAAAGATACCATCATTGTTCTATGTTATCTACAATCCTAAAAAGTATTTCATTTCACCGATCATACTCATTTCAATTTCAGTCTTCATTTCATCTAAAAATTTATCACTGGCTTCATCTTCTCCTTCAAAGATAATATCATCAACAAAAATAACAACAACCAACAAACCATTTTCAACTTCTTTTGTGTATAGGTTTCTATAAGCTGTGCCTTTTGTAAATCCTAACTTTAACAAATACTTATCCAATCTCACATACCAAGTTCTAGGTGCTTTCTTTAGTCCAAATAAATATTTCTTCAGTTTACATACCATAGTTCCTTCTTGAGTTAAAGGAAAACCTTCAAGCTGCTCAATGTAGACTTCTTCCAATTCTCCATTTCAAAATGTTGGCTTCACATCCATCTGATACACTTTGAATTTCTATTGGAAATTTGGCTGAGTTAGATACTTAGATGTTGTCATTATGGTAACATATGATCTACATGAAGATCACATAAGATAGTGAGAAAATATGACAGAGTGCAATGCAAAATTATCTAAGTATGAGACAGTGTTTTTTCCAGTGTACCCAAAGATAGTTTTGGTTAGTGATGTTGATTAGAGTAAGTTCAATGCTTATGCACTTGAACATAGATACTATGGTGACTATAGAAGACTCACTTGAGAGTGCAAGTTAGTACAACATGTACGAAATAAGTTATGATAGTTTTACTAAAGATAGTGTTAAGCCGACAGGATAGAATATGAAGACATAATTGGTAAAGAGTTGAGGGATTATTTTGTTTATCAAAATAATGTCTTAACAATATAAAGGAATGACATCATAGATGTTAACCCTTGGGTAAAGATATATTTTGTATAAATCTTATGACAAGCTAACTATATGAGTTATTAGCCGTAATAACTTGTATAAAGAGATGTAATGATGTAATTGTAATGAAGAGATGAAGTTGTAATAACGATAGTGAAAAAGAAAGTGAAGAGACATTGATGCGAAGTTACAAGTAGTATAAGGTTATGTACATAGACCTATTTTGTAATCAGTAAATATTGTATATTACTTGTTTGGGAAGTGGGTTCATCTGGTAATCATATTTTGTACTACCAACTCCTAGTAGGGTTGAGGCTTCTAGCAAGGCCTATAGTCCCTTAATCAAGACTGAAACACTATATGCATGTAATAGGCTCCTAACAGGGTCAACATCCTTGACAAGATACTTTTGATTAGTGGATCTTTGTGGGTACCATTCCCACTAGGGTTTTTCCTTGGCCAGGGTTAATTTCCTCGAGAACAAATAATGTGTTATGATTTTATTTGTTTTATTGCTATGCATGTTGTTTAGTTTTCTATGTTATGCATGCATTAAGATAATTAGTTATATCCATATTGGGAAAAAGTGAAAGTTTGTAGAATACTGATTTACCCCCCTCTCTCAGTATTCCCTATTTCTAACAATTGGTATTAGAGCCTACTTACTCAGAAATGAATCATTTAAGGAAAGCCTAGTAGCTTGAGTAAGATCTCTATGGATATGGGTCAACTACAAAAAAATCTTGGAGAAGCTCTTGAATAGATTGATATGCTTATTGAAGAAAGAGACACTATGAAAGGAAAGTATGATGATACTAGGAAACTCATTGAGAAATTGAAAAACAAGTTGGAAGATCTGAAATCAGAAAAGGAATCCAAAATGCAAATTAAAGATTGTGATGATAACCTAGAAAAAGAGAATGAGATCCTTAAACATGAATTAAAGATAGAAATTCTAAAGTTAAGTCTGAAAGATGGAAATGGAAAGAATGAAGAAAATCTAAAATCCAAAAATGAAAATCTAAAGCTTGAGAAAGAAGATCTAAAATCTAAACTTGGTAAAGTGATATCTGAACTTGAGAAAACAAAATTGCAGTATGTTGAACTTGAGAAATACAATACAATTGTGAAAGGTGAACTGACTCAATCTAAGCAGCAACTTGAAAGACTATATTCAACTAGTGAGAAGATTGATGAACAAATGTCTTATCAAAAACCATTCTATGATAAAACTGGTCTTGGAATCAAGTCATCTAAAACAAGTGAAGAAAGTAAGGAACCAGATCTGAAAATGTCTGAAAGCATAGATGAAAAGAAATTTGATGAAATTGACAAATCTGAATATACACCTAAAGAAGAACTTCCTAAGCAAGAGGAGTCACCTAAAGGTATGCAAAGAGAATTTAAAGGTAGATGCTTCTCTTGTAATACTTTTGGTCATATGAAGAAAGATTGCACAGGTAAGAAATTTAAAGCTTTTAATGGTTATTGTTATAATTGTCATAGTTTTGGACATAGAGCTATTTGAATGTAGAAAACCTAAATTTGTTGAGAATAATAATAGTGGTAGAATGTTTAGGAATACTAACCATGTAGATAAGAGACCTACTGAAGATATGAACAGGAGAAATGAAGTCGTATGTTATAGATGCAATAAAGTTGGACACATTGCTAGAAACCGCAGATCATAGACCAATCAGCCTAGACCAAAACATGGGAACAATGGAATAGTTTGTCAAATATGTAACAAGATTGGATATACAACAAGGTTTTACAGAATGAACAATAAAGATTTTTATCCTAATCCTAACCCTAGAAGTCATGCAAGGAGAAATGAAGATAAAAGTAACAGTCATAAAGGATGCTGTAGTAATTTAGAAGAAGTGAAGTTTGTTAAAAGCACAGATCAAGGAGACACATTCAGCACTAAAGGTAACTAGAAAGGTGAAGTATCAAATGGTAAGAATGAATCTCTACCTAGCCCATCTCAAAGTACTTAAATTAATGAAAAATACAGTAGAATAGGAATTTAGATTAGTGTAGAAGTTGTTACATGATGAATTGAGTCTTGTGCACTTAATGCAAGGTAGTATATGATGTATTGATGCTATGGTTAAGAATGCATAGAAAAATATTGTGTTTTGCAAGATCGCGAGAAGTTTTAAGTTTTGCAGGTAAGTAGAAACAACTTTTTGGAAAGAAGTAACAAAGGAATTGAATGCGATATCAGATCTATGTGAGATTGAAAGGATAAAAGGTTATGATCGGTATTATTTGATCATCAAAGAGAATACAAGTGCTAAGGAGATCAAAGAGCAGTGATTGAAAGCATTTTGCAAGGATTTGGTGAAGAATTTTTGTGCCGAATCTACGCGAGCCCTAAATCACAGAATCGAGGTATTTTATTTGGTAGATCTCTAAATTAGTTAAGGAATTTGAAGAAGTCATGGATGTTTCATTGATTCATAATTTAAGGGATAAAAATAGACCTAAAGTCAAAAGGGAACTAGTACAACCCTTGGAGGAAGACCCTAAGTTAGCTTTATCATCCATACCAGATGGAGTTTTACACCTAGAGAATGTTAAAAGTTATTTGGGATGTAAACTTGAGACTCTTAGTGATAGTGACTTTACTAAAGAATATGAAAAGATTTACAATCAAGATATGTTATTGAAAGTAGGGTTTGAGTATTTGAAAGATAATGAGATTATTAAGTATTCACTACAATATGAGTTTGATAATGAAGAATGTACCAAGATAATCTTAAGCATAATTCACAATGGAAAGTTTTGGTTAGATGACAGAGTGATAGATATCACAACTGACCTAATTCATGAGGTAACTAGTCTATCTAAAACTAGACACATTCCTTTGAATGAGAAGAACATGAGGAAAACAGTTATAGACAACAAAAATTCATCTTAGAATGGAAGAGGAATAGTAATTAGCAAGATACAACAAGATGATGTTAGATATTTGTGCAAGATCCTTACAACTAAGTTTTGTGCTAACTCAAGAGAAGATGACATGGTAGTAGGAATGATACATGTAGCCTATTTGATGTGTGTAGACAAAGTTCAAGTTGACATGTGTGAGATTTTGAGAATTCAGTTGTTTGAGAATTTGGAAAAGATAAAGAAGACTAAGTACTCTCAGTTTAGATTCTCATCATTGATCACTTATATGTTTTTCCATTTGTTAAGAAGATTTCCTTGCACTATTGGTAATGATTGGAATGATGGTCAAACTACAATGGAAAGGATTAACAAAGTGTATATGAGGCATCTTATTGACAAGGTCAATGAGAGTGCAGTATTGGTGATTAAAACATTTTAGAATTTGATGACAAGTAGATCAAGGATCCCTCAGTCTTTAGTAGAAAAGTATAAGAATGAGATATGCTCTATGGTTGATACTGACTTTACATTCATTGAAGCAATAGAACCTAGAGTGGAATTCATAGACCCTCTTGGCTATGAAATCTCTGAGATTGAAACAGAAGAGTATGTGAGCAGATTGCTTAAATGAAAGTTGGAAATTCACAACAATAGATTTGGAAACTTTGAGGATAACTTCTACTTCACAAAGACTATCCTAGAAGAGAAGCAATCAAAGAAAATAGTAGAAAGTACAATCAAGAAGATATTAAAGGACACATGAATGACTGAACAAGAATTTTTGATCGCTATATAGACAACAAAAACAATTAGATTCATAGCACATGTGAGGCCTACCTCAGCTTAGCTTAGCATTAGCACTATAGTTACTATTTATGATTCAATTGACACTATTTGAGACTATTGGACATTTTAAAACATATGTTATTTTGAGGATCTCATATCATGTTATCATACACTATGAATTGATGAATATCTACTCAGGTAGAACCATATGTTATTATGTAGTTTATTTACATAATTGAGTTATAAGATGTATTGTGATGGATATACATGTTAGCATGTTCAGGAATGCAAATGAATAAAAGATTAGTTTATGTGATTAAACTAGATGCAGATACTAATGAAAGTATATGATGTGAATGGTTTTTGTTTTACATTATGTATTTCATTATGTACATGTTGATTTATTGGACGTACTGATGTGTGTAATTAAGTGTATAGAAAGTTGACCATGGTACTAAATTTGGGGTTTCAGAAACTAACCTATGTATTCACCGTAATGCCAAGGTCCTGTCTATGAAGAGACATGGATCTCATTGTGGTGTATTTTATTTCATGAAAGTAAGTTTTCATGATTGTATTTAAATTAGTGTTGTAAATGTTATAAAGTCATGCCTAATGTATTTTTGTAGTGTCACTTGACACCAATGTAAATGTGAATTGGCATGACTAGTAAATGTGATTATAATGTGGGAAATTCAGATGAAAACTTTTAGTGTGATTTTAGAGGGCCCTGAAAGCTTCTAGTGGGTAGATAGGACCTCACTTAGCCACCCCACTTTATATGCTTAGGGTCTAGGGTCAAAATTTGACCAAAAGAAAGCCCAAAACTCATTTTGACACCTTTTAAATTAGCCTCTTAGCCCAAATCCGAGATTGCAGGGGTTGGTGAAGTTAGGAAAGGAATCTTAGCCACCCATGTGATTCATACACCCTTAGGAGAGTTTAGGAGTTTTCACATAGGAGCTTGAACTAGTTACTTTGTAGTCTAGAGCCTATTTAAGGAGGGGTAAAGGGTCTCACTTACACACACATTGGAAGAGTAAAGTTACTCTCTTGGAAATACTTTGGAGAGGAGAGAGACACCTAGCTTTGGAAGGACATAGTTGGAGAAAGGAAAGGCTTAGAGAGGAAGCTCCTACAACATCTTCTTTTCAACTTGAGCTTAGGACTTAAGGTTGGACTTCATGAACCCACTATAGTCTAGTTATTTTCATGTACAAAAAAATCTATGTTGTAATGTATGTGCAAAAAATTTATTTCATCTCTATGTTATTCAAAGTGTAAATGTGTGTCTTGTGTTTTATTTGTGCTTTATGATTTTTGAGGGAATCAAGGCCCACTCACCCTTGGGAGGGAAGATTAATCTTGATAGGGTGTAGGAATTTGGATTTCAAAGTGTATGAGAGTCTCCCTAGTATGGGAAGGATAAGGCATGGATGTTATGGGCTCCATGTTGCGAATCTGTAGGGTTATAAGGAGTATAGACAGAATGAGACCATGTGTGGGATATTCTACTTATTTTTTTGGATATGGGAGAATGAGAGCCATAGTATGGTCTATTCAACATATCTTGTTTTATGATAGAATGAGGTGCATTATGGCCTATTCCTCACTTTGTATTTAATAGATTGGAATCTCCACTTGCGTTATGCCCTCTACACCCTACTGTTTCTAGGTCCTATTATTAGTGACCACATAAGCCATGGATGGGAGTTTTATTGTACACTATATGTTTGGTTTCATGTATGAATGTATGTTTTCCATTGGTTTCTAAGATCCCTAGCTCAGGGGTGGCCTTGTTAAGGCCTAGGTTGGGAGGTGAGCCTCCATGGTCAACCTAAATGATTTTCTTGACAGGTTTTGAAGGTGCTCTTGGGAGCTTGGCTATTGTGAAGAATTGGTCTTCATGTTGTTGTTCCAAATGTGAACCTATGTGATTGTATGAAAGCATGATGTTCTTCCTTAAATAATGTATTCAGTGGCAATGTGTATTAGCCCTTGTAAAATTCAATGGTTCAAACAAGTTTTATTGTATCATTCCCTTATGTGGAAGTCTTGCCAAAGTGATGGATTGATCTCCAAATGTTGATCCTATGTACCCCTTGTAAAATTATAATGAAGTAAAATTGTCCATCTCTATGGATGTATTCATTGTGTATTGTATGAGCCTTTGTGAAAGTTAGTGGATCAACAAGTTTTACTTGTATCATTTATCTATGTGGAAAGGAATATCTTAAACTAAAAAACTTCTTATATGTTGAAATAATTGTGAAAGAAAAGAGTATCCTAATTGATATTGAGAAAGGATTGTAATTAGAAAGTTGGAATCATGTTTTGATGTAATTTTCATTATAAAATCTATCTTGCATATAGATTTATTTAAATCAAAATGAAATCTACCATTCTAAACACATTACAATTACTGAATGATTCTATGTTAGTTAAAATGAATATTATAAGTCAAGAATTACTATATTTTGCTTGTGAAAATTTATCTCATTTAATTTAATATAAGAAATTAGATTAGTTAATCAACTTAAGTGGATTTCAAATGAAGATAAATTTATGGCATAATATCTAGTGTTAATCTCAAAATATTACAAACCTAGATTAGCTTCAATCTTAGAAGTGAATTGCATATAAGTTTACAGTAACTTTATAATCATGAAACTACACTTCAAATTGTATGTGAGGGATACAAAAATATTAATACTTAGATCAATTCTTTGATATGAGATATTGTTAAAAGAATTCTTCCAAATTTATTATATATTTTCAATAATACATTTTGAAAAATTATTTATATATATAATTTTAATTATATATATATATATATTTCACTTATTATAAATATTATATTAATTTATATAAATATAATGATAGTGTGTGTGTGTGTCTATATATATATATATATATATTTTATATTTTATATAGTTTAAAATTTTAAATAAATATAAAATTTAAAAAAAATAATAATTGCATAAGGGGAGGGGTGGGCCGATGCCCTAACCCCTCTTCCCTCACAAATGGTGTTGCTACCATGGCACCACTGTGCAAAAGCATAGTGGCCAAGCAGGGTGATCCGTACTTGACCACAGTGCCTTCGCATAGAGGGGTACGACTCTCCCCATCTCCCATCCACTGCAGCCATTGCCACAGGTGGCGCCACCTCTTGCAGCCACCACCGTGGCCTCCAAACCCTTTGCTGCTCTCTTATGCCTCCACTGCCCTCTGGGGCTTCCTAACCCTCCATGCTCAAGGCCCTTGCGGTCCAAATGTCGATGCCACCACTTTCATTCGGCCTCCCTTCTGCAAAAGAAGACAATAAAATAATAATGGGGTTAGGGTTTGCGATAATAATAAAATTATTTGTTTAAAAGATTACTTAGCAAATTAGAAAACTCAAAATTACAACCATATACAAGAACTTAATAAACATGGTAAGGATGCTTTAAAAAATGGCTATGCATACAGACCAATTTATAAGCAAAGATAGATTGAAATATTCAAATGGCACATGTTAAATATAAGTTGTTAGATATTAAATTTAGATTGATTATTTTAATCCCCACCAAGTTTGACATATTTGACTATATATATCCCTAAATTTGACCATGTGTTAAATAGTGGTAGGTGGTCAAACATTAGGTATATGGTGATTTGAAATTAACATGTGTTTTACTCAATTAAGTCTTTTGTAGGTTTAGTCATTGCAATTTTCATTTAAATATTTTAAAATTAAATTTGAGATCAGAATAAGTTAATACTTGCTAAGATATTTCAAAATGGAGTTAAGCGTATTTATAATTTCATATTGGTAATAAATCATTTAATCAAAGCATTTAAAATTGTAAGTACAATTTGCACTTCATCATCGTTATGTCAAGATTAAAATATTTGAATTATATTGTTCAATTAAGAATCTTGTCAGATGAAAGTATTATATCATTGACATTCTAGATTGTTTACATGAATAAAATGCCAGAATTCACACGTACTCTAAGAGGGGTAATGTTACTACACATTCTATATTTTTAATAATAGATGTTTATGCAATAGTAATGTTATCTTTATAATAGTGTAAAGATATAGTTCTAAAATCATGTTTTCGTAATATGATAGTATTCTATTTCTTTTAAGTTTGAGAATATTACGAAACAATATAGTTGAAGTGAAATTAGTTTAATTGAAGTATTAAGGTTGTTTAAATTTGACATACTATTTTAGGCATTATTTTTAGCCATATGATAACTTAATTATCAATAGTCTTATTATCAATTGAACCATGTAAATTAGGCCATTACTATAATTGCAGTCTAGTAAGTTAACATCTAGTAGCTAGTTGATCATCTAAGTACACTTCTTAAATGATTGGAGAGTCAAACTTTTAGTTGATAATTTCATTGGCTAAATGTTACATGATGAATTATTTATAGCCAAAACCTATCTAACTGATTAGGTCTCAAGACTATAGTTCACATAAGGGCACTTCATAGGAACAACTGTAAGTTAATTATCAGGTTTAGAGAAAAATTTTGAAGTTGTGTTTTGCTCAAATTTTTGGCCACGATAGCACAAAAGGAAGTTTTGTCTATTCCACCTTTATCATTAGTTACAGTACAACAAACAGATATACAAGTGAAAGTGGAAGAAATAGAGAAAGATCGAGAAGTTAGAAAGTCCACTAGATCATCCTCTTCTACAACTAGTAAAAGAGTGAAAGAGATTGCTACTGGACCAGGAAAAAGGTAGAAGATTTTAGTACCACTAGTTCAAAGAAAGATTGTAGAAATTAAAGATGATGAAGAGACCCTTGTTAAGAAGAAAACTTGGAAACCTAGAATTGAAAAAGTAAATGAACAGATCATACAAGATGGAGACTTTTCAAAGATGAATAAATACTATGACCTCTATGATTATGCAAAAAGATTGAACCTTGAAAGTGTAGTGGTAAAGCACATGATATTGACTGACAAGAAGTTTGATACAATTCAGGGTAAGATGCCTGATGATTTGTATGAAAATTTAGTAAAAAGGAAGAAAAGAGCAATAGATGAAGACATCAAAATTAGAGAAAATCTTGTTAGAAAGCTATGTGATGTGAGAGATGAAGAACACTTCAAGCAGATCATTAAAGATCTTAACACTCATTTGAGAACCAAGAAAAGAACAATTTAGATTATGGGAGGTAAATATGAAGAAATCAACAAGGAAACATAATTAGCAATAGTTAAAGTGATGACAAAAAGTGTTGAGAAACAATCAGATGTAGCAGAACCAACAGAGCAAGTAAAGGAAGTAGAACAACAGGAAACTCCCTCTCCACCAACCATTAACATTGAAGATGAAACTATGAATGTGGAAGGAACCAAGATCACTCTAGATGGTGATGATAATCTTTTTAAGAACCTTGAGAACATTGTTGATAATTCAACTTTTGAAGAGCAAGAGAGAGACACAAGAATTGAAGAGTCTAAGGAGATAGAGAAGCAAGTAGTAGCCCCTAGTCAAGAAGAAATTAGTCTTACACCTGAGATTGGTAAGAAAACTCAAATTGGATCTATATTTGAAAGTTTGGGAAAATAAGTAGATGATGATGATCAAATGGAATTGATCACATCTCTGAATAAGATTATTGGAAAGAAAAAGAAGGTAAAAATCCTTGAAGGATTCCTAAAGGAATTAATTGAGAAGTTACAAAGTATTGTGACTACACAAATTGTAGAGGTAGACGCACTTGAAAGAGAAAAGAAAGTGATGAACACATTTGATGATGAGTTTACCAACTTATCTGATATAGTTAAGGTGAAGGCACAACCAACCTATGAGGCCAAACTACTTCTGGACATGAGTCATAATATTAGGAATGATATCAATGGTCTTGATATCTGTATAAAAGATTTGAGAATGAATCTAGATAGAGGTAAAAATTTGTACATTCAGTGTACAAAATCTGAGAACCTTATAGCAGAAGAAATGCAAAAGATTAAGATCAAAGAAGGAGAAATTCAAACATAGGTAAATCTTCTTTCAAGCCCCAATGTGAAGCTACTTGATATTGAGAGGAAAATTTGCAAGATTTATGATTAGATAAGGATTTTATAAGATGACAAGGATAGGAAGCTAAAAAGATTCACTCTTCTAAGAGAGCACATTTCTATCAAATTGAGCATTGTTGAAGGGCAACTGGAAGAATGTATTTCATCCAAGACATTTTTTCAGAAGTTTAGTTTTGCAAACCTCCAAGCCAATGAAATTACATCTTATGGATTATGCGCACTACTCAGTGTGGCAGATTTGATTAAGAAGGCATGGGAGAAAGAGTTAGAGGCCATGAAGATTAACTTTGCAGATTGTGTTGCAACCCTACTAGCTTTGTAATATTGAATCAAGGTATAACCTTTTTATCTGAACACTGTTTTGACACTCTACTTTTGTCATTATTGTCAAAGGGGGAGAGATATATAGTAGAAAATTGTTAAATATGAAAAGGATGTATACTCCTAGGGGGAGTATAGTATATAGACAAGATTTATGGAGTTATAAGGATAGTATATATATATTTTTGTTATAGCCACAATTTTTAGATTTTGAAGTTTTTGACTTAGCCAATTTTCTCATATGTTGCCACCAATGACAAAGGGGGAGATTGTAGGAAATTTGGGTGAGTTAGATACTTAGATGTTGTCATTATGGAAACATATGATCTACATGAAGATTTCACAAGACAGAGAGCAAGTATGACAGAGTGCAATGCAAAATTGTCTAAGTATGAGACAGTGTTTCTGCCAATGTATTCAAAGATAGTTTTGGTTAGCGATGTTGATTGGAGTAAGTTTAGTGCTTGCACACTTGAACATAGATACCATGGTGACTATAGAAGATTCACCTAAGAGTGCAAGTCAATATGACATGTACGTAAGAAGTTATGATAGTTTTACTGAAGACATTGTAAGGCTGACAGGATAGAATATGAAGACAAAATTGGTAAAGAGTTAAGGGATTATTTTGTTTATCAAAATAATGTCTTAACAATATAAAGGGATGACATCCTAGATTTTAACCCTTGGGTAAAGATATATTTTGTATAAATCTTATGACAAGCTGACTGTATGAGTTATTAGCATTAATAACTTGTATAAAGAATGTAATGATGTAATTGTAATGAAGAGATGAAGTTGTAATAGCGATAGTGAAAAAGCAAGTGAAGAGACATTGATGTGAAGTTACAAGCAGTATAAGGTTATGTACCTTGACCTATTTTGTAGTTAGTAAATATTGTATATTACTTGTTTGGACAGTGGGCTCATCTGGTAATCATATTTTGTACTACCAACTCCTAGTAGGGTTGAGGCTTCTAATGAGGCCTATAGTCCCTTAATCAAGACCGAAACACTATATGCATGTAATAGGCTCCTAATAGGGTCAACATCCTTGACAGGGTACTTTTGATTAGTGGATCTTTTTGGGTACCATCCCTACCAGGGTTTTCCCTTGGCCAGGGTTTCCTTGAGAACAAATAATGTGTTATGAGTTCATTTGTTTTATTGCTATGCATGTTGTTTAGTTTTCTATGTTATGCATGCATTAAGATAATTAGTTATATCCATAATTGGGAAAAAGAAAAAGTTTGTAGAATACTCATTCACCCCCCCCTCTTAGTATTCCCTATTTCTAACAATTTATTGTAAGCTACATAGGCCAAAAACATTCTTACTTCTTCAATTCTTACTACTGGTGCAAAATTTTCTTCATAGTCAATTCCTTCTTGCTATGAGTATCCTTTACATACCAATCTTGTTTTTTTCCTTACAAATTCTCCTTGTTCATTCATCTTGTCTCCAAATACCCATTTTTTTCCTATAACATTCTTATCTTTAAGTCTAGGGATGAATTCCCATGTCCTATTCTTTTCAATCTAATCTAGTTCTTCTTTCCTAGCTTTAATCCAATGTTCATCTTCACAAGCTTCACTAGTAGATTTAGGTTCAATTTGAGAAATCAAACACAACTATTCTTGTACCTTATTTCATGTCAAAAATCCTCTATCTACGCTTCCAATATGTTGGAGATTTTCCTTGTAGGACCAAACTTGAATCAATAGATGGGCTTGATTCTTAGGGTAGGCACTCAAGTTTGATAAGAAAATAGTCCAATTGATGAGGATTGAAAGGAATCCTCCTTCTTCTTTGAGCTCCACATCACTCAGGTAGGTATTGCCTTATCTGCACACTCAAGACACCTCATGACAAACAATAGGCCTGTAGATACATTATTATGGAATAGTCTTCAAACCCCTTTAGGTATCTTGTACCCCAATGAAGCCAATTCTTATGCAATAGCCCTATTTGCATAGAATGAATCTGAAGACTACAAAGGACCTCTTGTTACTACTACCAACATGAAAGGGAAAGGTATTTGATTTGAATGATTCATTTTGGGTTGAAAGGACCCCTAAAATACCCTAAATCTCTCATAGACCAGTGCCTTATCTAATGGGTAATAGAGTCAAATACCTCACTGCAACAAAGAGCTATGAAACAAGAGGAAAATACATTCAAATATGGTGATGCCTTACATCAACCATACACCACTAATTAGACCATACATTATCAAACCACTTGTGTATCCAAATGTGCTATCACCCATTCAAAGGATTTTAACCCTCCCCTTAAAAGAGACCTATAAACAAGCAATACATTAATCAGCATCCACTGAAAGACAAAAATGAGATACCCTTGATACCCTAGTTCATACACACATGAAAACCAGTCCTAGACCTAGTTACTTCTATGAAAACAACTCTATTAGAGACACTCACTGGAAATGCAAGTAGAAAGGCTGAAACACCCTTGATGCTTCAATCAATAAATCTAAAACTCAAATGGAGACAATATGATAACATTACAAATATATTGAATCTCATACATAAGACAAGCTATTACAATTTCTTTATATTCTCTTAGCTAGAAAGGAAAGAGGGAACACCCTATATGTAGAGAAGAAGGAAGTATCTATAGGAAAAGGACCCTTCATGGAACTAGCTCATAGAAAGAGACTGGAACCAGAACCCCTACAAAGTAAAAAATACAACCATTTATACCACTAGTCATCTTGGAATCCCAAAACAGGATGCAACAAGCTACAGATGACTAGGGCAAGGGTTTTCACCCACCAAACCTAATGAATTCAATCAATACTTATTACAAGGGAGGAAAAACAGGCGACCAGATCCAAGAATGATCTTTAGTCATGAAAAATTCTAAGAATAGTGTACTAAAGATCATAAATTCACCATTCTAATCAATCTGATCAGCCATCTGCAACATGCCTTGAGCCACTCTTTATTCATTCCATTATGGTATAGACCCCTACAATTGATTATGACACTCTGGACCACACTGCAGTAGTCAGCACAACCAACTTCATCAAATCGAACCACTAAAACATTTAATTTTAGTCCTTTCTATCGCTGGAAACCCTCTAAAAATTTAAATCTTTGCAACAATGGCTATCTCATGGTGCCAGTAGCATATCGATGGTCAATATTTAAATCTAGGCTAACTTTATATCATGACCATCGGATCTTTCTCTTTCCCAGGATTTATGACTTAACTCAACAAGAAACCCCTGGGTTAACTCTAGTGAACATGCGACAAAACAATTCCTATTCATGAGATGTTTAACCTTAACTCTAGCTAGACTCAGACTCAACAAACAAAGGAAAGCAATTTACCCTGGTCATATTTAGCAAACCGGTGACTGAAGACAATCGACCATTCACAAAATACTTTATCTCTCCACCAGTTTGTTTAGAAATTACATGAATGCTTGTTCACCAGATCACCAAAACATTTAGAGCACTGCCACCTTTCTTTGCGAATGAGCGAAGCCTTTAAAAATTTGTCAGGCCACTAAACACTTTATCAGATCTGATAAACCTTAGACCTCCACCTGGGCCCACATTATGCCACCTGTCATTATATTACTTGCTGCTCACCACCCAGTCATCTCTGACACATGACCCACTAATCCCTCAGCATCAAAATGGATGGCTGGCGTATGATCTGAAAGATGAATAATATTCCATGAGATCACGCACCAACCATCGATCAATCTTTCTAACATAGGTCCCTCTGCCAAACTCCACATCATCTTTCCTCGACCAATTAGATGCTGCCAAATTGAGTACATGTAGCAGTGGACCCACCTTACTTTATCACCTCTGAGAAAGGTAAAATCAAGGGCTAGTGTAAGATCTCAAACCTCTAACACATCCCATGAGAACTTACGCCCGTCGTTGATTCTCTGCAGATGTCAGGACCCTCTGACAAGTTGGAAACCAGGTCCCACTGACAATAATTCCAACTCACCACTGGCAACCAATAACTTCATGACATGTCAGCATCTTTCTGATAGCCAGTCCACATGTAACATCATTTAAAAAGAGGGCCCAACATTTTGTGAATACGCGACTAAAGGAAATACAAGCTGCTTGCCGAGTCGTCGGATGTTTTCTGGTAATTGCCAAACATTGAAAAATTACAAGAACACTTGTTCACCAGACTGTTGAATAAAAAGACATGACCACCAGAGATAAAGTGAACTTGTGACCAATCGAGAAAGAAATGCACACATGCATAAAGGAACTTTAAGTGGCCCAAAAAGGTAATGAAGAATTACAACAGGGCCAAGGTAAAACTAGGGTTTTTTCCATACAATGACTAGATTTATGAAATTTTGACAAGGGTTTAAGCCGGAGACATGAAAAACATTGTAGAGACCAGGGGAAAATGGTTAAGGCCATGAAAATTTTTGTAGGTGCTAACACAATAATCTACTCAGTAGGATGATTCCTTGATAGATTTCTGCTAGGTGTCACTATCTCAATTCTTGTTTCTATTGTAGGTTGTTCAATGATTTCTTCACTATAGCTTTCATTCAATAAATCACTTTCAGTTTCATAGAATAATTTAGTAGTCTCTGGATGAGTTCTAGGCTGAGTTCCTTCATCTGATTCATAATCAAGCATTCTTTCCTAGATTTTAATCTTTTCATCAACTTTAACATTTGCACTCTCAACAATAGTCTTAGTTCTCTTATTGTAACATCTATAAGCTTTTCTCTTCAATGAATATCCAAGAAATATACCCTCATCACTTCTAGGATCAAAGTTTCCAATTTCATCATCTCTCTTAATATAACATTTGCTTCCAAAATTTTTAAAATACTTAATTAATGGTTGTGTGTGTGAATTTTGTACCTAGCTGCAGGACACAACACTTCAGCAAAATAGTAGAGGTTAGCAAAATCAAGATATATAGATAAATGAAAAACTTAGACTAACCTAGTGATTTACTACCTTCTAGTAGGTACGATTATGTATTCTTAGATTGGATCGAGATCAGTGACCTTGAAAACACCTAAATAAAAGATTTGAATACAGAATCTAGATATGGAATGAATGCATATTAATCTATCTTTTTGGTTCTTTTCTATGCAATTATGATGAAAGAAAACTGATATGAATCTAATCTATATGAAAATTGATATGATATGCAATTGATCTAAGAATTTTTATGCTAAACTGATATGGATGCAAAAGCTATAACCAAACTATGAAATGTCTCACCAATTTCTTGTTAGGAGTGCTTGATCCTTCAATCACCAATTCACTAGAATGATTATGAAAATTTGAGGGTCTAAGAGGTTGTTTTAGAGGAGCTGAAGCCTTTCTTTTATAGAAATCTAGGGCTTTGAGGGTGCATGAGAAAAGTCATAAATCACTCTTGATGAACTCAGGTTGATTTTTGAGTTAACAAGAAATTAGAGATGATTAACTCACATAATCATGCAAAATCATGCAAGAATTGCTTTTTAACTCAAATCAGAAGTTTAGATCAACTTTGAACTCAAAAAAGATGTTGAGTTCAAAAAAGTCAACAACTTGCATTGATTTTTTAATTTGGAGTTTAATTGCTATTTGAATGTGCACAATTAATTATGAATTAATAAATAAATAAAGTGATTTATCCTCAACTTAACTAATTTTTGAATTGTAATAATTGATTTATGGGTTATTCAATTATTAAATCAAACTTTATTCAAAAACTATATCATTAATTTTGACAATTGATATTAATTAATTAAATAAGAATTTAATCAATTAGTCATAGGATATTTTGATTTATTGTCAAATTTAAATAATATAATTTAGGAATAGATTTAATCAAATCTAATTAAATAATCAAGTGGCAAGATTAAGTCTAATTAATCAAATATAGAGAATATTCAATTAATCAAACTTTAGGATAAATTGGATTTATCGCCAAATAATATTTAATTAAAGATAATTAAGAGAGATTAGGAATATTCCCTAATGCAGAATTTAGATAATCAATTAGGACTTGATGATATTCAGATGTGTCTTAGGTTAGGACTTTGATGTCGATTTCATTCGATTTGAAGATGTAAGAGATTAATGAACCTATAGTCCATTTTTGGGGTATTACATTTTGCCCCTCTTTGAATTATTGTGTGAAGCACAGTGGTTCAAAGAATAGTCTTCTATTGATGTTGAAACTGATTTGAAAGATTAACCGATTCCGACACAAAAATTGATTGAAAGATTGGAAAAGCTGGTTTAGGTCCTGGTTGACCAAGAATCATGATGATGTTTAGCTATATCAACAATGAACCAATGATTAGGAAAAAGTATCAAAACACCTGATTCTGAACTTTATGATTGCGAAGAAGTGAGTGACCAATTCCAGACCTAATTGTCCAAAGGAATCACATTGGTATCACATCCTGAACCCATCAGTTATGAAGAACCAAGGAAATAACACTAATGAATCGATGGTTATGAAAAGTTGATATAGTTATCAAGATAGATTAGGATACCTAATTGATATGGATTTTGATGAATCTAATATGCCCCAAGCGATGATAGATTTGCCCCAAGCGATGAGGTCTTTTAGATAAATCAACAACTAGACGTGGTTGTTTTCTTGATTACTAAGGAAAGATTGATTATAGATTTAGATTTATAGACTTGAATGATATGCAATACCATGCCCTCTTTGGAATGAAAATTGAAATCTAACAAGAATAGTCAATTTTTGTTAGAAATAGGAAATATTGAGAGGGGGGCTGAATCAGTATTTCACAAACTTTTACTTTTGCCCACTTATGGATATAACAGATTACTTTAAAGCATAAAAAACTAAATAGCATACATAATAGTAAATATAAAGAACTCATAACACATGATATGTTCTCGAGGAAACCCTAGCCAAGGGAAAACCTCGGTGGGGATGCTACCCACAAAGATCCACTAATCAAAAGATATCTGGTTAAGGATGTTGACCCTGTTAGGAGCCTGTTACAATCATATAATGTATCAGTCCTAGTTAAGGGACTATAGGCCTTGTTAGAATCCTCAACCCTGTTAGGAGTTGTAGATACAAAACCTGATTACCAGATGAGCTCACTACCCAAACAAGTAATACAAATGTTTACTGATTACAATATGGTACTACTTACAACTTCGTATCAACAATTTTTACTGCTATCACAATTTACATATATTACATGTTACATTTCAAGTATGTTCGGTACATCTTTATTTATACAAGATACAAACATAATATCTTTCTCTTGTCAGCTTGCATATCTTTATCCAAGATTAAACATCTAGGATTTCATCTCTTTATAATATTAAGTCATTATTTTGACAAGCAAAATAATCCCTTAATTCATTTACTAGTTCTGTCTTCAAAACTACTCTGTCGGCTGTACTCTGTCATAGGTAAAACAATCATAAATTTGTCTATACTATCCATACTCTTTTGTGCACTAAGATGGGGTATCCTTAGACACCATAGAGTCTATGTTGAACTACAAAAACTATGATCATGCTCCAGTGAATGTCACCAAAATAAACTGTATCGGGTGCTCTGTCAAAAACATTGTTCCATACTTAGACAATTTTAGTCTGCGATCTTCCATACTTACTTTCCAACTTATGTGATCTTCATAGGGAACATATGTTTCCATAATGACAACATCTATGTACATACCTCAGCCAAATTGCCAACAATCTCCCCCTTTGTCACTGGTGGCAACATATGAGAAAATTGGCTAAGTGTACAAGTCAAAATCTCAAAATTTGTATCAAAATTGTGGCCATCGTATAAAATAAGTATACTATCCTTATATCTCCTCAAAATATACACATAATCTATAAAACTTCATAATAATCCATAGAAATCCCCTTATGAGTATCCTTCCTTATCATATATAGACAATTTTCTAAGTATCTCTCCCCCTTTGACAACAATGACAAAATAAAGGGTGGAAAGGGATATACAAAATTGTGTCAAAACTTTTACCTTACTATCTTATTGCAAAGCCAGTAGGCTTGCAACACAATCTACAAAATCTATCTTCCAAGTCTCAAAATCATTCTCCCATGCCTTCTTTATTGATTCTGCTACATTGAGTAAAGTACTCAATCCGTATGCTGCAATCTGATAGGCTTGAAGGGACCCAAAAATGAACTTTTAAAATGCTATCTTAGCAGTAAGACATTCATCTCGCTACTCTTCTATTATAGTCAACTTGATTGAGACATTCTCTCTTAAGATGTTTATTTTGATAATTTTCTTGTTCTTCTCATCATTCAAAGTCCTTATCTCATCACGTAATTTTATGATCTTATTCTCAATTGTACTGATCTTTATGTTTAGGCTGGCCAAAGAGTTTGTCTCTGCTGCAATTTCATCTTGCTTCTCTTTTATCTTCTTCTCTTCCTCAATTAAAATATTTTCAGATTTTGTACACTGAATGTACAAACACTTTCCAGTCTCAAGATGTTTTCTTAAGTTCTTAATGTGTCTGTCAAGGCCGTCAATGTCATTTTTGATATTCTGACTTATATTCTACAACATCTCAGCTTCATAAGCTATCTGAGCCTTAACCTTAGCAATATTAGTCAAATTAGTGAACTCAACATCAAAAGAATTAATTACCATCTTTTCTCTTTCAAGTGGATCTAAATCAAAGACTTTTGTAGATATAACACTTTGTAGCTTCTCAGTCAAATCTTTCAGACTACCTTCCAAATTCTTAACTTTCTTGTTCTTTCCAATAATTTTGTTCAAAGAAGTGATCAACTCTAATTGATCATCGTCATCAACTTCCTTGCTCAAATCTTCAATCAATGTTCCTATTCCTTTCTCCTTTCTAGTCTTAGGAGTAAGACTAATGTCTTCTTGTGGTTCAATAGGTGTATGGGCCTCTGTTTCCATTTGCACTTCAGTTCGAGTAGTCTCTATTTCAATACTCTTTTCTTGCTCTCCCAAAACCAAATTGTCAACAATGTTATCCAAACTATTGAGTACCACATCATTTGAATCTAAAGTAAATTTTGTTCCTTCAATGTCCATACATTATGTGCCAATGTTTATAGAAGAAGAGGGAATATCTTTAGCTTCAACTACCTTTGATGTTGCCTTTGCTTGTTCTGAACTCTGTTTCTCTGCTGGTTCTGCAACTGATTGATCTTTGCTATCTTTTCTTGCTACCAAGTTTGCTAGCACTTGCAAAACTACCTATTCAGTTTCAGTCTTTACTTACTCATACTGACCTCCCATTATTTGTATAATTCTTCTTTTGGTTCTTAATAGGGTTTCAAGTGGCTTGAGGATCTGTTTAAAGTTTTCATAATCTCTTATCTCATAGAACTATCTAATCACATTCTCTCTTACTTTAGTATCTTCTTCTTGTGCTCTCATCTTTCTTCTCACAAGTCTGTTGTACAAATCTTTTGGTATCTTTCCATGAATAGTATCAAATTTCTTGTTTGTCAAAATCATATGTGTAACCATTGCATTCTCAGGATTTAATTTGTCAGAGGATCCATATAAATCATAGTATTTGTTCATTTTGGTAAAGTCTCCATGCTCCATTATATCTTCATTAACTCTTTCTATCCTTGGTTTCCATGATTTCTTCTTTGTTGTGACTTCATCATCTTTTATCTCTGCAACTCTTCTAGGTACTAGTGGAACAATTGTTTTCTATCTTTTACCCAGTCCTGAAGCACTTGCCTTCATTCTTTTGCTTGGTGCTGAAAAAAAGGGTTTCTCTATCTGACTGATTTCTTGTTCCTTCTCAGGTTCTTCAACCTTTACCTTAACTTGAATAGGTTTTGTATTTGATGCCAAAGGTGGGATTGATAGTATCTCACTTTGCCTTATTGCTTCTATAGTCTTTCTTGCAATATCAAATTCCTGCTCACTCATACCTGATTCTTTTAGAATTTTCTTTATTGTAGACTCCACTCTCTTCTTTGATTGTTTCTTTTCCTTAATTGTCTTTGCTGAATCAAAGTTTTCATCATATGTTCCAAATCTATTGCCATGAGCATCAACTTTACTTTTCAACAATCTACTAACATATCCTTCTGTTTCAACTTCAGAGATTTCATAGCCAAGAGGGTCTATGAATTCATGTCTAGGTTCTACTACCTTAATGTAAGTGAAATCAGTATCAACCATAAAACATATATCATCTTTGTATTTCTCAACTAGGGATGGAGGAATTCTTGATCTATTTACCACAATGTTCTAAAAAGTTTTCAACACTAACTTTACATTATCATTAACCTTCTCAATAAGATGTTTCATGTAAACTTTATCGATTCTTGCCATAGTATTCTCACCATCATTCCATTCAATAGTGTAAGGAAATCTTCTTAGCAAGTGGAAGAACATGTAAGTAGTCAATGAGGAAAATCTAAAGTGAGTGTATTTAGCTTTCTTTATCTTTTCCAAATTCTCAAACAACTGTATTCTCAGAATTTCACATATAACCATAGGCTTCTTCTCCACACACATCAAATAAGCAATGTGTACCATACCTACTAGCATATCATCTTCTCTAGAGCTTCCATAGAACTTTGTTGTCAAAATCTTACACAAGTATTTTACATCATCTTGCTTAATCTTTCTAATGACTATACCTCTGCCATTGTATACTGAACCAGTGTTTTCAATCACAATCTTTCTCATGTTTTTCTCATTTAGTGGAATTGCACCAACTTTTGATAATCTAGTCACATCATGAATTAGGTCTGTAGTTATGTCTATAACTCTGTCTTCTAACCAAAATTTACCATTATGTATCCTACTCAAAATGATCTTAGTACACTCCTCATCATCAAATTCATATTTCATAGAGTACTCAATGATTTCATTGTTTTCTAGATGTTCATAACCTTGTTTCACTAACATATCTAAGTTGTACAATTTCTTATATTCACCATTAAAATCACTCTCCCTTAGGGTTTCATACTTGCATCCAAGATAACTTTTAACATTCTCTAAATGAAGAACTCCGTCTGGTACGGATGATAAGGCTAAACTAGCATCTCTTTCTAAGGGTTCAACTAGATCTTTCTTATTTCTAGGTCTATTCTTATCCTTAATGTTGTGAATCAATGACACATCCATGATTATATCTGATTACTTAAGCTGATTCAAGATCGTAGTCCGATAAATACCTTAAATTTGCAAAATTAGGGCTTTCGCTAGATCGGTGCTTCAAACTTCTGCAAATCACTTCCAAACTTATTTATTCACTTCCAAATCACTTCTAATCACTTGATAATCATAATAAATTTGATTTCAATCTTTTAATACTTAGCATTTACTCGATCTGACATTGTAGTCAATTATTTTGCTACTAAAATGCCAAAAAGTTGATTATGCAAACTTGCAACCATAAATCTTCTTGCGACCTCACAAAACATAATATTTCTTTTTGCACACTTAACCATAGCATTAGTATAACATAAAAAACCTTCATCTAACTGCACAAAACTTAACTCATTCAAAATCTAATTCTATACTAATTCTAAGCTCCTAAACTAAAAAAAATTACATAATTTAAGTGCTTAAAGAAGGGTTAGGTAAAGACTCATTCTTACCATCAGATACATTACCTTCTTGATTACCTTCAATGCTGAATATACCTCCTTGATCTATGCCTTTAACAAATTTTACTTCATCTTCATTGCTACAACAACCTTTCTCTTTGTTTCCTGCATTTTCATTCCTTCTTGCATAGTTTCTAGGGTTAGGGTTATGATGATAACCTCCATTATTCATTCTGCAAAATCTTGCTGTGTGTCCAATCTTGTTACATATCTAACAAGTGATTCCATTGGTTCCATATCTAGGTGTTTGCTGATTGATTTGTGTCCTACAATTTCTAGCAATATGTCCAATTTTGTTGCATCTGAAACATATTATTCCATTTCCTCTTTTCATGTCTTCAGTTGATCTCTGATCTGCATTGTTAGTATTTCTAGACATTCTACTATTGTAATTATTCTCAATAAATTTAGATCTTCTACATTCAATACCTCTATGTCCAAAACCATGACAATTATAACAATAACCATTAAGAGGTTTGAATTGTTTACCTGTACAATCTCTCTTCATATGCCCAATAGTATCACAAGAAAAACATCTACCTTTGAATTCTCTTTACATACCTTTGGATGATTCATCTCACTTTGGTGGTTCTTCTTGCTTTGGTGCATCTTCTTGCTTCGGTGATTCTTCTTGCTTAGGTGCATCTTCAGATTTGTTCTCATTTAACTTCTTTTCTTCACTACTTTCACATTCATTTAGATCTGGTTTCTTGCTTTTACTAACTATCTTAAATATGTTAAATCCAAGACCAATTTTTTCATAGAATGGTTTTCCATAAGATACTTGCTTATCAATCTTTTCACTATTTGAATATAGCCTCTCAAGTTGTTGTTTGGATTGAGTCAATTCACCTTTCACAATTTTGTTGTATTTCTTAAGTTCATCATACTATAGTTTGACTTTATCAAATTCAGATGTTACCTTGCCAAGTTTAGATTTCAGATCTTCATTCTCATTTTTCAAGTTTTCAATCTCAGATCTTAAATTGTCATTTCCATCTTTCAAGCTAAGCTTCAGATTTTCTATCTTCAATTAATGTTTAAGGATCGCATTTTCTTTTTCTAAATCATCACAATTTTCAACAAGAATTTCAGATTCCTTCTTAGATTTCAAATCTTCTATCTTACCTTTCAATTTGTCAATAAGATTCTTTGCATCATCATACTTTCTTTTCAAAGTGTTTCTTTCATTAGTAAGCATATCAATTTGCTCAAGAGCTTCTTCAAGATTCTTCTGTAATTGATCCATATCCATAGAGATCTTACTCAAGCTACTAGGATTTCCTTGAATGTTTCTTCTTGGAGTAACTATGCTCTGATACCAATTGTTATAAATAGGAAATACTAAGAGGGGCGGGGGGTGAATTAGTATTTCACAAACTTTTACTTTTGCCCACTTATGGATATAATAGATTACTTTAAAGCATAAGAAACTAAATAGCATACATAATAGTAAATGTAAAGAACTCATAACACATGATATGTTCTCGAGGAAACCCTAGCCAAGGGAAAACCCTTGTGGGGATGCTACCCACAAAGATCCACTAGTCAAAAAATATCTGGTTAAGGATGTTGACCCTGTTAGGAGCCTGTTACAATCATATAGTGTATCAGTCCTGGTTAAGGGACTATAGGCCTTGTTAGAAGCCTCAAACCTATTAAGAGTTGTAGATACAAAACCTAATTACTATATGAACTAACTACCAAAACAAGTAATACAAATGTTTACTGATTACAATATGGTACTGCTTACAACTTTGCATCAACAACTTTCACTGCTATCACTATTTATATATATTACATGTTACATTTCAAGTATGTTCGGTACATCTTTATTTATACAAGATAAAAACATAATATCTTTCTCCTGTCAGCTTGCATGTCATTATCCAAGAGTAAACATCTAGGATGTCATCTCTTTATAATATTAAGTCATTATTTTGACAAGCAAAATAATCCCTTAATTCATTTACTAGTTTTGTCTTCAAAACTACTCTGTTGGCTATACTCTGTCATCAGTAAAACAATCATAACTTTGTCTGTACTATTTGTACTCTTTTGTGCACTAAGATGGGGTATCCTTAGACACCATAGAGTCTATGTTCAACTGTGCAAACTCTGATCATGCTCCAGTGAACTTCGCCAAAATAAACTGTATCAGGTGCTTTGTCAAAAACACTGTTCCATACTTAGACAATTTTAGTTTGCGATCTTCCATACTTACTTTCCAGCTCATGTGATCTTCATAGGGATCATATGTTTCCATAATGACAACATTTACGTACATACCTCAGCCAAATTGCCAACAGTGTTATAGTTTAGAAGCATGTTAATTGATTTGAGAAGTGGTTATACAGATTCGAGAATGCATTCTGCATAATTTTGGAGGTCCAAAAGATCAAGTTTGACTAGGTTTGACCATGAGTTGACCATGGGTGACCAAGTTTAAATTTTGATAGTTTGATGTAAGATAATTAGCTGAGTTGAATTCTAGATTTCTATGAAGATTGAAGGTTGTTTATGCAAGCAGCGGGGTCCAAAAATTTTAAATTACAATTTTGACATAGTAAATTTTCTTAGATATCAATTTTGATCTCAAAAATAGATTCAGAACATCGAAATTAGCTAGGGGTACATTTTTCATGAAAAACAAAGCACTTTTGAAAATTAAGTCAAAAGCTATATAAAGGTCGAAAGGGTCATTTTCAATTCATTTCAACCTTTTGACTTTAGAAACCTTGTGGAGCACTCTAAGCGAGAAAATGGAAGAACCAAAGGTACCTATGTCCTCTCACCATTTTGAGCACAGTCGAAGGCATTTGAGACCTCACCAGTATGGACATCCAGTAGGTGGACCTCTGTGCTTTGCTAAAATTTCAATTTTTCCTTGTTTATAGTATTTTTTTCATGTTTTTCATACATTTTCAATTTTGAAAATTTTCATGCATAGAAAGTCATACGACTATCCTCCTGGGCTTGTACAACTTTCCAATTTCAATTCCTTTGTCATATGAGAACCACCCAAGACTTGTATGAGAGGGACCCAAATGTCACATGACATTTCATCGGGTCCCTCCTCTATCGTATGATAATCCATAGAAAGTCATACTACTATGCTTTGTCGTATGATAACCTGTAGAAACTCGTACGAATTTTTGTGCTAGACTGCTTTGTCATTTGGAAAACAACAAGCTAAAAACCCTATCTTAGGTCAAAATTTTTGATTTTCTAATTTCTTAGGCTGATAGCTGAGCATTTAATGTACCTTTTGAAATAGTAAACTATCAAATTCCTACCTCGTTAGCCTATCTTTCAACTAGATTACTATAGGATTCCCTATTTCTATGGCATGTAGGTCTGATTTCTAGATGTTCATGTCCATATTTCTCATCCAATGACATAGAGATTATGTGTTTCACTTCTCAACCCTATGAGGGTACACCTTGCTACTTATGGATTCAAGTTTCTAATTTGTTTACCCGAGATTAGGGTAAACCATGGTCTTTTGATTGCGTTGATAGAGAGATTCCATTTAGAGATGCAAACATTCCATCTACCCACTAGAGAGCTCACTATGACTCCAGAGGATGTTTACAAGATTCTACATATTCTATTCCATAGTAGTTAGCATCCTGAGTATGTGAGTTCTGGGCACTCAGGTCTTCATGCCTTCATACATCTTTTCAGAGATGATACATAATTGATAGGATCTATTTCCTGAGAGACTTTGGTATAGTGTTATGGTCTGTCTCATAGACTGGAGTGTATCATTGCTAGGATGATCGACGGTATCATTATGTTTGACTGTCAGCAGAATGGTCTTTTAGTGGGCTGGGCCCCAATGGTGGCACGACTGATGGCGACTCCTTTTGAGCTAACCTGGGGTAAGTGTCTTTTAGCACACATATTTTTAGAGATGCACAAGATTGTGTATCAGGATAGTAGGACTTTCACTTTTGGTGAATTGATGTTATAGATATGGGTCTGGGAGCATATCCCAGTGGTGAGACCTATTTGTCAGTCACAATGGCAGCCAGAGGAGCTAGTGATATATGTCTATTTTGGTTCTATTACACAAGTTCACATGGGTCACATTGAGTATTGGAGATGGTGCGTTAACGATATGAATTTTGTATGGTGGAGGCTTTACTTAGAGATTGAGGCTTGGCCCACAGCATGAGAGAAGTTTAGTTTCTTATTTTAGAGTTAGGTGCTAATTGGTCAATCATCTTCCATATTAGAGTGATTTCATATTACTCGAGTTTGGTGTCAGTATGGATGAGTGTAGGATGTACCATAGGATTACACTCCATATGCTCAGTGTTGGTGTTATTTTTCCCCAAAGGTTAGATTGACATAAGAATTGATAGGGCTAGTGTCAAATTCACTCAACACTCCAAATCTAATAGGAAAAAGGGCCAACTGACAAGGATCAAAGATAGATCCTTCTACACTTTGAGCTCTACATCACTCAGGTGGGTATACCTCATCTGCACACTTACACAACTTGTGTCACACTACAGGCCTGCAGGTAACTAGCTATGGAATGGTTCTCAAACTCTTCTAGGTATCCTATACCTCAAATGAAGAAAATATCTCATGCAATAGCCCTACTTTCATGGAATGAGTATGAAAACCAGAGACCTATCCTAACAACATGAAAGGGAAAGGGTGAGACTGAATGGAAATGATTTTAAATGGATAGAAGGGACCCCTGAGATACCCTAAGTCTCTCATAGACCAGTGCCTTATACAATGGGCCACAGAGTCAAATACCCTACTGCAAGAGACAGCTATGAAACAAGGAAATAATATACTCATTATGCTGATGCCTTACATCAATCACACACCATGACCAAACCTCAACTTAGCACCCACTTGTGTATTTAAGTATGTTATTATCCACTCAAAGGATTTTAACCCTCCCCTTAGAAGAGACCTATAAACAAATAATACATTGACCAGCATCCACTGGAAGACAAGCATGACATATCTTTGATACCTTAGCTCATACATACATGAACACTAACTTTGAACTAGTTATCCCTGTGAAGACAACTCCACTTGCAAACACGTAGGCAATGCAAATAGACAAATCAAACACCCTTGATGTATGATTAATGAATTCATAATTCAAATGGAGATAGCTTGGTAATAGTAAGAATAAATTGAGTTCTAATACATGAGACAAATCTATTACAGCATGCATTATATTCTCTGAACCAATAATGGAAGAAGAAGAACACCCTATATGCAGAGAAGAAGAAAATCTACAAGAAAAGAACCCTTCCTGGAACTGACAAAATTCAGAACCCCCCTAAAGATCATGAAAATCATTTTATAGGAACAAGGATTGCAACAAGCTACTAATCATTGGGGAAAAAATTAAGTCTGCAACCACCCAGTACAACAAGAAGAGAAAGAGTGCAGAGAAGCCTAGAAACCCAGGAAGAAAATTAGGTAAAATCTGATGTACATTTGCATTGGTTTCATCATCATAGACTAACTGCGAAGCAAAGTTACTGCCTTCTTGTTGCAGGAGAAACAAAATTTGATGCCAGGACCAACTTGGAAAACTTCAGACATACAAAACATGGAGATCACTGACATACCAAAACCCTAGCCACCTGCAAAGAGAAACAAGCTACCGCATTAAAGACTGGCGTAGCATCCTACGAAGCAAAATCAGATCAGGATAGCAACCCAGATCTTCTTCATCATTATCACAATAGCAGCTGTCCTACAAAAATCAAATCTGATCTACCAAATTCATCGTAAATGGCCTACTACCTAAAAAACCTACAAAATAAAGGTTGTCGCATGATCACATAGCCAAGAAAAGGGTTATGCGAACATGCGACACACCACCAACATTCACCACTGGGTACAAAACATCATGCCACTAATTAGCAGGACTGTCAGGCCAGATCGCAACACCTACCACCACCAAACTAGCAAGAAATCTGCCAGAAAAGCATTAAAACCAGTCCTTCCTGTCACTACAATCATATTTGAATTTGGGCACCAATGGTCAACTAGTCAAATTTAAAACACAACCATCAATTCATTCTTTTTTGGCAAATTGGGTGGCCCATAAAGGAATCCTGGTTTACATTTATGCTTGGTCGCATGATCATAAGACACCCTGCTCACCCTTACGATCATGTGACCATAATCTCCTAGCCATGCAACTGCAATCACAAATCTCACTAAGAAGTTTGAATTTGAAATGCAACAGTCATCCTCAGGGCACCAACAATCTATCAATGGTCAACATTTGAACTGAGATTAACTTTATATCACCACCATTTGATTCATTTACTTTTCTCAGGCCGACACGCTTTATTTTTCTTTAAACAAAATTAATGGTCATCATTACACCATGATGCTAAAAGTTGAGCATCTCACCTTAGTAGTATAACGACAACCACATGATCTTCACAGACTTCCAGACACTCTACTTCCTTTGAAAACTGCAGACCCACTGACAAGTCCACCTCAGCACACCTGGACCAATCACCGTTTGCCAACTAAGAAAATGTAGTAGTGGACCCACCTAAAGAAAAAGGCTATGTCACTCAACAGAATCAATGGCCATCTCAAAATCTCATACATCTGACACATCCCTTGCGAAGACACACCCATCGTTGATCCTCTGACAAGACCACGACCCTCTGACACACCAAAAGCCCAAGTCTCACTGATAACAAGCCACTGTGAAAATATATGGATGAATCAAATAATGCCAACTACACCTACATGTAATTAGACCTAGCTGTAGTCTTAAAGAGAATCAATGGCTGTCACTATACTGCTGCATTAAAGGTCGAGCATATTTCATTAATGGTATAACGATAGCCACAAGATTAAAATAAACTTTAACCCACCTGAAAGCCAAGAAGACCAGTCCCACTAATAGGATTCTAGCTCATCACCCCATTGACCAATGAGAATCGAGCACATCATCACCAACAAGCAGATAGGTCCCAGGAATAGGTGTCAATCGGTCGCATGATCGCATGTCAAAAAACTCTGACATGCGATCATGTGACAGCCAACCATCGGATGCTGCATAATCACTACGGACCAATCAGGAACAACCATGTCACCACCTCCCTGACAACACCTAGAGTAACTGTTAGAATTAATCTTTCCTTGGTGTTTTATTATAAACCAAGGTATTTTATTTTTTTTCCTATGTAAGTAGGAGATTCCTTTAGAATCCCTACATGTTATTTTGTCCTCTTCTTCCATGTGTGAGGACACATTTTATTTCTTGTATTTTCTTTTTCTTAGATTCCTCCTTAAGAGGAAATAGCACAAGTGGCACACACATTATGAATGTGGTTCACATGCACATGGGAGTTACATTCAACTCCTTTCCTCTCATCCTTTCTTAAGAGATGCTTCTCTTCTCTTTTCTCAAGGCATTCTCTAGCAACACATAGTTTCTCATTCTCATTCTCTTGAAGCATTGTATGAGCATTTTTCTCTCATTTTCTTTCTCTCTCTCTTAGGCTTTTTGGCCCATTCATAATAATATCACAAGGGTTTTTTTACGCTTTTCCCCCTTCAAAAATATTGTCTCATATTGGATGGTGAATGCTTCTAGTTTTTATTTATCTCATGGTATGCTTTTCCTCACACTTTGCTCATTAGATTAAACTAGATCTTTTGCTCTTTCTTATCATTTCTTACATGGTATCAGAGGATGTGTTTAATCTTTGTTTGAGTGTACAGGTGGAGGAACTACCATTTTTTGAAGCACTCCATTTGGAGACGTTGAGAGAGTATTATTTGGTTTCTAACAACTTTGTGTTGCAAGTTATCCTTCAAGAATTTGAGGAAAAAATTTCCCCTCTCCTTATAGTTCTATTTATTTTAGTTGAGTTGTTGGGAAAAAAAATCCTCTTTATTCTTATAGTGTTTGTATTGTTTAGTTAAAAAGAAAAAAATCTCTTTTTTTTATTTTGTTAAATTAAAAAATTTCTATATAAAAAATCCTCCTTCTTTGTTCATATATATTTTCTCATTAGTGCTTTTAAAAAAAAACTAATATAAAATTCTTTTTTTATATATATTTGTATACCTTTTTAAAAAAAATAACAATTTATTGAAAAACAATATATATATATTATACTTTTAATAAAAATTTTAACCAACCTTTTACCCCACCTTCTTTTCCCTCCCTTGCGGTCTCGTTTCAAATTTGTATTTAACCTAATGTACCCCTCCCCCTATCCCTAACCTAACCCGCCACACCCTTTCCCTTTCCCCTTACCCTAGTGGCATTTCCTAAGTTAAACCTAACCTAACCCGACCCCCTACCCTACCTGACCCCACCTTCCCTAGTGGTTTTTTTTCATTCCTTTTAAAACTTACCTTACCCACCCTCCACCGACACCTTTCTCGGTGGTCTTAAAAATTAAACCCTAGCTTTTTATCTCCTTGGCATTTTCTTCTTATCTTAGTGTCCTCCTTTCTTCAGTGTTCTGTTTCGATCTTTGTCATTAATCGGTGTCCTTGGTGATGATCACCCTCTGCGTCCTTTTTGTCCTCTCTGCATTCACTCCCGCATCCGCTTCAGCATCTGCACCTGCCTTCCATTTTTTTTCTTCCCTGCATCGTTCAATCTTCTCTCAGTACAGGCTCATCCTCTCTGCACGTGTACAACATTTTCTTCCGCATCCGCGCCTGCCATTCAACTTTCTCTGCTACATGACACAGTCATCTAGGTACGCTTAGGTACATTTTAATTCATTTGCCATTTAAGTTTTTTTTGTTTTAATTTGTTTGTTTATTTAAAAGATTTTTTAGTTTATTCATTTTTTTTATATAATCTTTTTATTTAGCCTTTTTCTTTGCCCCTTATTATTTTTTTGCATTGTTTCTATTTCAATTTTTAAAGGGTATTTTACCTCTTAAGTGTATTTTAATTTGGTATTGTTTTTTTTTATTCCACTTTTTATCTAATCCTATTTTTTGGAGGTTTTTTATCTAACCCTATTTGCAGGTACCAATCTTGTTGTAGATTTTCTCTCAGTGTTTTTCTTTTAACTCTTTTCTTTGCATGCAAGCTGTCTCTTGACTTTTTTTTCAGGATAGTGTGGCAGTTTTTTTTATCTAACATTTTTGTTGCAGGGTATTCTTTTAATATCTAGTTTGTACGTGCTCACCTCATTATTCATATTTTAACCTCTTTTTGTGCAGACTTTCTTGCAAGTTCTATTCAATTTTGTGCATGCAGGAACATTTCCATTTATTTTTGCCTAACCCATTGCTTGTAGGTTATATTCATCTTCAAACCTTTGTTGCAGGGGTCAAGCTATTTTACCTAACGCTTTTGTGCAGATCTGGGCTTATTAATGTTTTTTCTCTATCTCATTGTTGCATGCAGGTTTTTTGATCTCATTTTTCTTTGTAGGGGTTCACCATTTCATTTCCTTATCAATTTTTTTTCTTCATCAATTCAATCTAATAATCTGAACTCAACTTTTTTGGTTAATTAATCCTAATCTACTTTAATTCATCTATCAGATTCATAATTAATATTCATAATTAATCTCATAAAGCTTTTCATATTCATTTAATCCTGGTTAATTAACCTTTTTTTCTTAAATATTCATTTGATTACGTTAATCTATATCTTTTTATTTGAGTTAATTAACTTGTCTGTTTAATCTTACTCCACTAATCTATTTCATTCTCTAATCTATTTTATTTAGCCACCCATCTCAGATTTTGCATGCAAGTACTTTGCATGTCAGAATCTACCATTTAGGGTGCTTAGTTTATTTCTGTTTTGCATGTTGAGTCTAGCAGCGGGTTATCCGTCTCTTAGATTTCAAGTGCATATGCACTAGATCCTTAATCTATTGCATATTCATCTGTCTTCTAGGGTGCTGATACAACTCCTTCTGCTCCTTCTGTGTTCTTTCTTCTTTTTTTAATCATGTCAACTTTAATGCCAGAAATTAAATTAACAAGTTATAATTATCATGCTTGGGCTGTTCATATGGCATTTATTTTTCATTTTAGACATCTTTATGATATTGTTACTAATGCCTCTCCCAAACCAGCCTCTACTGCCTCTCAAGCTGACCAGGATAACTGGAAAGCTAAAAATGAGGAAGCATTAGGGTTGATTGGTATATCTTTAAATCCTGAATTGTATGTTTTAATCTCTGCTTGTGATGAAGCCCATGAGGCTTGGAATATCCTTAAGAATACTTATGATAGTGCAATTGAAGCTAGAAAGATTCAACTTCAAGATCAGTTAGAAGATCTTAGATATTCTGATTTTAATTCGGTTGATGATTTTTTGTTGAAATTTGATTCTATCCATTCTTTGCTTTCTGGTCTTAATGTTACATTATCTGATATTTTCATTATTCACATTATAATTAGGAAATGTTTACCGTGTCAATTTCAACAATTTATTACAAACATTTACTCTCAGTTAGCAATTCCATCTTTAGCTAATCAACTTACTTATTCTATTTTTCAAACCATGTTAAGGCAAGAGGAAGCAAAATTAATTTAGTTTGGTATACTTAGAGTTAATGATTTGGCTTATGTTTCTAAAACTCAAAATAGACCTAATAATACTAATCACAATAATCAAACTAATCAACAATCTAACAACAATAATTCTAGACAACACTCTAATAATAATTACAACTCTAGGACTTCAAACACTGTTAACAATAATCAATCTAATAACTTCACCAGAAGATCACATTGCACTTACTGTGGTAAAGATGGCCACATAACTCAAAACTATTTTAAGAAACAAAGGGATCAATCCTCTAATCAGAATAATTCTATTGAAAAATCAAATGGACCTCAAACACATCATGCTTTTACTGTTAGTTTTAATCCTGTTAAACCTCTTGAATGGATTATTGATAGTGGTGCATCTCAACATGTTACTTCTAATAAAACTATTTTTTATTTTATTGAACCTGATACATCTAACATTCGAATTCAATTAGCTAATCATGATAGTTGCAAAGTTGAAGGTATTGGAGATGTGTCTGTTCCAAATGGTAAATTGCATAATGTTCTTTATGTGCCTGAATTGAAAACTAATTTGATTTCTGTTCCTCAACTCTGTCAAGAATATAAGATTGAATTTCATAAAAATGATTGTCATATTATTGACCCTAAGACCGATCATATTGTTGCAAATGAAAAGTTAGGTCAAGATAATCTCTTTAAGTTTTATTCTTTTGCTTCATCCAGACATTCTTTGCATGCTAATATTGATTTTAACATATGGCATGAACGCTTAGGTCATTTAAATTCTGATTACATTACTTTAATGCAAAAGGAAAACATGGTTCTTGGATTGCCTAAATTTTCTCCTGCTAAGTTTATCTGCAATGGTTGTATGGGTGGAAAAATGCATAGAGAACCTTTTCCTCATGCTTCATCTTGGCGTGCTAGTAATAAACTTGTTCTTATTCATAGTGATTTGCTAGGACCTATGGAACATACTTCAATTCAAGGTTCTAAGTATGCTTTAACCTTTGTTGATGATTTCTCACGTAGAACTTGGATCTATTTTTTGCATAGTAAAGATCAAGTGCTTGACACCTTTGCTGAATTTCATGTTTATGTGGAAAGACAAAGTGGTTGCAAAATTCAAATTCTTAGAACAGATAATGGTACTGAATATATTAATCATTCTTTTCATTCTTACTTAAAGTCATTTGGTATAAAACATGAACTTACTGTTCCTTATACACCAAAATAGAATGGTGCAGCAGAACGTAAGCATAGGACTATAGTTGAAATGGCTAGATGTCTTTTGCATGCTAAAAATATGGATTATAAATTTTGGGCTGAAGCTATGGCTTGTGCAACTTATCTTCTTAATAGAACTCCTACTAAAGCTTTAAAAAATAAAACACCTGAAGAAGCTTGGTCAGGTAGAAAACCAAACTTAGCTCATTTAAGGATTTTTGGATCAATTGCTTATGTTCATACTCCAAAATAGAAAAGAAAAAAACTGGACCCTAAATCCACACCACATATCTTTGTTGGTTATGATGAAAATATTAAAGGTTATAGAGTTTACAATCCTCAATCTAACAAAGTTCATGTTGCTAGAGATGTATGTATTGCTGAAAATGGTGTTCATGACTGTTCTCAAGTTCAAGATTCTGATTTTGATAAAGGTCAAATTGTTCTTGTGGAGGACCAACCTCCTTCTCTAAACCCTACTCAAAATGAATTTGTTTCTATTTCTTTAAATATTAAAAATGCAGAAAATGACATTAATGAAACTATTCTTTCAACTCCTCATTGTTCTAATGTTACTCCTGATTGTCCTAGTAGTGAATCTGTTAATTCAAAACATCATCCTAAATGGTTCAAAAATTTGGTTAATGATACTGATGATTACATTACTAGAATGGGAGGACTTAAACCTAGAAGAATAAACTATTGCAATTATGCTTTGATGTCTAAAGTTATGAACTCTCAAGATCCTCAAACTTTTAATGAAGCTAAAACTCAACCACATTGGCAAATTGCTATGCAAGAAGAATATGACACTTTGATTGCTAATAACACTTGGGATCTTGTTCACTTACCTCAAGGTAAAAATTTAGTTTCATGTAAATGGTTGTATAAAACTAAGGTTAATTCTGATGATGAAATAACTAAATATAAAGCTCGATTAGTTGCTAGAGGATTTTCTCAAGTTGAAGGTTTAGATTATACTGAAACTTTTGCTCCAGTAGCTAAAATGCCTACTATCAAAGTAATTCTTGCTTTCGCTACTAAAAGGCATTGGCCTATTCACCAAATGGATGTTAAAAGTGCTTTTCTTAATGGAGATTTGCATGAAGAAATTTACATGGCACAACCACCAGGTTTTATTCAAACAAGTAATGAAAATCTTGTGTGCAAACTTAATAAATCAATTTATGGCTTAAAACAATCTCCTAGGGAATGGTATTCTAAGATTAATGCTTTCTTTCTTTCTCAAGGTTATCAAAGAAGTCAAAATGATCCTAACCTTTACATTAAGCATTGTGATGGTGAAATTATCATTATTATCTTATATGTAGATGATCTTATTCTTACTTCTAGTTCCACACCTTTGATTTCAGACATTAAGTTTCAACTTAATCACACATTTCAAATGACTGATTTAGGAATTTTACATTATTTTTTAGGAATGCAATTTTGGCAAATAGAAAATGGTATTTATGTTTCTCAAACTAAATATGCTCAAGATTTATTACATAGATTTGATTTGATTAATGCTAATGCTGTTTCCATACCTTGTGATTTAGGCACTAAATTAGAAGTTGATACTATGACTCCTTATGTTGATGCTACTTATTATAGACAGCTAGTAGGAAGTTTAATTTATTTAACTCTTACTAGACCTGATATTTCTTTTAGTGTTGGATTAGTCTCTAGATTTATGTCCAAACCTCAACAAACTCATTTGAAAGTGCAAAAATAATATTAAGGTACATAAAAGGTACTTCTCAGTATGCTTTATATTTTGATAATACTACTGATTTTAGACTTAAAGGTTATACTAATTCAAATCTAGGGGGAGATCCCAATGATGGGAAATCCACTAGTGGTTATTGTTTTCTTCTTGGTTTAGGTGCAATTTCATGGAAAAGTAAAAAGCAACAATCTGTTTCTCTATGTTCTACTGAAGCAGAATATAAAGGCTATACTACAATAGCAAAAGAAGCTCTTTGGCTTAGAAGATTACTTGCAGATTTGGGTCTACCTCAAGAGGAACCTACACCTTTGTTTTGTGATAACCAAAGTGCAATAGCTCTAGCAAAGAATCCAGTTTACCATGCAAGATCCAAGCACATTGCTCTTCATCATCACTTCATTAGAGAACACATTCACAACCAGCAAGTCTCTCTTCCTTTCTGCCCAGGACAACATCAAGTTGCTGACATCCTCACAAAGCCTCTTCCAAGAGAAAAGTTTGAAATTCATTGTAAAAATATGGGTTTGATACCCTTTGATTGTAAACCCCCAAGTAAAGATTAAAGGGGGGTGTTAGAATTAATCTTTCCTTGGTGTTTTATTATAAACCAAGGTATTTTATTTTTTTTCCTATGTAAGTAGGAGATTCCTTTAGAATCTCTACATGTTATTTTGTCCTCTTCTTCCATGTGTGAGGACACATTTTATTTCTTGTATTTTCTTTTTCTTAGATTCCTCCTTAAGAGGAAATAGCACAAGTGGCACACACATTATGAATGTGGTTCACATGCACATGGGAGTTACATTCAACTCCTTTCCTCTCATCCCTTCTTAAGAGATGCTTCTCTTCTCTTTTCTCAAGGCATTCTCTAGCAACACATAGTTTCTCATTCTCATTCTCTTGAAGCATTGTATGAGCATTTTGCTCTCATTTTCTTTCTTTCTCTCTTAGGCTTTTTGGCCCATTCATAATAATATCACAAGGGTTTTTTTACGCTTTTCCCCCTTCAAAAATATTGTCTCATATTGGATGGTGAATGCTTCTAGTTTTTGTTTATCTCATGGTATGCTTTTCCTCACACTTTGCTCATTAGATTAAACTAGATCTTTTGCTCTTTATCATTTCTTACAGTAACTAGTCACATGGTCACATGCCAAAAAAATTTGACATGCAATCATGTGACAACCAATCATTTTGAAACCTTTGAAAACCTAGGCCCACCATTCGATTGCAGTTGTGTAGTTAAGACCGACAAAGAAGGAGTGTTGACAAAAGGGAAGAAATGCGAGGTCAAAAACACATAGGGTTTTCAGTGAAAGATCAAAAACACATAGGGTTTTCACGTAGACCAAAAGGTAGCAGGGAGACCGAAAACATCATGGGTTTTCAAAAACATTGTGGGTTTTTGACATTTAGGCAGATTCTAAAATTATTTCCTGCAGACCGTAAAACTTAAATAACTCCCTAAATTTTGTGATTTAGGGGATGCGATCTGGACTAGAGAAAGGTGACAACATGAAGGACATAGGGCTAAGAGCACAAATCATGAAACATTATGGATTTTCATCGCAAGTTAAAACTGTGTATGCTGGCATGACAGGACACTTCAGAAAAACTTTGCAGGGAACATGCCATTTTCAAAGAGTTTTCGCTATGACTGGAAAATGGACTAACACTCAGATATTCTATGAGATAGGACTTGGATGGATAGTGAGGCTCACATATTCTTTATGTTCATAGGAGTATAGTGGTATCATTGGTAGAGACTGGGACTACCTTCCATAGGTTACAAATGTCGGGGTTACAGATGGGTTTATTGCATGGCTTGTTGATCATCCTATCCACAAGTTCTCTAATCCTATTGAGATGATAGATGTCATAGGGGCTCCCATGAGATAGGATCTAAGATCCTCATAGGTACTTATTTTATAGTCGACACCTCTGAGACCCAGAGCTATGGCTCCTCTACAAAGACCTGTAGGATAGATGAGGCCCCCTCGTCCCACTAGTGCTAGAGTAGATAGGTGCACACAGATAGACTAGGGGAGAGGGTGGCACTTTAGGTAGTGTTGGTATAGATGAGGAGGTTCTGGAAATAGAGTAGTGTGTAGGTGGTGTTGACCCTAATCTAGTACAAGGTGATACCAATTTTGATTTAGGTGTTGAGGGGCGCAGAGAGTAGAGACCACTAAGAAGGCAGTCCTAGATACTAAGATGCCAGAAGCCAATGTAGAGCCTAGTGTACTACTCACTCCTTAGGATACTATCAGATGAATTAGATTATAGGTCTAGGACCTAAAGGTTCATAGTGCTTGGTGGGAGGAGATATATCTAAAGGCAGACAGATAGCAAATGGAGCTTCATGAAGAGGTGTGTAGATTATAGGTAAAGGTGATTCATTAAACCTCATAGGAAGCTTATTATGTTTCCACATATTATATAGCTGTCCCTTTTGCACAAAGAGATCCCACATATTCATAGTATATGTTAGCATTAGAGGGAGCTTGAGTGCCTAGAGTAGAGGTAGTACCAGATGCACCACCCCCTCCTCCACCAAATGCAGAGGATCAGGTTGACAATTGATCTATCTTCTTGTTCTGATAGTTTTGATCTTTGGATTTTGATACTGTTCTGACTCTTGATAGCTCACATGAGCTTATTCTTTTGTACACTATGCCAGTAGTGCACCCCTAACTAGTTTGAGTTTTATGCTATATATATGAGATCGAGATTCTAGTTATGACTTCATTTATACTTGTCATGTTTTGATTTATGATGATATCATGTGATGCTTATGCTATGAGTAGTGTAGAATGTATGTATGGATATATTTAATGTAATGATTTCTTTCACATGTATGGATTTTATGCATATGTATTTGATTATGGAAAGATGTATGTATGATTTATGCTTATGCACATGAATGTTTTTTTTAATGCAACAGATGGTTATGCTATGAAATGTAAATGAAATGATACACATGATATGTTTTGCAGGAATTGATGAAGACAAGTACTCAGTCTTATGTCAAAATGATGTTTAACCTAGGAGGGTAACTACTTGCAGTTCCATGAAGAGACCTTTATTTTGAGATTTTAGCTCTTGTTATATTTGAAGAGGCGTTTGAAGAATCATTTAAGCATTGAAGTTTATTTAGCCATTTTGTGAGATCATTTAAACATGCAAAATGAGAAGAGACATGCAAAATGAAATACAACCTAAGACCTAGGACCTAGTCACTAATCATGTGTCTGTCATTTTCATCATTGTATTTTTAGGCAACCATATAAATCAATAAAATGTCCACTAGTTAGGAAACTATGAACATATGAATATCAATTTGTATGCTCAAGAATCAATACAACACCCACTAGTTAGACAACCATGGACATATGAATATTGATTTTGTTTTCGGAATGTTGGATTAGATATAAGCACCAAGGCATAAACACCAGGATGACCTGAATATCATGTCCATTTTGATATAGCAATTTGTATAAGCATTAGAACATAGATTTTGTGATGACTTGAGTATGCCTTGCATTAAAAACACATCAAATAGTCAGGAGATCATTCTAAATCCAATGTGAATTACCCATAGTGACCCTTTATCATTCACCTCCTTAGGTAAGATCGTATTTCATAGTAGCAATAAGACTTCACTCAAAAAGACAAATAGCTAGATCAAACTTCTATGAATTTTCTAGGTATCAATGGTCGAGGTACTCATGGCCATCTAATTCAAGATAGAGGCTCTTATAGATGGACACCATTTCAATCCAAAATTTCCAAAGTTATTAGATGTTCACATACAAGAAGGAAACAAAGAAAAGATTATGCCCCCAAACATCACTCTCTAAATCCTGTAAGGACATCATTGAAGAGCTCAAAGGGACATGATATGCAAAAATCTCAATGCAAATTAGTAAGCATACAAGGAGATAAAATCATGAAGCACAAATTGTTTTCAATTTCTTGTTAATGTTTGTGTTTGATTGCAAAATCCTTTCTAGAGAGGAGATGGACTGACTGACTCTGATGAAGCTTCAAAGGATTTTGACTGGATATGACATGTCTAAAGATGTACTGGAGGCCATATGATATGACATTGATTGCCCCCAAGTGTTAAGCTTTGATAGGATACAGACGCTTGAGCTGATTGGTGTACAAAACTGACTTATTGAAACAAGGATATATATAGACCAAAGCAAGACTGAAAGCTGGGAAAGACCAAGATTACACTAATAGATGGAGAATTTTGAAACAAGTGGCACCCATTTGTTGGGTTTTCACCATCTTGGTAGAGATTCTATTTTTGTTACCAAGGTGCCTGTTTCTAGGTTTTTACCAAGGCACTTTTTCTTTTTCTCATTTTTTTGTATTTTTCATTTTTCCAATTTTTTTGTAGTTTTGATATTTTTTACTTTTTTTGTGAATCATCAAAGTGCCTATTGCTAGGTTTTCACCAAGATGTTCATTTTTTTAGGACTTTTTCCAATTTTTATAATTTTTTCAAGACATTTTACCATAGACTGAATGTCTTAGGCATAGAATTTCTTTAGATGTAGAGTGTTGATTGGTTCTCAAAGCTATTCTCCTTCAATCATTGAGAGTTGATAGGCACCAGAGCCAAAAGTAGCAATGATAACAAAGGGACCCAGCTAGTTGGGTTCAAACTTCCCTTTGCATTCTCTATGGGATTAATTTTTAGGATTCTCTCTCAAGACTAGATCACCAACCTAAAATTCTTTGTGTCTGACTTTCTTGTTGTATCCTCTAGACATTCTTTTCTGATACACTCTGAGATGATCATATGCTGCTTGTTTGTGAGCTAGTAGTTCAAGTTCTTGCAATCTAGACAGTCTGTAGTCATCATCAGTTACTAGACCCTACATTCTAATTCTTAGTGATGGGATTTCAACCTCAATAGGCAATACCACTTTAGAACCATAAACTAAAGTGAATGGCATAGCCCCAGTGGGCATTATGATACTTGTTCTATAGGCCTAGAGAGCTAGATTGACCATAAGATGCCAGTCTCTTCCTGTTTTATTAACTATTCAGTGCAAGATTTTTAAGAGATTTTTGTTTGAAGCCTCAGCTTGTTCATTCCCTTGAAGATAGTAGATAGATGACCAATGTTGGGTTATCTTGAATTTAGCATAGAGATCATCTAGATCTTTGTTTTTGAATTGTTCTCCATTATCTATCACTAGGGAATAAGGGATCCCATATCTACATATGATATGGTTCAAGATGAACATATATATTTGCTTCCTAGTTGCTTGTGTTAAGGGAACTGCTTCTACCCATTTTGTAAAATAATCTATAGCTGTGATTATATGGGTATGTCTGCTAGAAGAAGGTGGATGTATGGATCCTATAAGATCAAATGCCCATTGGTGAAAAGGCCATTATGTAGTAAAGGGAATGAAATATCTCCCTAGAGTATGAACTAAGTTACCATGTACCTGGCACTTTTGACAATTCATAGAAAATTTGATTGCATCTTTCTCTATTTTAGGCCAATAGTACCCAGCCCTAATAAGTTTTTGAGCTAGTGTTAAAACATTTGAGTGTGACCAACATATACCCTCATGGACTTCCTCTAAGGTATATTGAGACTCTTCCCATTCTAAACATCTAAGTAGCGTACCATCTAGACCTCATTTTTACAGATCGTTACCAATGATGACATACTGGGATACATTGTGATATGATTTCTCATGGTGATTGAAGGTTTCAGGAATGATTTGGTCTTGGAGATAGGAGAAAAGGTTTTTATATCTGGATGAATCATGACCAACAATAGTGAAAATCATGTGGGTTTCAGGGGAATCATATGTAGGATAAGATAGTGCTTCCACTAGGAACATGTAGTGTAGCTCATGTTCAGGCTATTGTAATAGAGTAGATAGCATTGCCATTGCATTGACAGCCTTGTTCTCTATTCTAAGAATTTTCTCAAAGGTGATAGATATGAAATACTTCTTTAGATCATCTACCATTCTCTTGTATGGTATCAAATTTTCATCTTTAGTTTGGTACACATCATTGACTTGATGGATAACAAGTTGTGAGTCCCCATGAATATGTATCTCTATCACTCTCCACTCAATTGCTATTTTTATTCCATTAAGTAGGGCTTCATATTCAGTAATATTGTTTGTACATGGGAACTTTAGCCTGAATGATTTTGGTATAGAATATCCTTGAGGTGTAATAAAAAAAATGCCTATTCCTAATCCATTTTGTGTGTAGGAGCCATCAAAGAACAATTTCCACTCTCTGGAAGAAATATTCATGATGACTGCATCTAGGAACTCCATTTTCATTGGTGTATCATCATACATAGGTGCATTAGCCAATTGGTCAGCAATAACTTGACCCTTGATAGCCTTTCTTTCAACATACTCAATGTAAAATTCACTTAAGAGCATCATCCATTTAGCTAGGTGACCAGTGAGGGCAACTTTTCTTAGTAGGTATTTTAGAGGATCAATCTTGGCTACCAAGTGTGTGGTATGAGCTAGCATATAGTGTCTCAATTTTTGTGATGTGAAGATCACAACAAGACAAGCTTTTTCAATCATTGAATAGTTTTTCTCATAGGCCACCAGTGTTTGAATGATATAGTAGATTTCTCTTTCTTTCTTTTCACCATCATGTTGGGCTAGTAATGCCCCCAATGAGGTATCAGTGGTGGATACATACAAGATTAGTGGCCTTCCTTGAGTAGGAGGCATCAAGATTGGAGGATTTGATAAGTACTGCTTGATATGGTTGAAATTCCTCTCACATTCTTCACTCCATGTAAATGACACACCTTTATGTAATGTCTTTTTAAAAGGTTGTGATATATCTGCTAGTTGAGATATGAAGCACCAAATAGATTGGACTCTCCCTTGTAGAGTTCTCATTTGACTAATAGTTTTTGGGGGTTGTATTTCCATTATGGCCTTAACCTTAGTAGGATCAACCTCAATTCCTTTCTTTGATACAATATATCCTAAGAGTTTTCTAGAAGTTACACCAAAAGAACATTTCTTAGGATTGAGCCTCAGATTGAATTTTTCCATTCGATCCAATATTTTGCTTAGGTCACTTAGGTGTTCTATTATGATCATAGATTTAGCCAATGTGTCATCAACATATTCCTCCATGGTTTGATGCATCATATCATGAAAGATTTATGTCATTGCTCTTTGATATGTGGCACCGGCATTCTTGAGCCCGAATGGCATGATGTTCCAACAGAAGGTTCCCCATGCACATGTGAATGCTATTTTCTCTTGATCCTCTAGAGCGATTTTGATTTTTTTATAGCTTGAGAAACTATCCATCAAGAATTACATCTCAAAACACGCAGTCATATCCACTATCATGTCAATATTAGGTAGTGGAAAATTATCCTTTAGGCATGCTCTATTTACATCTCTAAAGTCTTTTCATACTTTGATTGATTTGTTAGGTTTTGAAATAGGTAAAATGTTAGAGATCCACTCAACATAGTCAATGACATTGATGAATCCGACTTTTAATAGCTTCTCTATCTTAGATTTGACTAATAGTGCAACATGAGGATGTATTTTTCTCAATTTTTGCTTGATAGGTTTTACACCTAGATCAATAGAAAGATGGTGCATTATGAGATCAGGATCCAAGCCTAGCATATTTGAATATTTCCATGCAAAATTAATCTTTTTCTCTATCAAGAATGTTGTAAATTTTTTCTTTTCTTCTTCTGACAATGATTGAGCTACATGGATAAGTTGTGGCTCTTCTATTGTTCCCAAATTGATAGGTTGAGTGGGCTCAACTATAATTGGAGATCTATCCTATAAATGATTCAGAAGGAAATCAAACATCTCATCCTTAGGAACCTCTGAGAGGTTTTCACCTTTGGATACATCTTTTATTTTCACTTTTGTAGGTTCTGAGACTACCACAAAGTGGTTTTCACCCTCATAACTCCTATTCTTTTTATTTTTACTTTTATTGTTTTGACTAAGATATTTGATGTCTGACTCTATCATGTTGATGCTTGGTTCACTGATGGAAGCCCTCATAGGCTCAACTACACTAAGTAGCAAGCAAGGGCATAGTCATTTGGGAAGGTATAAATACCTTGGTTTGGATTCATGGAAGTTTGGTCGAGAAGGTCAGGATGTTGGATAGTCAAAGTGGGGAAAGATTGGGAGATAATGTTTACAGATATGAATATGTCATCATTGGTATTGAACTGATGTTCAAGTTCAAAGGTGATATTACAACTTAAGATATTCAATTCATGAATAGGCTCAATGTCATTGTAGAAGTCCACTTCAGCCATTGGTGGATCAGACTCGTTAAGTTCCCTACTTTTCTCTAGACCTACGTTGGGTTTAGATACGTATTGGTGAATAACATCAACATGTTTCTCTATAATAAGCTCATATTCCTTAGGAATGACTCCCCATTCACTGTCATTAGATTCATCTTCTAATTCAAGACTTCTAGGTAATCTTAGAATATGAGTAAAGTCAGGATGGATACCCTAAAAAGGGTTACCCTTACTTTTAGATTTGAATTCATACTCATGGGAATCTGTTTCAAAATAACTACCACCTTCCTCTTGGTCTACTTGATTAGCTTTGAGATTAGCTAGTTCTTGTGTTGCAACTATCTCTTGTTCCATAGCAGATTCTTGTGTATTGACTACATTAATCCTTTTGATTGGATCATATATTGCATCAAGGAGGTCTTTGATTCCCTTAGGGAAATTATCATAAGGAATGAGTTTAGAGGTGTTTGAATCACTATCTGATATTTTAGTTTCTTCTTTCTTAAGAGAGGCTTCTCCTAGTGCAATTTTCTCTATGACATGAGAACAGTTACCCTTGAGGTTTTTAAAGCCTAAGCCAACAATATCCTTATTTTCCCTACTAGTATATGAAATAGGGGTCATGAGACCTTTTCCTCTAACTCCTAGAGGTCCTTGACCTAGATATCCCATTTTTGTGATCAATTTGTCCCCTGGGCCATATGACTTAGAAGGGACTTTTGGTATGTCAGAATCACATTTTTGGACAACTTGAGATTCAAGTTCATCTTTGTATAGCCATGAAAGCATGGCTTCATCCTCTTCAAACTCTTGTTTAGATACTTTTTCTACAACAAAATTCCTTTTATACGCCTCAAGAGGTTCTTTAGATTCTAGTTTAGACTATTTCAAAGATTGTCCATAAGACTTAGGTGAGATAGGGAGAGATGCCAAAGATAAGACTAGTTCTATAGTATATTCTACCATACCATTTTCTTCGATAATGACTTCTTTTGTAATGTCTTCCATTTTAGATGTAGAAGTTGCTTTTGTTTGCTTAGTGGAAGATTCTCTGTTATTAGGAACAAGTTTATCTACACTTTCTTTTAATGCATTGCAAGTGGTGGACATATCTACTGGGATAGTAACCTCTACTCCTTCATAGGGAAACTTTAAACATTGATGGTATGTAGAAGTAATAGCTTTCATTTCATGTATCCAGGGTCTCCCTAGAAGAATGTTGTATGCTAAAGGTAGATCAAGAACTTGACATGTAGTATCTCTGATTACTGGACCTGCTTTGATAGGTAAGACAATGATGCCTTTAGAAGATCTCTCTTGTTCATCATAGGCTTTGATAGTTATCTTCTTTCTAGGATCAATAGCCAACTTTGAAAATCCCAATTGTGTGATCAAGCTATAAGAACAAATGTTTAGGCTAGCGCCCCCATCTATCAACATGTGTTTGACTCTATGGTTCTAGATCAAGACTTCTATATGCAAGGGCTGGTTATGCAGGTGACTCAAGGAGTTGTCATCTTCCTGTAAAAAGGAGATATATTGCAGAGATGTAAGATGTCCAACCATAGTCTAGATTCTATCTAAATCAAGGTCGTCGGGAATATTAGATCCAAGAAAAGCTTTGTCTAGAATGGCTCTATGACCTGGAGATATTTGAAGAAACTCAAACATGGAGATTTTTGCATTTGTGTGTTGGAGTTGTTGAACAATGCTATAAGATGTTGGCCTTGTATCCTTAGGACTAGCAGATTTAGAAGTAGTCTTATGTTTGGAAGTGGAAGAAAGAGTGAAGGGCATCTGAGGGGCATTTGAGGAATCTAGAATTTGTCCTTTTAGATGTGTCTGAGCTTGTGGTCAAGTAACAACATTAGTTGAATGATGATCTCCATCTCTTCATACAATTATGATGACATTGCAATGCTCAGAGAGGTAGGGTTCAACCATATTGATAACAACATTATTTCCAGGGTAAGCATAATTGAATTTTGCCCCTATATTAGGCTGAGAAGATGAAACTCCTTGACCATGTTTTGGAAATGGTTTTGTGAAAGCTGTATGATCAATATTGCTCTTGTGATTATCGATTAGGATATCTCCATTATCAATTTTATCTTGTATAGTATGTTTCAAGCATAAGCAGTTATTAGTTTTATGACCCTTACTACGATGGAAGTCACATAATTCATTCTCTCTCCACCACTTTGGTTTAGGTTTTAGATCAAATTGTTGGATCTTAGGTAGAGATATGATATTGTTAGCTAGCATAGTTTTCATGGCCAATTCCAAAGATTCTCCAAGAGGAGTGAACTTTCATTTATAATCAATAGCCCAAGGTTTGTAATTTGTCTTCTTTTGGGAGGACTCCGGTACCTTTTTCTCTGAAGCTTTAATGGTTTGGGTATCGATAGTTAGATTGAAAGTGGGTGCCTTAGATGGGGCACAGACAATGTCAACAATGCCATCTATGACAATGCTCTTGTTCTTGTACTAGTTTTTGTTCTTGTCTTTTTGAAGTGAGATGTCTCCCTTTTTGACAAGTACTTTCTCTATTTTGATTGCATTATCTACCATCTTTTCATAAGGCATGTGATTTTGCATTTGTAGAGGATAGTTAAGCTTTAGAATAAGGTTGTTGATGAATATTTCTAGTTTCTTTATTTCTGGAATAGGTCTATCATATAGAGAGAATTTCTTCCTCCATCTTTTGAGAAATGCCAAGAATGGTTCTCCTACATACTATTTGAGATTGTAGATGTCGATCATGGTGACCGGATGCTGGATGTTATAGGAGTATTTTTGATAGAACAATTTGATCAATTCCTCAAAGGTTTTAATGGTAGGAGGCATTCTAGAGAACCAATGAATGGCTGCTCCTCCCAAAGATCTAGGAAGAGATGCATCAGGTAGGTTGGTTCATGCATGAAATCCATAGATTGTGTATAGAGCTCTCTAACATGATCTTGAGGATTAGAGTTTCTGTCATACTTATCATATTTCAGCATTTCCACTCTCTTAGGGAATGGTGGCATGTACAAGTCTTTATCAAATAGAAAAGGGCATAGGGCCTCCATGGAGAATTCCTTAGGTTCCTTTTCTTTTTCAATTTTGTTAAGTTTGACTTGCATGACGTGCATTTGTTTCATCATAGCTGTAATAAGAGTTTCTTCCTCATGTGTTATGATATTTTCAACATTAAAGTTAGGAGGAAGTTTAGCTCCTTGGTGAGCTAGCTCTAGAAAATGTCTCTCTATCTTCCTTCAAGAAATGCTTCATCATTCTTTTGAATTTGTCATCATTTTTATATCTAGCAATTTTAGAAGGCATAAGCTCTCGATCCTCACTATGTTGAGAATGAGCTCTTTGAGACCCATGATTTGTCCCAGCCTGAGACATGTTATTATTATGAGAGTTACTTGAGATAGATTGATGTGGGGTTGTCTGGTAACTTTTGTGAATTGACAGAGGAGGTGTTGGTTGATTAACTACATGGATTGATGCAGGAGGGGTAACGTAACCACCTTTCAAAAATAGATTCCCAAGAGCATCCTCACTGAATTTGTTAGTGTCATAAGATTGATGAAAGGTTTGAGCAATCACATAAGATGTTTTTGAAGAGATTGTGGGTTGCTCTCTATGTTTTCATGAGGAAGCTCTAGTTTCCACCATTAACCTTAGGTGAAGCAAAAGAGAAAGATTAAGAAAACTGAAGAATGAATTGATTCAAGAAGATCACATGATGCAACCTTGTCTAGATTAGATTGATTGAAGATTAGCTTAGACATGGATGAAGGATACTATGCCCTGGATGTATGGGTAGACACCCAAAAGATAGCGGACATGAGTTCACAACACTTAGTCTTTTTGAAGATTGATTAAAGATAGTTGATCTGACAAGGTATTGACAAAAGATGAAAGAGACTCAACTTGATTTAATAGAAGGTTGAATTGGACTCAAAAGGCCACTTTAGGAAAATGATTGGATTATTTCTAGTTTTTGCTCTATTCTTGACACAATGATTTGTTTGACAGATTCTAGAAACAGGCTGTAAAAGCTAAATATTTGGCAATTTTGACAACTCTCTGGTACTTTATCAAAATTTCTCAAACAACCTTCTGTAGACTTGTACGACAGTGGGTAGGATCTGAAATGATAGTTGACAAACTCGTATGACAGTTGATAGCAAGAATTTTTTTGGCTTTTTAATTTGACTGGTAGTAAAACTCGTACAACACTATATAAGTTGTCATATGACAATAAAGGGGTTTTGAAATGACACTTGAGAAAAACTTGTCTAACTGATGACTCCAGAAAGGCCTTTTTGCTTCAGATTTTGATTTTTGCTTAGATTTTTGGATTAGTTTTCTTGTAAGATTTTCTTTATTTAGGTTTGCAAATTTGTGTAATAGTCTAGATTCATTCATTTGCAATAACCAAGTAGATAACAAGCACATAGAATAGCAAGCACGTGATGTCAAGCACGTCTGAAAACAATGAGCAAGGGAAAAGGCAACCTTGCACATGAGCAACCAAGTGATTTATTGATCTTACCCTAGGAGAGCTATTTGTGAATGTTCAAAAAGTTTTTCAATGATTGCACACATTCCTAGAAAATGAAAATTTTGGCCTCGATAGGGTTTTTAGTAATGGTTCGACTCTATAAATTTTATGATCTCAAGAGGGAAAAATCCAATCTCGACACACCAGGGTTTTGACATAGTCTGAGAATTTAATACATCAAGAGCTGCTAGGGAGATCTAACAACCCAATAAGAGACCACACCTATGAAGATTTCCTCCATGAGGAAATTTATATAGCGATTTTCACTACCACGGTGAGAATGGCTATTACTGCTTGAGGTTTCATCCATGTGGTTGACCTAATTAAGGGAATGTCCACTACGGTTAACCCTCTCTAAAGGTGACTCATAAAAGATACCACATGGAGACTAGTTCCAGATTCAAGGATCTGAGTTTCTAATACTACCCAAAAAGGGATTAGAGCATAGTCCTCTAGCCTTTTTACTTTTAACCAAAACAAAGTAGACAGATTAATCTAACACGCTAAGACTAAAGCAATCTTGCCAAGATTTGTGATGTCAACAACTCATGATCTATCAACCTCTCCAGAGAGAGAATGTATCAATCAAAAGCCAAAAACTACAAATCCAATAAAACTCAAGATGTTTTCAGTATCCTCCCTACCTATAAGGGGATCCTTCATCAAGAAGAGCTTCACATGCGTGAACAAGTGAATGAAGCCCACTCTCTCGAGATCATCCATAAATAGTGTTCATACGGCCTATTTACTATGTTTAATAGAGATACAGAAAGCAAATCTATTTTCATTTTTATAGCCCAAAGTGAAGTTTGTGATATGAAAGCAATAAAGTCACACAAGCTTAATACGCGAAAGTTCATTTTTAATCCAAATTGAAGTATTATCAAATTGAGAAGAATACCTGAATTCCTCGCAACATGCTTAGTAGATTTTTACCTATTTTTAGCAATTTTTCTTGCACTTTTCCAACTAGAATCAGCAAGTACCAATTAGAAATAGAAGATTTCAATTGTTAAGGTTAGTTGGTTAGTCCAAATCTGAAAATCAAATCTAAAAAGTTGGTTGAAAATACAAAATGACAAATAAAACCTAGTGTCAAAACTTGTATGATAGTGGGTCACTTCCCAGATGATAGTTTGGAATCTTGTACGACACTAGGTGTCTTATCATACAACATTTGAGCTTCCCAATGACAACATGTAGTTACCAATATGAGCCTTGATAGAATAGACTGTCGTACAATAGTGGGTACCTCCTGGTATGATTTTCTGACAAAAGTCGTATGAAGAATGTACGGACAAAAAATGAAAGATCACAATTTTAATCAGAAAATGATAAGAAATTGACAAAAATGGAATGGAAACCCATTTTAGGGCCCCACAGTGGGTGCCAAAAATGTGTGTGTGAATTTTGTACCTAGCTGCAAGACACAACACTTCAGTAAAACATTAGAGGTTAGCAAAATCAAGATATATAGATAAATGAAAAACTTAGACTAACTAGGTGATTTACTACCTTCTAGTAGGTGTGAGTATGTATTCTCAGATTGGACAAAGATCAGTGACCTTGATGACACCTAAATGAAGGATTTGAATGCAGAATATAGATATGGAATGAATGCATATTAATCTATCTTTTTGGCTCTTTTCTGTGCAGTTATGATGAAAGAAAATTGATATGAACCTAATCTATATTAAAACTGATATGATATGCAATTGATCTAAGAATTGATATGCTAAACTAATATGGATGCAAAAGCTATAACCAAATTATGAAAGATCTCACCAATTTCTTGTTACGAGTGCTTGATCCTTCAATCACCAATTCGTCATAATGATTATGAAAATTTGAGGGTCTGAGAGGTTGTTTTAGAGGAGCCAAAGCCTTTCTTTTATAGAAATCTAGGGCTTTGAGGGTTCATGAGAAAAGTCATAAATCACTCTTGATGAACTCAGGTTGATTTTCAAGTTAACAAGAAATCATAGATGATTAACTCACATAATCAGGCAAAATCATGTAAGAACAACTTTTTAACTCAAATCAGAAGTTTAGATCAACTTTGAACTCAAAAAGGATGTTGAGTTCAAAAAAGTCAACAACTTGCATTGATTTTCTGATTTGGAGTTTAACTGCTATTTGAATGTGCACAATTAATTATGAATTAATAAATAAATAAAGTGATTTATCCTCAACTTAACTAATTTTTGAATTGTAATAATTGATTTATGGGTTATTCAATTATTAAATCAAACTTTATTCAAAAACTATATCATTAATTTTGACAATTGATATTAATTAATTAAATAAGAATTTAATCAATTAGTCATAGGCTATTTTGATTTATTGTCAAATTTAAATAATACAATTTAAGAATAGATTTAATCAAATCTAATTAAATAATCAAGTAGCAAGATTAAGTCTAATTAATCAAATATAGAGAATATTCAATTAATCAAACTTTAGGATAAATTGGATTTATTGCCAAATAATATTTAATTAAAGATAATTAAGATAGATTAGGAATTTTCAAGGAATATTTCCTGATGCAAAATTAAGATAATCAATTAGGATTTGATGATGTTCAGATGTGCCTTAGGTTAGGAATTTGATGTCAATTTCATTCGATTTGAAGATGTAAGAGGTTAATGAACCTATAGCCCATTTTTGGGGTATTACATTTTGCCCCTCTTTGAATTACTATGCGAAGTGTAGTGGTTCAAAGAATAGTCTACTTTTGATGTTGAAATTGATTTGAAAGATTAACCAATTCTGAGACAGAATATCATTGTATACACTGTTGTGTTCATTGTATACGCTGCTTCTCTCCACAATGTCTTCACCAAGCCATTCTCAAATAACATAGCTCTTTCTTCTTTAGTCATTGATCTATTTCTCCTTTCTACAATACCATTTTGTTCAAGTGTCCTAGGGGCTGAAAACTATCTTTTAATACCATTCACTTCACAAAAATTGTTAAATTCTTTTGAAGTAAATTCTCCACCTCTATTTGATCTCAAACATTTAATCTTCATTCCAGATTCATTCTCAACTTTGTTCTTAATGATCTTAAACTTATCAAATGCTTCAGATTTTTCATCAAGAAATACAATCCACATCAATCTTGTAAAATCATCAACAAGAATCATAAAATACCTTTCTCCATAGAATCCTCTAGTCTTTGTAGGACCACTCAAATTTGTATGAACAATCTCCAGCTTCTCTGTTGTTGTAAACTTCTTGCTGGGAAATGAGCTTCTCTTTTGTTTAGCCATCACACATTCCTTGAAAATCATGTTAGTAGGCTTCATAATTTTAGGCAAATATCTTATTGCAAGTGTAGTACTCACTTTCACAATGTTATCAAATTTTATATGAAAAAATCTTTTGTGCCATAACCAACTGTCATCAATCTTAGTAATCAAACATGTCATCTTAGTAGGATTCAACTGAAATACATTACCTTTGGTTCTAGATTTAGTACCAATAAAATTGTCATCCTTATCTTTGATTACACAAGTTTTCTCAGTAAACCAAACTTGATATCCCTTATCAAATAGTTGTCCAACACTTAAAAGATTATGTTTCAAACCATCCACAAAGTAAACATCATCAGTATTAGTCTTTCCATCAAGAGTAATAGATCCTATACCTTTAATCAAACAAGGTGCATTATTTCCAACTCTAATAACTCCTTCATCATAATTGTTAAACTTTATGAACTTTTTCATATCTCTAGTCATATGATGTGAACAACCATTGTCTATAATCCATTCAACTTTATTTTCTACTTGAGAAACTAAAGCCTTTTCTTCTTTAACTTATTTTTTAGGATTTTCTTCTTTAATTCCTAAAAATCCTATATCATCATTCTTAGTTTCCCTTTCACTCAAAGATCTCTCCAAAATAGCTTCAAGTTCTTCATCATTTGCATAGTAACATTCTTTAGATCTCCTAGGATTAAAGTTCTTCCTATACTTCTTAACTCTCTTAGGACATTTAGATGCAAAATGACCAAATTCTTAACAAATCCAGCATTTAAAGATTTTCTTACTGTCTAGTTCTCTTTTCACAAGAAAGGCAATACAAACTTCAATCTTCTTGTCTTCTTTATTTCTAGATCTGCTACTGCTAGCATAATTTCCACTCACATTGATGCTTCTTGACAAAGTAGGGAGAACACTAAGTGCACTAAATGTTGTCCCCATTCTAGGTAAGTCTCCTGATAGCCTCAGGTTCATCTCTGCTACTTCCAATCTTCCAAGAAGAGTCTCTTTGGTGAAGTTCATAGTACAAGGTATAGCTTGTTCAATCATCTGTGTTGTCTGCTTAAATGTAGGAGTCAATGTCCTTAGAATTTCCTATATCACTTCATTCTCTATCTTGGTTTGTCCACATGATTTTATACATACAACAATCTCTGACATTATACCAATATAGCTTCTAACAGATTCATCTTCCATCATTCTTATATCTTCAAATGCACATATCCAATTATGTAATCTGACTTTCTTAGCACGTTCATCACCTTCAAAAGTAGATTGTAAAGATAATTAAATTTCATGAGATGTTTTTAGATATTTTACCTAACTTTAATCATTTTTTGGAAGGGCTGACAAGAGTGCTTCTCTGGCAAGTATGTTAGACATGAAGAAATCTCTTTCCTCATTAGAACAATCTTCAATCTTATCCTCATCAATGCTTAGTCTTCTGATTACTTATGATTAACCAATAACCTAGTCCTAAACAAAGTAAATGTGTCTTCATCTTTTCTTTCTAGTGTTCAAAATTTACTCCATCAAACTTAGGGCTTTCTTTCTTGAAATGATTCACCATGGATCTTCTTAAGCTATTAAGCTTTTCCTTCAAGGACCCACCGCTCTAATACCAATTGTTAAAAAGTAAAGTCCACCAAGATAACTAAGAGGTAGGGGGGTGAATCAATTATTAGATAAATAAAATTTTTATCAACCTTAATAGATTTTAACCATGTAAGCAATGTAATCAACAACCATAGAAAGATATATATGCACAATAACACAATGACACAAGATATGTTGACTAGGGAACCTCTTAATCAAAGAGTAAACCCTGGTGGGAATGATGCCCACAAAAATGCACTAATTTGAAAGTTCCTTGTGAGAGGATGGAATCTATTAGGAGTCTTATGAAATACATTCAGTACATATGAGTCCCTATTAGGAGACTTTGAATCCCTGCTAAAAGATTCTAACTTTGTTAGGAGTTATGGAAGATATAAGGACCCACTACCCAAATAACTTCAGGGTAAGATCACTGAACTCACTATCCAACTAATCTTTGTATTACTCAATAGAATAATACCAAAAGATTATTGATCTCAACACTTCAATACTCCTTCTCCAACTATGCCAAACCACACCAACTGCTTCTTCCAACCTCAATATCAGATCTCTAAACTTCGCATATCCTCTTTCAATAAATTTTCTTTCACAATTTCACAATCCACATATATTCACACTTAAACTTTACAACAAGGAAAACATTCATTCCTTTATACCACACTCAAGTAATTACAAATGAGCCGACATACAAATTACAAAATAAAAGTTTCCACACATTACATAAAAAATTACACAAAACTGTTAGCTTCCAATTAAGATAATTCTTCACTCGTGTGACCTTGAATCTTGCGATCACATCCACATCACTAACATAATGTCTTCAACTAACTCATAACTATGCATGATCAGATTCCATCCCAATTAGAAGATATCATCCTATTTCCACAAACCGCTACTCAAGAACACTGCCTGAATACTACTTTCACTAATTTCCTCGTAACTATCATGAACAAATGAATTTCTATCTATGCTCTTAACCATGATCTTATAGAACATCATAGAGTAAGTCCTAAACTCCACATAGCTTCATCTCCAATATCCCAAGTGCGCTAACTCAAACACTATTTTCTTCTTTCCTAATCTCTAGTAGATCACTATGTTGACATCAATGACAATCACAATCATGAATGCAATGACAACTGCTATAGAATGGCTATGAATACTATCCCATAGGATATATTCAACTTTCATTCATAACAGTTTTATCACAAAAAGGCTAAAATATTTGATGCCATTGGTGAACTAATTTGAAGTGGAGTACAGACTAGAGGTAGAAACCTAAAATGTCTGAGATCTAACTAAGGTGGAGAGTTTATATCAAATGAGTTCAATCTATTGTACAACAAGAGAGAGGAATCAAGAGATAGATGTCTACACCTAGAACACCTCCACAGAATGGTATAGCTAAGATAAGAAATAGATCTATCACAGATTGTGAAAGGACACTAATGACTGAGAAAAATATTGCACAAAAGTACTAGAAAGAACTTGTAAATATAGTTGTTTATACCTTAAACTGAGTACAAATAAAAAAAGGTACAAATATTACACTTTATGAATTATGGCATGGTTATGCACCTAATTTAAAATACTTTAGAATCTTTGGGAGCAAATTCTATATATTAAAAGATAATAGGAATGGAAATTTTGATGCAAAAAGTGATGAGGCCATATTCCTAGGTTATTCCACAAAGAGTAAAGCTTACAAGTGTTTGAACACTAACACTAACAAATTGTGGAAAGTGTAAATGTGCAAGTTGAAAAATATGTAGAGAAAAATAAATAGGAAAGAAAAAGAGAACTTGAATATTACAAATCTTGTGTCTATATAGAAGGATAGGTGAGTAACACACTTACACCTGATGCAGAGTCATAGGTAAGCAATGCTGAGCATCAGGAAGATACTACCAAGCATTAGGAGGATGCTACCGAGCATTAGGAGGATGCTGTCAAACATAAGGAAGAGGTTGCCAAGAAATCAAAAGCTGAATCTGATAATCTTACTAATGAACCTAAAGAGCAAGGAGAAAAGAATTCTGAACCTACATTGGCACAGTATGTAAGAAGACATCACAAGCCTAAGAAAATCATTGGAGATAAAGAAATGGGAGTTCTGACCAGAAGTAAGTTGAAAGATCCTACACATTTATTGTGTGAGTTTGAGCCAAAGACAATAAGGGAGGAATTAGAAAATGAAGGTTGGATTCAAGCTATGAATGAGGAAATAGACCAAATAGAAAAGAATGATACCTGGACTCTGGTGCCTAGACCAGAAAACAAAAATGTCATTGGAATGAAATGGATATTTAGAAACAAGCTTAATGAACATGAAAAAATCATAATGAACAAGGCAAGGTTGGTATGCAAGGGTTACACACAAGAAGAAGGAATAGACTATAGTGAGACATTTTCCCCTGTAGCAAGATTAGAAGTGAGAACTCTACTTGCATATGCTGCTTACAAAGATTTCAAAGTATACCAAATGGATGTTAAGTCTTCATTTTTGAATGGTATATTAGAAGAAGTGTACATTGAGAAACCTGAAGGATTTGTTGATCCAAACAAGAGAAATATGGTTTGCAAGATGAACAAGGTGTTATATGGATTGAAGCAAGCCCCCAGAGCATGGTATGAGAGGCTACACAATTACTTGATACAGATTGGATTTTCAAGGAAAAATTACAACACAAATATGTACATGAAAGATGAAGAAGGTAACGGGATTTTGTTAGCTAAAATTTTTGTTGATGATATCATATTTGGAGAACAAGATGACTTGTGTAAGAAATTTTTAAATGAGATGCAAACTGAGTTTGAGATGTCTATGTTTGGTGAGATAAAATTCTTTGTTGGTTTGCAAGTCTATTAGATGGAAAAAGGTATTTCTATGACACAATCTAAATATGTCAAAGAGATACTAAAAACCTTTGGTATGGAGGATTCAAGGCTAGTATGTACTCCCATGGCTGAAGTAAACCAAACCCTATATAGATCCATGATTGGAAAGATACAATATGTTGTTCACAATAGACCAAGCATAGCCCTAGAAGTTGGGATTGTGGCAAGATTCTCTTCCAATCCTAAGGAAATTCATATGATGGCTATGAAGAGAATATTGAGATATCAGAAAGGGACATAAGACTATGTACTGTACTACAAGAAGCATGAGAAATTTGAATTGAGAGTCTACACTAATGAAGATTGGGTAGGAAATGTTGATGACATAAAAAGTACTAGTGGTGGAGCTTTCTTTCTTGGACAGAGATTAGTTTCCTAGACAAGCAAGAAACAAAATTACATTTCCCAATCTATAGCTAAAGCCGAGTATGTAGCAGCTGTAGTGAATTGTTCAAATCTGGTATTTATTAAGTAATTGTTGAAAGACATGAAAGAGGAAATCACTGAACCCATTTTCATTTACAATGACAACACAATTTCAATCAACATATCAAAGAATCCAGTGATGCACACAAAGACCAAACATATTGCTATCAAGTATCATTACTTGAGAGAATTGGTACAAGATAAAGATGTGAGAATGGAGTATGTTAATACAAAGGAATGACTACCAAAAATATTCACACAATTTTTACCTTAGGATGCTCATGAATATCTTAGAAGTAAATTAGGGGTGCTTCCCCTAATTGACACTTCCTAGTCAAGCTAGGAGCACTGCATCAAATGTGCTACACAGAGTATCTGACAAATTGATGCAAAAAAGGTCACACTTTAGGAGTGGCCTATAGTTGTGAAAAGTACAATAAATATGATAATCAATCGCAAGCTAGATGACAGAGGGAGAAATACTATTACTGAACTAACAAGATGACATCTACATCTGAAAGATGCAAGTTCTAGGTGCTTCTTTGGCATTATTGTCAAAGAGGGAGAGATTCAAATGAAAACACATAAACACATAAAAGAGGAAGTAATTCATAGATTCAGAGGGAGTAACTATGTGGATGGTCAAGAAAGAAAGGCTAAGTGATTCAGAATCAAAATGAAGCTAAGGATATTAAAAATATTTTTGATGCAATGATAAAGTTTTGGATTGGTTGGTGAATCATGTGTTATTCATATGGTGTTTCCATCAATGCCATAGAGTGAGATTGTTGGAAAATGCAATTGAAGTAATTGTTATATTGTCATTGATGTCAAACCTTAACTAGTAAGATAGTTGCTATCTAAGAAAGTACTATATCTATTGATTGATGAGAAGGATTAGAGTAGGGGTGATAACAATAGAATCTAGAGAAAGGTTGAGTTCTTTGATACTTCAATGAGTACTTAATTATGTGGCACAATGATAAGATAATGTATTGTTTATCTAAGTAAGAAGTAAGACTGAACAAGTAGGCCTAATCGACCAAAAGTGAAGAAATTTAGTTTAGGTCGAGTGATGCTAGTGTCGATCAAGAGTCAGTAATTTATATTTGATGGAAGAATTTAGATTCCTAGCCGACTTAGTTGAATTCTTGGATTATGTAAATCATTTTGACTTTATTAATTGAGTGTATGGAGAATTTAATGCACAATAAATCATTTAATAATGGATTCAATGAGGAGATTGAAGACGTTTCTAAAAGGATGGATGAAGAACTTGAATGTTGGAAGGATTTGATGAATTTGACCTAAACCTAAGATCTACGGAGGAGATTAAGTGGAAAAAGATGGATCTACCTATTGAAGAGATATAAAAGAAAACCTAAGTATGAGGTTAAACAAGTATACTGATGTTGTTAATGTTATTGACTGATAAGTCTAAGAAGAAAGGCTGAAGGTGAAGGAGTTGATCAAAGTTGTGATTTCTTGAAGCAAATTCTGAGTAGATCAATAATGGAGATGGAAATGGAACTCAATTAGTAATCCAACATATGTGTATGCACCCTAAAATGGTTGCCTAGAATTTGGGCCCCCATTCAGCAATTTATCAAATTCCTGAATCAATATTTTCAAAAATCAATATTTTTCAATTATACCAATTTCCTTAATCAAATCCTATGTTATCATTTATTCAATTATTCCTTGGGCTAACCATTTTATCCTAAGTCTTTATTTAATTAAAAAGAATATTTCCTACCCTTTTATTAAATAAAAAGTCCCCACTTTTCCTCTTATCCTAAGTTGCACAAATAAAGTACTATTCTTATTTTATAAAAGAGAAAAAGTACTTTTTGTCTCATATGGACACAAAAGTAAAATCTTATTTTCTCATTGGAGGATATTTGTGCACATGGATTGCTCCTCTTTCAAGCTCCACCCTTGATTAAATATTTTACCTGTTAATCTCCATGGTCCATTCTTTCTCATTTCCTTTAAAAGGAGAGCTCTCTTCTTCATTTTCATATGCATTTTTTAATACTAATGTTATGTTGCAGGTTTTCTAGGTCACTTTGGAGCTTTTGAAGATTTGGAGCATTCTTAGAATCTACATTCCATTTTAGTTTCATTCTTTCATAGTAGCTTCATGTTTATGCTTTCATAGTTTAGATTTCCTTTCAAGTTTTAGAATAACTCACATAGCTTAATAGGAAGGATTGTAACACTTGTATCTTTCATTTCATAGCATAGCTTGCATCTTTCATTTTCATAGCATAGCTTTCATACTCATATTAATCTAGCTTGCATTGGATTTCATTTGATTCTTGGGGATATTGGCATTCTTTCCCTTTTCTTCATTTGAATCTCCCATTGTGTGGTTTACTAGCAAGGTTATAGGCCTAATAGCTCTAGCTGAGAGCTATATTCAAACTATCCTTGTGACTCCATACTTAGGGAGCTATGAATCAATTTTTGAGACCTCACTCTTGAGTGTTCTTGATTATAATGATCCATAGAAGTTCACTATTTTGTGTGTACATTTTTGCACCCAGCGTGGGGAAGAACATTAGTGTTTTGTCCTTTATTTGCTGCATTTCCATTCATTTTTCATCAATTTTTTAGCCTATTTTATGTCTCTAGTTTTTATGTCTCAAAGTGTCATGCAACATTTTACTAGTGTCATGCAACAATTTCTTGTATAGTAGCATGACACTTTACCAGTTAAAAGTGTTGCATTGTTTGGCAGATAATATCGCACTATTTTATGTATTATGTTACTTGTAGGTAAGGTGAACTGTCGCACCAGTATATGACAAAATGTCGCATGATACTTCTACTAATTGTATTATTGCTTGTACCTAATAGTGAGTTGTTTTTTTCATCTTTTTGGCCAAGTTTAGATTTCATTAGCTTACTGGTTTAATTTGTTGTAGTTAGACAGATTCCATTTGCAGATTTCATTTAGATTTTGAGATTTTGCTAACCTTGTGAGGCTAACTAGTTGTGGTTGTAGGTACTTTCGCTTGGAATATTTTGCCAAAATTGCATGCTAAAGGGCTACTAACGGTTTTTGTAGGGCTGCCCAAAAAACATAAAAACAAAAAAAAAGAAGTGCTTGTTGTTTATTTCATTTCAAGTGTGGCAATTACTAGTTGTTTCATTTCATAGGAACATAATATCTTGTGGAAGAGATTATTTGGTGGTAGGAGAGTATGCTCTTCACTATTGTGGTGAAATAGAAATCTTGACCCATCTTTAGATTTTGGAAGCAAGAGGGTAATTGAACCTTTGCTTGATGTGTTTGGGAAAAACTTTGAGATAGGGGAGTATGCTCTTCACCCTTGTGGTGAAACAAAAACCTTGAACCTCACAAGTTGATCCACTTTTTGTTTAGATCTTAGAATCCTTTAGCGGGCCTGCTCTTGAGCAATCAAAAGGAATGACCCAAGTGGGGACAAGCCTTTTGCCGGCTATTCCGACCCACTATAAACTCAAGGCTATCAATGACACAAAACCTTGGTAGACATAGCACTTGTCTTCACTTGATGTGAGTAGCTTGTGGGATTATGACCATGAGGAAAATGTCAAGCAAGAATTCTTAAGGTACTCTTGAGGCTACAAGGTCCGTTACTTGCCATAAGGTAAGGAGTCCCTTTGGGGAGCAAGAGGGGTGCTATGAATGGAAGCCCTTATTAAGAACCATAGTTAGAAGCCACCCTATTTAGCTGCTTATCTTCTTGGTGCAAGGATTGATCCAAGTGGAATAACCTAGATCACTCCAAGATTACTCACCATATGTTTTCCTTTGGTTGTGTCATTAGCACTTCTACGACAAAGCCAATATCTATTGTGGGTAACCACTTTGTGTGAGGCAATGGAGCATCAAGTTGTGGGCCAACTTGTTAAGTATTAAGCCTTGGACATTTTAGGATAGAAAGTGCTTGAAGTGTTCTCGCTATGATATACTTGTGTAAATGTTCTTGAATACTCAACATCACGGTAGTATTCATAGGTTTTTCAATTTTGATATCACAATTGTTTGTCTTGGCAAGGTTGCTTTTTCCCTTGTTTCAAGTGTTTGAAGACATGTTTGATCCCCTACTATTTTCAAAACCTATCAATTTACTACTGTCACTGTGATTGAAATTGAAAAATTCAACCTTCAAACTAAAATTTTGACCAAACAGTCCTTAAAAATGAGATTTTACACTTCACTAGTCAAAGAGTCATATGACCTTGGAATAGTGTCGCACCCTATTCTAAGAAATATCATGCGACAGTTTGTCTTTGCACAACTATCACCCCACTTTCCTAGAAAGTGTCACACAGTTAGCCTAGAAAATATCACCCCACTTAGAGTGAAGTATCACCTAGAAAGAAAGTGTCACCCTGATTAGAGAGAAGTATCACATAGAAACTATTGACTGTCCTATTGATTTAAGTCATTTTCAATATTTACTTAGCTAACCAGATTTTTGCAAGTTTTAGATTTTACTACTGGAAACCTATTTGTACCTCAACTTATTGGATTTAAATATCTTGAGCTAGTAATTCTTGATTTCACCAAAGTTCTTGTTTGTCTTTGATAAGTTAGGAACCATCCTTATTGATAAGATTCATCTTTAGACTCTTTGATTACACACTTGGAGAGTTTGAGTACTCTTTTGTCCAAATTCTTTTTCATATATTCTCAATTTCAATTTTGGGTAAATCATCCTCCTAGTCCATATATGTTAGGATACTAGAATCCTTTTATTATGCACTAATTGTGGCAGTGTTGATTTGTTCCTTTTGTTAGCTTTCTATTTCAATTTTTTTCTTTTGGACAATTGAGTATTCTCACTATCCTAGTTTGATAATTGACAATTCCTAAGGTTGTCTTTTCACTAAGGGTCTTTCCTTTCATGCCAGTTACAATAAGATACCAAGTGGATTAGGGAAAGTGACCCCAAGTTTCTTTTGAACAATTACCTCTAGTACAAACTCACCAAAAGTGAAAGGGGAAGGAACCCATCTTTGATCAATCTCCCAAGAGTGCTTCAGAAGTTTGGTTTGAGCCTAGGAGAAACCTTATTTAGTTGAGTACCTCTTTGGGACCTTCTCAATCAAATATGGACATGAGTTACACCTTGACCAAACAATAAAGAGAAGTGATGGATCAAACTCTTGATGATATTTTCCAAAGACATAGGGATAACATGATACTTGGTGAATCTTCTTATGATAGTCAACCTGAATCACCTCCTATTAACACAAGATATCTAGATGTTCATCAACGAGCTAAAAGACATGATAGACAAGCACACCAAGATGCACGGTCACAACACAAAGACCAAAACAATGAATCTAGTGATGCTCATGTAAATGCAACCTTTTCCAACAACTTTCTCAAACACTCAAGACCCAAATCTCCATTAAGAACAACCTCAAGATATGCAAGTGAGAGGCTTAAATGAATTGAATGAGAAAAGAAGGCTTTTTTAGAGGAACAAGCCGCTAAAGAAGAGAAGTTTAGACAACTTGAGGTAGAGCAACAAGTCTTTTTAGAAATGGAGAGAAAAGCATTCTAAGAAGAACAAGATAGGCTTCTAGCACAAAAAATTCATTCACAATTCAACAATAGAGGTACCAATAGTGGAAACAACTCTCCACCCTCTACTACCTCAGGAACTCCATGAGGTAGAAATTATTCAAGGTCACCATCAAGATCTCCTAGTCCTAGAGGAAGGACTTTTCAAAATGCTCACTATAGGAGACCAACACCTCCTAGGAACTCAAGACCACCCTCCTAATGACCTCATTATGGCTCTCAACATGGAGGAAGTAGTGAAATTTTTGAAGCTCAAGATTTTATGAGAATACAACAAGAGCCACTATTTCAACAATATGTGGAAAAATATGTTGAGCAAAACAAGGATAAGTTCCTAGAGAGCTTAATTAACAAAGGTGCAAGAGTCCCTGATAATTTTGATGTGGAAAGGAAAGTAAAGAAGTAGAGCCCCTCTCAAGAAGAAGAAATCAAACAAATCAAGAAAATGATGGCTCCTAAGAGTTCCTTCAACCTTGACGCTATTTGTCCTAATCCTTTTGATAGGAGTGTAAGCATGAAGGAATTTCCTAAGAAATTTGAATTCCCCCAATATGACAAATATGATGATAATGGTGATCCACATGACCATGTGCATCAATTTTACACTATGAGTTTTAAATTCCACCATGAGGACTCCTATCTGATGAGATTATTTCCAAGGAGTCTCAAAGGCCAAGCTATGGAGTGGTTTACCAACATAACCCCTCTTGTAGAAAATTTTAGAGAACTAGTCCAAAGATTTGTGCAACATTTTGCTTACAACTTTTCAAGATCAGTCACCATGCTAGATTTGTGTAACTTGAAATAGAACCAAGGGGAATCCTTTGTTACATTCCTACAAAGGTGGAGATGATTATGCTCTCAGTATTCTAGGACAATTCCCAAACTTGAATGAATTGATATCCTTGTTAGTAATTTAGTGCCTGAGATGCAGTATGAGATTCAGAATATGGTCTTTGATTCATTTGACACTATGGTCAAAACCATATGTAGAATAGAGGATGTCTTAAAAGAACAAGGTATTTTGACTAAAGAAAGCAACAACAACCATAGTCAAAATAATAACAATCATAAGGAAAAAGGCAAGAACTCGCACTAGAATAAAAATAAACAAGTAGTCAATGACGGAGTTGTTGACTCTAACCAACCAAAGGACCAAGGTGTCCTACATTTGTCTAGCACAGTTCAAGCTATGAATCTTAACACATCCTCTAGCCAACAAGATCACAAACAATGATATCAAGACAAATCCAAAAAGGAAAGGAGATAGTTCACTAAGCTTGGTGACTCTTATCAAGATATTTTTAAGATGCTTATTGCAAACAACCTTGCACAACCACAAGATCCAACAAATTTTTTCATACCAAATGTTAAACCACATTGGTGGAATGAAAAAGCTTTTTGCAAATACCACAATGGCATTGGGCATGACATAGAGCATTACTGGAAACTTAAGCATCTTATTCAAGATCTAATTAAGAATGGTAAACTTTAGGTTGACGGGTTGAATACTAATGTAGACCACAAAGTATTTAAGGAACCTTTGCCAAAATATGATAAGGGGGAAACCTCTAAAGCCAAAGATGGTGAAGCTGCAATTAACTAAACCTACACGTCTATGGAAAATGTCATCAATATGCTTGAAGTTGTTGAGGAAAGTGTTAATATGATGGGAAGCAGAGATCCTCATCATCATGATGTTAATTCTCCTATATTTGATGAAGAACCTGTGATTGTGCTTAGAGGTCCTCACTCTCAAAGGTCATCCCAAGCTTTAAATGCTATCACTAGAAGCTAGAACCAAGGTCCTATGGTTATTAGAGGGCCTAATTCCAGACCCAAGAAAGTGACATCTAAAAATGTCATCAAATTAGCAGTCAATCTCGACATGAGCTACAATCTTGTTGACCAGTTACAAAGAACACTAGCTCAAATCTCAATTTTTGAACTCCTAGAGTTGTCTCCAAGGCATAAGTGTATCCTTGAGGATGCTTTGTGTGCAGCCAATGTTCCTAACAACGTAGATGTTGACCAATTATAGAACATGGTTAACCACCTTGATAGCCCTCATTACCTCACATTCTTAGAAGAAGATGACAAATCCTTGAGCCATCTGCATAATCTTTCCTTCCATATTGAAGTCATGATCCAAAAGACCCATGTTAGACATGTGTTGATTGATGGAGGTGTTGGGCTCAATATATGTTCTTTGAGTCTTTTGAAAAATTTGGGCTACTTTGAACAAGTGATTGATACTAGAAAGAAGATTACCATAAAAGCCTATGATGAGGTAGAGAGAAGCTCTAAGGGGTTGGCCATTCTTCTTGTTAGGATTGGCCCAGTAGAGAAAGACATTTTGTTCAAGATTGTTGATGTTGGACCCCTTGCATACAACATCTTCCTAGGTAGACCATGGATTCATGACATGCAAGCAGTACCATCTACCTATCACCAATGTGTCAAATTCCCATACAATGTCGTAGAAGTTTGCATACCAGGTGATAGTACTGTTGGTGTTCAAAATGGATGCTTATGCTCTTAGGCTACCAATATACCCTCTGGCTGATTTTAGGATTGGTTAGTTCCAAAATGTATAAGGATCTTAGGGTAACTAGACCAACTATAGGGACAAGACTACCCTCTTCACTTCTGGCTCTGCAAAACCAAGGTGGGTGCACCTAACCCAATGAAAACTATACTTCACACACCAAAGACTGGGTCCAAACAAGAGATTGAATAGTAAGAAAGTGCTAAATACTAACCTCACATTCATTGACTCTCCATTACTATAGGGTATTACTACTATCAACCAAATACAAATAAAACTTGGAAAGTGTTGATATTTAGAGATGGAGAGAAGTAAGCAAGGGCTAATCAAGCATTGAACTCAATTAAATATACTAATCTCTGATTAGTGCCATTATTCATTGGGAAAATCTCAAATACAGACATTGACACATGAACCAACTATTGTCAAAGACTCATAGCCATAAACATAAATATTTCAGCCCATCTACTACTTATAATATCCTTCTGTAGACAAATTAAAGTGAATCTATGTCCTATCCAAAGTATATTTCACTTGATCCTAGATCAAGAACTGAAGACTAGAACATATGCAAAGGTAACCCTATGCAATAGATAAGAAAATATAGAATTCACAAGATTGACACCAAGGAGAGACTTGAAAGCTTGAAATAATTGTATTAAGTATAATGAATCACGTACATGCTCAAAGCTGAGAAGAGAGAAAACCACTTCAATAACCTGCAAAAGACTATAAGGAAATTCTATTCAATCTAAAACAATATGATACCACCTGCTATAACTCCCTAGAACTAATTTGGATCAGAACCCTTTCAAAATAAAACATTTTTCTTCATATACCCCTAGCCACCTTGGAATCCTCAAAGAGGATGCATCAAGCTTCGGGTGACTAGGGTTAGGGTTTCAACAACTCAACCAACCAAAAACTACATCAAAATTTATTGTAGGGGAAGAAACATAAGCAACCTAGAGAAAATGAATCTCAAACAGATCTGCAATCATCAAAATCCATGAGGACAGTACAAAATAACTAGGAATTGCCATGAAAACTAGTCAAATCGGCCACCTGCAAACATAACTCAAGCACAAAACCATACTTCTCCTAGTATAAAAACATCATGCCACCTACCATAGGGACCCTCAGACCAGTTTGCAATAACCAACACCACCAAATCAATTGAAACCGGCCATTAAAACCATAAATTTTGGTACCTTTTGTCGCTTGAAACCCTCTGCAAATTTGAATTTGAACTTCAACGGTCAATTTATGGCTTAAGCGCCAAATCAACAATCAACATTTAAAATTAGATCAACCTTTATATCATGATCATCTGATCCTAAGATTTTGTGGGCTTATGATTTATCTTTTATAGGAATCCTGGTTTACATTCGATGACCACGCGATTAAGAAATCTCATTCACGAAATGAAACCCAACTCAAGCTTAACCTCAGCGAATTAGCAAACAAAGGAAAGCACTTAACCTTAGTTTAGAATCAATGAACTGGAGATAAAAGGATTTGTGCCAATTCGCGTAACAATTTTCTTCTTTGCCAGATTATTTAGCGACAATGTGAACCCTTGTTCACCAGATTGCTAGACCTTTTAGCATATCACCAAAACACTACGGGAACCAGCAAAACCTTTGAAATTTGTCAAACCACCAAAACATTTATCAAAACCACTAAGCCTTCACCTCGAATATCAACGACCATCTGAAATTTGCATACCCATCTGAGATTCTATCAGATTACACACCCACCATTAGATCGAGAATCTCCTCCCTACTCTAACAACCCTCTGACATTGGAAGAAATCAACAACCGTTGCAAGATCTTAAGTTTCTGACAAAACCCATAAGATCACACACCATTTGTTGATTCACTGATAGGATCAGGATCCTCTGACACATCCAAAAACCAAGTCCCACTAATAGCATGCCACGGTGTTAATACAATGACCAATCATATCTCACCAACTATGCATACATGTCAACGGACCCACCTGTAGGCTTGAGGAGAATCAACAGCTATCACTATATCACTGCATTAAAAATCAAGCATGTTATATCAACAGTATAATGACAGCCACAAGATTAGACCAAACTTTAATCCACCTGAATGCCCAGAAGACTGGTCCCACTGACACCACTCCACTTCATACTTCTATCGACCAATGAGACACCGCCAAATCAACACACCTGGTAGTGGACCCGATTGAAAAGAAAGGCTATGTCATCAAGAAAGATCAACAACAGGTGCAGCTTTGCATACTTCTGACAAAACCCTTGTGCTTTAGCGATAACTATTAGATGGAGATGGTGTTAGAGATGGGCCCAGGAAAATATTAAAGCTGAACATAGGAAAAATTAAATACTGAGACTTAGGCTTTTGGGGAAAAATTTAGGCACTGAAGACATAGGAAATATTAAATTCACTGGGGGTAGAAACTTAGGAAAAGTTAACACTGGGGCCGACCAAAATATAAAGTATGTGCATTTAAAAGTTTGTAAGTGACCTGAAAAGGTAACACTAAATTAGAAAAGGGCCAGGATTTTTCAAAGGGTTTTTCTATGCAATGGCTAGTTTTTTGAATATTTGAGCTAGGGCTAAAGGCAGAGACCTAAAAATAACTACAGAGACCAGGGGAAAAAGGCTAGAGCCATGAAATTTTTTTCACATGCTAATAGTGGCTCATACTTGGTGATGTGTATCTCCTACAGATACAACAAGCAAGCTAGAATCTCTTGGAAGAGTAGACCAACTCAAAAATTTGACACACAAAAAGAAAAAACGAATGACTGCACAAGGGAAAACCTAAACTACTGCTCATGGAAAAGATACTTTAGGAGAAGTAAAACTTTAGGAATTGTACATGAACAGGCAATTCCAAAGTACCACCAGTTAAATCTTTGAGAACATAAGAATCTTCCCCCCATTTTCTTTCAATAAGATAAGGGCCCAGCCAAATTGGATCAAACTTTCCATGCTTCCCCTTATCTTCCAACCTTTCATTCCACATCAAGACAAGGTCATCAATTTCAAAACTTCTTTGGGTGGCCCTCCTATCAAAAAAATTCTTACATTGTCTCTACAATGCCTCATTTCTTTCATGTGCATCCCTCCTTACCTCCTCCAATTGGATCATTTCATCCATTCTTACTCTCATTTCATCATTCAAGTCCTCATCATATTCTTGGATAAACTTGTACATCTGCAATAGATTATTTTGTGGAAATCTAGCACATATTCCATATACCAAATCAAATGGAGCACAACCTATGGCCTTCTTTACAATTACCTTGTCAGCCCACAGTGCCCACCATAACTTTGAGTCCCAGACTTTCTTATTCTTGTCCAACACTCTCTTAAGAATCTTAATCAGACTTTTACTACTGGACTCAACTTGGCCATTTCCTTGTGGATGATATGGAGAAGAAAATGAAATGTATATCCCATACTATTGACAAAAATCACTAAACTCCTATGATCTAAAACACATTGCATTATCAACCACAATTACCTCTGGGCAACCAAACCTGGTAAGGATGTTTTGCATCATAAAATCTATCACCACTTTGCTAGTAGCCTTTCTAGTGGGGATAGCTTCAACCCACTTAGTAAAATAGTCTATTACCACTAGTATGTAAGAATGCCCACCACTAGATCTATTTTGAATTTCCCCAATGAAGTCAATACCCCACTTCTGGAATGGAGCTTGAACTGCAACAGGTCTGAGTGGTAAATTCCCATTAAACTTCAACCTTCCAGCAAATCTCAGACATGCATCACATTTTCTTACAAACTGATGGGTATCCTTAAAAATTATAGGCCACCAAAATCAAGACCTAAGGATCTTGTGGGCTATGGTATTTTCCATATAATGTCCTCCACATACACCTTGGTGTATTTCCTTTAATAGAGCCTCAAACCTCTCATGGTCTATGCATTTTAGCAATACTCCTTCATTGCTTCTCCACCACAACTTACCATGTATAATGGCATACCTTGCAGATTGCAACTTGATAGTTCTCCTTCTATTTTCATCCATCTCGAGGGGAAGGACCAATTTTTGCAAGTAGCCAATAACATCTTTGTACCAATCACAACAATCCATATCACAAATGTATGGCCTGTGTTCTTCTTCTAACATATTCACATGATTTGCAACTAAATTGCTTTGTGCCATCAAATTTGCAAGACCTAAGCCTCTTACCAATTTTGTAATCTAGATATCAATATTAAACTCTTGGATCCTATTGATCCATCTACATCTTTTTCCTGAAACTTCTTGTTGCACCAATATATCCTTAACTACAGCACTAGGAACATAAGCAACCACTTTAGCTCCTACAAGATAACATCTAAAAGCCTTAACAGCTTTGACTAAGGCATAAGCCTGTTTCTCAGTAATATCATATTTTAATTCTACTGCTTGTAAGGATTTACTAAAAAATGATATGGGTTGTTCATATCCATCTAAATTCTTTTGTAATAAAACTACTGCAACTGTATGATAAGAAGCAAAAGAAAATATCTGCATAGGCTTACCATAATCAGGTGTCCTTAAAACTGGAGCATCCTTGATGGCCTTTTTGATATTTCTGAAGGATTCATCTACTTCTTCATTCCACTCAATCTTTGCCTCCTTTTTCAACATCCTAGAGATAGGAATACTGATTTCTACAAAATTTGTAACAAATCTCCTTAAGAAATTTACCTGCCCAAAGAAGGACTGTATTCCTTTAACAGTTCTAGGTGGTGAAATTTTATCTATAGCCATAACCCTTTTAGGGTCAATTCTCACTCCATCCTTGGACATAATATGTCCTAAGAGCTTTCCTTCCACAACACCAAAAGAACACTTCTTTGGATTCAAAGAGATCCCATACTCCAAGGCCCTAATAAAAATTTTCTCAAGATGTTCACAATGTTGAATTTCCTTTTCTGAATATGTTGTGAGATCATCCTGATACACCACTAGAAATTTGTTTATAAAGTCTGCAAAGGCTACATCCATAGCTCTTTGAAAAGTAGCTCCTGCACTTGTCAAACCAAAAGGCATTCTAACATAAACATATGTTCCCTAAGGGGTAGTGAATGTAGTCTTAAATTGTTCTGATTCCTTGACCATGACCTGATTATATCCAGAGAAACCATCCATCATGGACATTAACTCTAAACTAGTAACCCTTTTCAGCATATTCTCCATATTAGGCAAACCATAATTGTCCTTCAAAGAATTGACATTCAAATTCCTAAAATCAACACATAACCTAATGTCACCATTCTTCTTCCTGACCGGAACCAAGTTTGACACCCAAGTAGAATGTCTTACAGGCTTAATAATGCCAGCATCCATCATCTTTTTGAGTTCATCTTGCATTTTTGGTGCCAAAGTAGGGTTCGTAGGCCTTAGTTTCTACCTAAAAGGTTTGGTTCTTTCCTTCAATGGTATTTCATGCTGGAATAAATCCTCTCTATAGGCTTTCAAATCATCATAAGACCATGCAAAGACATGTCTGAATCTTTTGAGAAGATCAATCAGATTATTCCTAGTTCTTTGGGACAAACATTTACCTATGTAAAATTTTTTGGGTATTTGACTTGTTCCTAAGTTTATTTCCTCCAAATCATTTATCTTATCAAAAATTTTAGGAAAACAATTCCTTTCTTTATCATCAAATGCCCTCTCAAGAGCAACCAATCCCCTTGGGATCCTATTTGATCTTAATTGCAAAACTTCCTTCCCAAGAACATTCTCTTTTCCATTTTTGATGTCAATAAAAGTGCTAAAATCCATCTCCTGACCATCAAAATGAGAGTCGCATTGCAAAAACCTTAGTATATCCTTATCATCAGAAAACACCTACCAATTCTCAACATTGTCTGGGATAGAAGGCCAAGACTTGCACTCAATCCTAGATATCCCTGCAAACATAATATCCTCTAGCCTTAATGCTATGTTTGCTAGTAAGTTAGCCATCTTGTTTTGGCTTCTATCCACCCAATCAATACCAAAGGCACTGAAACCTTCAATTTCATCCCAAACAACATTTCTATATTCTTTCAGCCTTTGATTCTTTGATGCATACTTTGATCTAATCTGAGAAACTATTAACTCAGAGTCACCAATCACCCTAAGATATTTGATCCCATGTTTTGATGCTTGTCTCAAACCAATAAGTAGGGCCTCATATTCAACAACATTATTTGTGAAAGGGAATAAGAGAGTGAAAGAAAACTTAAAAGTCTTACCACTTGCGGATATCAATAGCACTCCTACTCCAGCACCTTCCTTTGAACATGCTCCATCAAAATACAGGGTCTATAATACATTACCTTCTGCCATGTTACTTTTATCATCAACCAAAAAGATAGGCTTGACCTTTTCTTGCATCTCTCTCTCCTGAACTTGGAAAGACCTAATGTCAGTGTCCACAAAACAATTCATATTTTCCTCTTCATCCTCCTCAATCATATGTGGAGTTCTAGCTTCCCTTGAGACTTTCACATTTTCTCCTTCAATGCTAAAAGTGGCAAAGGACAAGTCACATTGAATACTTCCTCCCATGGAGGCACTCCACTTTCTAGATAACAACATTCCATATTGAGGGGGAATGTCAACTACAAGAACACTCATAGTTAGTTGTTTGTCAGGAAATGCTACTAATTTATAAGGCAAAGCCTTAATGGTACCAATAACTGGCACTTCTCTTGAGTCCATAGCTTGGCATCTCCCATGAGGTGTATCAACCTTTAGTCCCAGTGACTTCATGATCTCTATAGGCATGATAGTGTTTGATGCTCTAGAATCAATCATGCAATTCTTCAATAATTTTCCATTTATCAAAAGGGACAAGAAAAAAGGATCAACTATCCCTAATGTAGTATTTACAATGTTTGCATCCAAATACCTCTGAGGAATCTTAGAGACAATTTCTTCATTTTTACTGTTAGGTGTGTCATATAAAGTAGCCACATGCTTATCACCTCAATTCATTTCTTGGACCTTTATGGAAGAGGCACCATTTACCCAATCCAAGGCCTTGACCTTGTGCTCTTCTATTCTCATCATTTCTAACAATGGAACCTTGATAGTTATTTGTGAAAGCAATTTAGTCATATCAATGGGAACATAAGAATGGTTGCCCATATCTTCCTTAATCTCAGAGATACCTTTATCCTCTTTTTGGACAATCAAGTCAGAGTTACTCTTTTGTACAAATTCATCTTCCTTTTGAGGTATGGTGACAACTACTTCTGATGTCCTTACTTTACACTTAGGTATTGCATTAGGCCCATTCTTCTTTTTTATTGTAACCTGACTGACAACACCAGCACCCTTTTCCTTTTCCTCATGTTGTTGTGTATTCCTTTCAGAATTCTTGATAAACATGCTACCTGGTTTACCACTTGTGCCTCCAACTATCCTACTTCTCAAATTTTAATTACTCCTAGCTTGAGTGACCATGTCTGCAGTGATTTGAGCAATTTCATCATCAAAGGGTCTCCCTAAGGAAACATGTTCCTCACACTTCACTGCACCACGTCCAACATCATCAAATTTTTCCTCCTCATCATTAGTAGAGTCAAGCTCATCCCATGCATGTGAAGAAGTCCTTCCACAACAACTCTTATCATACTGCTCATCTTGTTCTTGGTTATCAGGTAAATTCAAAGCAATAACACAATGCTCTAGACTATGAGGAGATTGACAAATAGTACACCATGGGATATCCTCATTCATGTTAACTAAATTTCTTTACAAAGGATCAAGAATCCTATCATCAGGCCTATCCCTTTTAACTGGAAAAATGGGCTTGCCATCCTTCCATTGAGTATTGTATGGGTAATGTTGCATTCTTGGTTGCCTGCTAAAATTACTTGAAGTTGGCCTATCATTTGTTGCAACCTTATTGTTTCTTTTTTCATCAGGCTTTAGACTCTCTAAAGTACTTAGAATCTACTTTAGATTTTCCTCCTCCTTAGGCTTAAAATTAGCAGACCTTCCCATTTCTTTCTTGTTTTGCACTTGAGGCCTATAATCATCTCTTCTCCCTAATTTTCCTGATATTCTTCTATTACTTTCTATGTTGATAGCCAACTTGTAAGCCTCCCCAAGATTTCTAGGGTTCTTATCCCTTAAAAGGTAACCCATCTTTGCATCAAAAACATTTAAGTATGTCACAAGACACACTCTATCATCTAACCTGATAACTTTCAGGAGCCTATGCATAGCCTTTTGGAATCTTATATTAAATTCAAGGACATCTTCGTTCTGATTTTTTTTTATGTTATTGAATTAATTCAAAATAAAACCCTCATTTGTTTTATCTCCATAATGCTCTTTGAAACAATTCTTAAATTCATCCCAAGATCCTATACTAGCATGGGGCAATCCTCTAAACCAATCCCTAGCATTCTTAGTCATAGATTGTACAAATAACTTCATTAGAACATCATCAGGCTCAACATTATAGTGATCTATTACATCCATAAAAATTTTTAGATGTTCTTCACATGTAATGACATTGTTTCTAGTAAACTTAGGGAGCTTATTTCTAATTTCATCAGGAATAAGATTAGGATAACCAGGAATACCAAAAAAGATAAGTTGTTTGAACCTTTCATGAATAGGAAATCCATGTGGTGGATCCACTCCTTGAGATGTAGATGTCCTTGTGTTTGAACCATTAGGAATTTTAGCAGCACCTAGAATGCCATTTGTTTGAGCTGCAAGGTTACCATGATTTCCACCTTGCCCCAAGAAAGAAGCTGCAACATTTGAAGGCCCTGAGGTATGCTTGAGAAAATCAATCTTCTTCCTCATTTCTATAGTAGTAGCCTCCAACTCTACTTTCTCTGGTTCTTTAGCCCACATTTCTTTCTCTTTTCTAGCCCTCTCAAGGTTCGCATCTAATCTCAACCCTTGATCTAATGGGTTTTCCACATGAATCTGTTCACTAATCTACACTCCAATAGTTTTTTGTTTGCCCTTATCTTTAGGCCTAGTTATCTCATGTGTTTTATACACAATAGGCTATTCCTCTACTATTTTAGGCTCTGGGACAAAATTAATTGCCTCCAAATCTAACAACTACCTCTTTAGCTGATCAGCCCTTATCATTGCTTGTCTTACTCTATCTTCTTTGTCCTTTTCTCTTTGTTGCCTGATAGCAACTTGTTCTTGGACTCTTCTTTCCAATTCATATACCTCCTCAAAGATCTCTTTTGATTCAGGGAGAGTAGTCTTAGACTCATCATCTCCCACTTGAAATTCATCTCCATACTAGTTCAATCCCAAATCAACAGCCTCTTCATATTCTGAAATATTTTCTTCTTGACTAGGCTTGGTTTGAGTTTCTTGTCTTGTACCTTTCTTATTTCTCCAAATATGAGAAGGATTTCCTTTCTTCTTTCCTCCCCTTGTCTAACTAGGCCTAGAAGTGCTTGGAATACCTTCTTCCATTAAGCTTTTAGGATGCTCCTTTCTTCGGGACCTAGTACCTCTATAACTCATTTGATAAAAATCTACTGACTAGTACTGCTACAGAGATGTTTGAGTCACCACCCAAGAATATTGGGAATCTTACAATACCACTTAAAAAATATCCAAATGAGACTACAAGACAAGGGACAAGAATAACCTTGTTTTTAATGATGACCTACCAGTTACTATAGACTTGTGTAACACTTACCCAGTAGAGTCACCATCTTGTTGGTGTTCAAAATGGATGCTTATGCTCTTAGGCTGCCAATATACCCTCAGGCTGATTTTAGGATTGGTTAGTTCCAAAATGTATAAGGATCTTAGGGTAACTAGACCAACTATAGCGACAAGACTGCCCTCTTCATTTCTGGCTCTGCAAAACCAAGGCGAGTGCACCTAACCCTGTGAAAACTATACTTCACACACCAAAGACTGGGTCCAAATAACAGATTGAATAGTAAGAAAGTGCTAAATGCTAACCTCACATTCATTGACTCTCCATTACTATAGGGTATTACTACTATCAACCAAATACAAATAAAACTTGGAAAGTGTTGATATTTAGAGATGGAGAGAAGTAAGCAAGGGCCAATCAGGCATTGAACTCAATTGAATATACTAATCTCTGATCAGTGCCATTATCCATTGTCCAAATCTCAAATACAAACATTGACACATGAACCAACTATTGTCAAAGACTCATAGCCATAAACATAAATATTTCAGACCATCTACTACTTATAATATCCTTCTATAGACAAATCAAAGTGAATCTATGTCCTATCCAAAGTATATTTCACTTGATCCTAGATCAAGAACTGAAGACTAGAACATATACAAAGGTAACCCTATGCAATAGATAAGAAAATCTAGAATTCACAAGATTGACACCAAGGAGAGACTTGAAAGCTTGAAATAATTGTATTAAGTATAATGAATCATGTACATGTTCAAAGCTGAGAAGAGAGAAAACCACTTGAATAACCTGCAAAAGACTACAAGGAAATTCTATTCAATCTAACACAATATGATACCGCTTGCTACAACTGCTTGGAACTAATTTGGATCAGAACCCTTTCAAAATAAAACATTTTTCTTCATATACCCCTAGCCACCTTGGAATCCTCAAAGAGGATGCATCAAGCTTCGGGTGACTAGGGTTAGGGTTTCAACAACTCAACCAACCAAAAACTACATCAAAATTTATTGTAGAGGAAGAAACATAAGCAACTCAGAGAAAATGAATCTCAGATGAATCTGCAATCATCAAAATCTATAAGGATAGTACAAAACAACCAGGAATTGCCATGAAAACTAGTCAAATCAGCCACCTGCAAACATACCTCGAGCATAAAACCATACTTCTCCTAGTACAAAAACATCATGCCACCTACCACAGGGACCCTCAAACTAGTCTGCAACAACCAGCGCCACTAAATCAATTGAAACTAGCCATTAAAACCATAAATTTTGGTACCTTCTATCGCTTGAAACCCTCTGCAAATTTGAATTTGAACTTCAACAGTCATTTTATGGCTTAGGCGGCAAATTGACGATCAACATTTAAAATCAGATCAACCTTTATATCATGATCATCCGATCCTGAGATTTCATGGGCTTATGATTTATCTTTTATAGGAATCTTGGTTTACATTCGGCGACCACACGACTAAGAAATCTCATTCGTGAAATGAAACCCCAACTCAAGCTTAACCTCAATGAATCAGTGAATAAAGGAAACACTTAACGTTAGTTCACAATTAGTGAACTAGAAACAAAAGGATTTGCACCAATTCACATAACACTTTTATTCTCTATGAGATTATTTAGTGACAACATGAACCCTTGTTTGCTAGATTGCTAGACCTTTTAGCATATCACCAAAACACTACGTGAACTAGTGAAACCTTTGAAATTTGTTAGAGAGCCAAAACATTTATCGAAACCACTAAGCCTTCACCTAGAAGATCAATGGCCATTTGAAATTTGCATACCCATTCGAGATTCTATCAGATTACATGCCTAGCGTTAGATCGAGAATCTCCTCCCTACTCTAACAACCCTCTGACATTGGAAGAAATCAATGGCCGTCGAAAGATCTTAAGCTTCTGACAAAACCCATAACATCACATGCCATTCATCGATTACTTGATAGGATTAGGATCCTCTGACACATCCAAAAACTAGGTCCCACTAAAAACATGCCATGGTGTTAATACATGGACCAATCATAGCTCACCAACTGTGCATATGTGTCAATGGACCCACCTGCAAGCTAGAGGAGAATCAATGGCTATCGCTATACCGCTGCATTAAAAATCAAGCATGTTATATCAACAGTATAATGATAGCCACAAGATTAGACTAAACTTTAATCTACCTGAACACCCAGAAGACCAGTCCCATTGACACCACTCCACTTCATACTTCTATCGACCAATGAGATACCACCAAATCAACACACCTGGGAGTGGACCTGCTCCAAAAGAAAGGCTACATCATCAGGAAAGATCAACAATAGGTGTAGCTTTGCATACTTCTAACAAAACCCTTGCACTTTAGCGATAACCGTTAGATGGAGATGGTGTTAGAGATGGGCCCAGGAAAATATTAAAGCCAAACATAGGAAAAATTAAACACTAAGACTTAGGCTTTTGGGGAAAAATTTAGGTGCTGAAGACTTAGGAAATATTAAATTCGCTAGGGGTAGAAACTTAGGAAAAGTTAACACTGGGGCCAAAAAAAATATAAAGCATGTGCATTTAAAAGTTTTTAAGTGACCTAAAAGGGTAACACACAATTAGAAAAAGGCTAGGATTTTTCAAAGGGTTTTTGTATGCAATGGCTAGTTTTTTGAATATTTGAACCAGGGCTAAAGGCAGAGACCTAAAAATAACTACAGAGACCAGGGGAAAAAGGCTAGAGCCATGAAATTTTTTGCACGTGCTAACAAGTACCTTATTTGTTAATGCCATTTCAACAAGGACTCATGTCCCTCTCAAATGAGAAGTAGAAAATTTTGATGCAACTCTAGAACACTGCAAGAATAAGTTCAAGTCGATAGACCTTGGTATGGGGGGATATCAAATTGACTCTTTTACAAAAATTCCAGTCTCACCTAGGTCCTATGAAAAACCATCACAAGAGATGTGTCCTTCTTCTTCTACCATGACTTTGTTTGACACATTTATGGGGTCTTTCATACCCATTCAAGATGAAAAGAAAGAAGTGGTCATTAGAGATTGGATCTACATGGAGGAAAAGTACATGCATGATGAAAATTTCTCTCCATCTCCTAAGGCTTATGGGAGAGGATACACTTTGGTAAAGAATATGGGCTACCTAGGTCATGGCCCTCTCAATCACTTATTGGATGCTAAGGCTAAACCACTGGATCATGCTCTTTTTGGGTGCAAATCTAAGACAATAGTTGGCCTAGGTTTTGAGGAACAAAACAAGAAAAATACTCCTATCCTAGCTGTGATGGATAGTGATGATGAATCAAACTACATACCCAACCTACAGAATCAACAAGATAAGTGTGAATATTGGGTCCCTTCCACTAGTCTCCTTTGGGGAGAGTTAGATACTCCAGTTACTAATCCAATAGTTTTAGACCTAGAACAAGAAGAGTCTACTATTGAAGTTCATGTTGAGAATCCTATTCAAGAACACCAATACACAAATGACATTCAAGAGGGTGTTACCCTTGGTGGCATCAAAGCCTCTACCTCAAGGCATCAAAAACATGGTGTAAGCATCTGACTCAGGATTCAGATATGGATTCTCATGAATATGAATGGGAGTCTCTATTAGACTCCTCTATAGTTGACATGGACATTGATGTTGTCCATACATATAGTGCCCAACCTGTGGTAGCTAACAAGTCTAGTGTAGGATTAGAGGATTGGAATCCACAAGTTGCTTTAGTGGACGATGCTTCATTTGGTAGGATAAAATGTGATTTAGGTACTTTAGAGGAATACTTGATGGATCCTAACTTTGCACTCACCAGAGATAATGCTTTCCACATTAACAACATTGAACCCATCATTAACCTACCCCTTGTTCAGTCCCACTAAATCTATTGGTCTCAGTGCTATCAAGAGCCTCAGCTCCTAACTTTCTAGAATGACTATGAGATAGCATGCTATTTAAATTCCCTTGAGCTTGTAGTCTCTTCCACCAGTGAACCAACTACAAGCATGCTAGAACTTGATATCAAGCACCTCAGTCACAAAATGAAAAGAAAAGAAAAAAATAATAATGGTTCTAATGGTGAAAACCACTATGTGGCGGTATCAAAACCCAAAAAAGAAAAAAAAAATGACATATCTAAAGGTGAAAACCTCTTTGAGGTGCCTAAGGATGGGGTACTTGATAATCTTCCGAGTTATTTTCAAGATAGGTCATTAGTACTTATTCAACCTACATAGCCAGTTAACCTGAATATAGAAGAGGCTCTACAAATTGTGCACTTGGCTCAATCTCTATCTACAGAAGAAAAAGTGGCATATACTAAGTTCCTACAAAGAAAAAAGATCAATTTTCCTTGGACTTAGACATGCCAGGGTTGGACACTAGTCTCATTATGCATCATTTGTCCATAGCTCCAGGCATCAAACCAGTAAAATAGAAGTTGAGGAAAATGCATTCTCACATAGCTCTTTTAGTAAAAGTAGAATTAGAAAATCTCCTCAGTACATGGTTTATCAGAGCTATCAATTATGCTAAATGGATATCCAATATTGTACCAGTTTCAAAACATGACAAGTCCATTCATGTCTACATCAATTTTAGAGATCTTAACAAAGCTTTCCCAAAGGATGATTTTCCACTTCCTAACATAGATATGATAGTGGACATGACTGCGGGATATGAGATTTATTCTTTGATGGATGGATTTTCCAATTATAACCAAATTAAGATAGCTCCTAAAGATTAGGAAAAGACAACATTCACTTGTGCATGGGGAACCTATTGTTGGAACATCATGCCATTTGGCTTGAAAAATGTAGGGGCTACTTACCAAAGAGCTATGCCAACCATATTCCATGACATGATGCATAAGAACATGGAAGACTATGTGGATGACACCCTAGCAAAATCTAAGAAAAGGAATGCACACCTAGAGGATCTAGAAGTCATTTTAGATCATATGGAATAGTTTCAATTGAGATTAAATCCCAAAAAGTGTGCATTTGGGGTCACCTCCAGAAAATCTCTAGGATTTATTATTTTAGCCAAAGGTATAGAGGTGGATCCAGAGAAAGTTCAAGCAATATTGGATATGCCACCTCCCAAAAATATCATCCAAATGAGGAGTCTTTAGGGATGCCTTCAATATATAAGGAGGCTTATTTCACAACTAGTAGATAGAGCTCAACCCTTTAACAAGACATTTCCTAAAGGGGTAAAATGTGTCTGGAATGAGGATTACCAAAAAAGCATGGACCAAATCAAATAGTACTTGGCTATTCCTTTGATCTTGATGCCTCCTATCCCAGGAAAACCTCTCATCTTGTATGTTTCAACAACATAATCTTACCTGGGGGCATTATTGGCTCAACTTGATGACACTGGAAAAGAAAGAGCTATCTATTACATTAGTAGAACACTTGCCTATGAGGTTAATTACACCAGTATTGAAAAATCTTGCCTTGCAGTGGTGTTTTCTTCTCAAAAGTTGCATCACTACATGCTTGCACATACAATACACCTCATTACAAAGATCGATCCTCTCAAATATTTTCTTGGTAAGGCTGCTCTCATGGGTAGACTTGCTAAGTGGATGATGATCCTATCAGAATTTGACATCAAGCATGTTGAGTGTAAAGCCATAAAGGGACAAGCTATCATTGATCAACTGGCTAATTTTCCCATCCAAGATAGTATGCCCATTCAAGTTGAATTTCTCGATGAGCACATAATGTACATGACTACAAGAACATGGAAGATGTTCTTTGATGGCTCTTTTATGCACAATGGTTTAGGAGCTGGAGTGTTGTTTGTTTCTCCTTATGGGTATACTATTCCTAAGTCCTATAAGTTATTGTTCCCATGCACAAACAAAATTGCTGAATATGAGGCCTTAACAAATGGATTGAAAATGGCTATAGAATGGAGAATTATAGAGTTGCACATTTATGGGGATTTGCAATTGATTATCAACCAGGTTAATGAAGAATATCAAACAAAGGATGACAAACTGATACCCTATAAGAAGATGGTTGATTCATTGTGTTGATATTTCACCTTTGTTACATTTCAACAAATCCCTTGAGCAGAGAACAAAGAAGCTGATGTTATGGCTACATTGGCTTCCCTTCTTCAGCTAGAACAGGATGAGTCCAGATATGAATTCTTGGTGGAAGAGCTATGCTTCCCTATTTTTGACTCCTTAGAAAGCCATGTCATTTTTACCTTGGTTAGCCATGAGTCATCCCACTACGGTGCCATTTAATCATACCTCCATGATGGCATTATTCTCAAAACCTTCAACTATTTTGAAAGAAGAAATCTTGTCTGTAATGCCTCTCACTAGACCCTTATCTCTAGTGATCTATATAGGAGGGGTTTAGATGGGACACTTCTTAGGTGCTTGGAAAAGGATGAGTCCAACCAAGTGTTATCTAACATTCATGAGGGCATTTGTGGAGGAAATTCCAATGGTATTACCATGGCTCGAAGGTTGCTTAGGGTAGGGTACTATTGGCCCACAATGCAGATGGATGCTATAGCTTTTGCCAAGTCTTACAAAAAGTGTTAGAAACATGGAAACCTGATTCATGCTCCAGGTAGGGAGTTTATTCCTTCTATTTCTCATTGGCCATTTCAGCACTAGTCCTTTGACCTTGTTGGGTAGATTCATCCCAACTCATCAAGTGGACATAAATTCATTATTACTACTACTAACTACTTTACCAAATGGGTAGAAGCCATTCCACTTTCTGTTGCTTCAGGCAGGACAATTTCTTTGTTCATTTTGAATCACATCATTTGTCAGTTTGGAGTACCTTTTGAAATAATCACTAACAATGGAGTTCAATTAAAAAATAAGGACCTTACACACCTCTGCAAAAAATTCAAGATAAAATAGCATTGGTCCTCCATTTACTTCCCACAAGGAAGTGGACAAGCAGAGGCTTCTAATAAAACCATTCTTAAATTCCTCCATAGAATAGTTCACAAGAATGGTTGAGATTGGCACCTACAGATCAATCCAGCCTTATGGGCTTATAAAATGAGTATCTATACTCCCATAGGGGCTACTCCTTTTGCCCTCACTTATGGTGCTGAAGTAGTTTTACCTTTAGAGGTAGAGATCCCTTCACTCAGAGTCTCTCTCAAAGGTTTGATTATAGATGAGGATTACCATGCCATGAGGTTACAAGAGTTAGAACTTCTTAATGAAAAGTGTAAAGCTTCATTTGATCACATGAGGGTCTACCAAAAGCATATGTCCAAAGCATTTAATAGGAAGGTGCACCCTAGAGAGTTCCAAGTAGGAGATCTCGTCCTACATGAGAATCCAAAGAACCAACAACATAGAGAACAAAAGGGCAAGTTTGAACTGAATTGGATTGGATCATATATTATTATTGCTACTTTTGGGATAGGTGCTTACTTGCTATTTGATGAAAAGGGGGAGCAGCTCCCTGATCCTATCAACATTTTGCACCTAAAAAAATCTACCCATGATGCCTATTTTGTCTGGGGGCATCCTTTGTACATATTTATGGATCCTGAAAAAATACCAAAAAAATTCATATATGATGCTAAAAAAAATCCTAAAAAGCATATAAAGTCTTGAAAAAAGTACAAAAAAATAAAAAAAAAGCAAAAAATTCAAAAAAATAGAAAAATTGCCTTGGTAGCAAAAATCCAAAAAAAAGAAAAAATTTGCAATAAAATCCAAGTGGTGAAAACCTGGAAATAGGTGCTACTTAAGGCCTTTGCACCCCCATTTCTTAGCATGCGTCCTTGACACTTAGCCTTTTTCCATCATGCCTTTTCCTTGTTGCCTTGGTTTGGAATTGGTCTTTATCTTTGTCTAGGGGGCATAACTGTCTTAGCTTTGGTCTCTTGGATGTGCTAGTCTTTAGGACACCTTGCAAACAATGTTTCTCAACACTACCCTAGCACCAAGTGTTTCTCAACACTTATCAAATGTCATACCCACAGTCAAAAAATGATGCGATATTTCTCACCAAGAAGATGTGATACTCAAAGTTTGACTCTATGATCTACACACACACACTTAAACATTCAACTTTCTGAGACTTGTTTGACTTTGTTTTCTTTGTGTGTTGTCTATGATGATTTATTTGATGAGTGTTCTCTCCCAAAGATAGTTTTCGATGATGCATATCTAGATGACTAAGGGAATGAGAACATGTTTTATTTCTTTTTCTGCTTGTGGGTATATTTTGTAGGTCCTAACTGTCATTAGCATTTATGCTTGATCCACTTGATACCTAGTACCTACAAGGTATTATCCTTGATTATTTTATGTGAGTGCATGCTTATAGCCATCTTGAATTTCTTGTGTCTTGATGCAAGCATAATCTTGCTATAGAAAACTTAAGAAACCTCACTGCAATAGTCACCTTGACCTACATGTCTCTGGTGCCTACGTGGGATTTCCACATTCCTATCTGATATAGATCATATTCAGATTCACATAGTCATACTAGTGTGTATTGTATGATCTTATGATGCTATCAATAAAGCTCAATGATGATTATTAGATGTCTATTGGCATTTTGACCTTGCAAGTCAACCACTTTTCATAGTAGCTTGCATTCTTAGGTTCATGTTAGTTTAGGTTTGCATTTTGCATATGGAGTGAGCTCTCCTTTTCATCTTACATAGACTAGTTGGTCAACTGCGCTCATCTTCTCCTTTCTTCTTGATCATGTCTTTTGCTCATCTTTTCATCACAACCTTTTCCGGTCATCACAAGGGGTTAATCTTATCATCATATCTATTTCCCTAAAATGTCATTTTCAGAGATATGAGTCTATATCACAAACATGAGAACTAAACATACATCTATGAGAGAGATTATACATGAGCATATATGACATACATTTTGAGCAAAGTGACAAGACAATATATAAACTAAAACATCCATCACAAGTGGGATCAATACACAAAGATCTATCTCAAATCCAAAATCTCATATATATGTGTGAATGTCATAGTACATGAATACAATATGGGATCCAAAAACTAGATAAAATATCCCATGATATGTCTCTAAAACATCTATCCTAGCCTAATCCTGACGCGTGCCATCATGTGGACCTAGTGGTGGAGAAGGTGGTGCTATATTTGGTACCATGTCTGATCTTCCAACTATCACTGAGTAGGGAGGAGCTCTCTATCCCTTGGGAACAACCTGTAAATAGAGACCATGATAATATGTAGCTCATGCTCCCTCTCTCTAGCTCTCTATAGTGGCAACTTGTATAGCTCTATCTCGCCACTCTATCTCAGCTCTCAGGTTTGTCAGCTACTACTCCTGTACTGCTATGGTGATGCATAACTACTACATCTCCATCTCTAATGTCTAGGTCCAAGCTCTCAAGTCCTCTCCTCCAACAAGCTACTCTACTCCTGCATCAACTCATGGGTGAGATGGCCTCGTCGTGTCATCTCTCTCATTTTTTAAACTCCATCCCTGTGACCATTTCTAGCCACCTGATCAGGAGCTCTACACTACCTCCCTAGCTCTCCCTCTCCCCCCTCCATCCCCTCCATCCCCTCCAACTCCTCCATCCTTGTCATCTCCTCCCTCATCCCCCTATGCTCCTGGTTGAACATCTGGTATAGTGAATCTAGGGAATAAAGCCCTCTGCCTCTCTACCCTATAAGCTGTGTCTACACCTACATCTACCATGTCTAGAAGATAGTCCCATGGCTCTTGACATACTATAGTTGTATCTTGTACTTCCTACTGGTAATCTAGCATCAACAGCCAACCCTGGCCCTCCTTATCCCAAACCTGAGCATATGTGGTGCTCTCTGTAGGAACCCTCTACTAGCATCCAAACTAGCTCTAGACCTGAGTGTGACAAATCTCTCCACAATATCTGCATGCCAACCTACCAGTGGCTGACTACAAAGCATATAATCCAACTCATATCGATGCCCCCATTGCTCACATGCCCTGTATGGTCTCCATGTGAATGAGGTGAGCTCATATAGCACTCTCCTATAATAGGTCACATCCCCATTGTGTGGCTGAGAGATGAAACTTGTATATCTATACATATAAGGATATCTACACTCCCTAGGCTATACTCATGGACACACTACAACAATGTGCTCCCACGCCCATATCTGATCAAGTATGGCCCCATATGCCCAAGTCCTGCCATCTTGGTAGATGATCTCATGTAACTCATGGTACATGTCAGCTAGGATAGCTAGACCCCATGCCATCCATCATAGATGTGCCACCAGATCTACTAACAACCTGCCCCATCCTAGTGGGAAAGCCTTCTGACTCTTATTAGTGATAAGGGCCTATCCAATAATAGACACAACAATGCAAGGCACTGGGAAGTCCCTGCCATAATCATCCATCAAATGATCCCACCTGACATGTCTGTCTACAATGGTGACATCTTGGAACATGCCCTAGATGGCCTATAGCCCCTTGGTAGGATCTTGATCATAGTATACATGTGCAAACAAAAAATCATGTTAGTTTCTATCATATGGAAACTTTACATCTATGACTATCTATAAACATAATTATACTTATAGGCTCGCCATGGCTAGGCACTCAAAGAATCTGATAGACAACCTCCACAAAAATAGATGCCTCTCTAGTAGGTAGATGGAAGGTGTTGTGCTCACTATGCCATCTCTTAGCTAGTGCAGTCAACAACCCATGGTCATCTCAGATATGGGGCATCTATAGAAAATATCCAAAACCCATCGCCCTCAAGTCTGCCTTGCCCGGATCATCCAGATCTTAGACAAATCATAATCCAATCACCCAGGGTGCTCTAATATGGAGCATCAAGAGGTTCTCCTACAAGTCATTTAAACCAAACTAGATGTTAGAACATATAATGAAGGATGTATAAAATTAGTACAAAGCATCTTAATAGAAAACATTATCCAGACCCATGTTATTTTGCTCAAAAACATTAAAACATGTCAAAATTTTATACTAGGTGATACTATTTTCTGACTAAATGTCATGCGAAACTTTTCTTAATAACAATGCAATGATATCTTTTTGTGTGATACTTCACCTAGTGTCATGTGATATTTCATCCTATGTCGTGCGACACTGGATTCCATACTCGTGCAACACTATTTGGACCCACGAAGTATCACACGACACTTATCATCAAAGCATGCAATACTTGTAAAGGGTCGTATGAAATTTCACCTAAATTAAAAATTTGAAATTTTAAAAACATTAAAAAACATGTTTTAATACATTAAAATGCTCATAAATGACCAAAAAGAGCGAGTTTTTCTGAAAACATACCGGGGCAACATAGTGTGGAGGCCGGTTGTGCAACCGGGCATGCTCAAATTAGTGTCTATGGACTGGGACTATTTCTTGCTGGGCCATCTTGTCTCTCCACTCTCAAAGGTTCTCAAATATCACAAAAGTCAAATGATTTTAAAATGACACTTTTTACCCCTTTTATAGCATTTTGACTTTTTGACCCAATTTTCAAAACACCTCATAATTGTGTAAAAATTGTAGCCCTAGCTAATTTTGATGTCCTAGATCCATTTTTGGACTTCAAATCAAAATCCAAGTTCATCTTGATAGTCAAAATCACATTTTAAAATTTTCCCTTCTTCTGCGCAGTTGGCTAACTGTTTGAGGCTTGATCCTTCAATTTTTCTTGGGGCATCTTCATTTTCATCTCTATCAAACTCCTTGTCTTTCATTCACCTTCATTTGATCTCTCTCTATCTATGCTTTGACTTCATTTTTATCCTAGATCTTTCTCAGTCAAACCTAGTCAAACTAGGGCATATCTTCATTGCTTGATGGTTATTGTATCATCCTTCATCTTTGATTATGATTTCTAAGTGATTTGACCAACCTTATCTTTTTTCTATTTCTCCTCTACCTGATTTTGATTTCATTTCTGAGGGGTTAGTATCTATCAGCTTCAATCTTTGATTCAGTTTTATCAATCAACTTAGCTTGATATTCTTATCTCTTATTTTGAGACTTGATTATCACTTAACAACAATGGTGTTGGTCTTGTCTTTCAGCTTATGCTTATGCTTGTCCTGATGTGTTCCCATCCATCGAACACACATCTAAGTTGTCTTATGATCCCAAATTGATCTCACATTTCAATTCTTCTTTGGCCACATGTGATCCCAAATCAATCTCACATTACCCAAAGAGGGGCAAATGTATGCACCCTAAAATGGTCTCCTAGACTTTGGGCCCCCATTCAGCAATTTATCAAATCCCTGAATCAATATTTTCAAAAATCAATATTTTTCAATTATACCAATTTCCTTGATCAAATCCTATGTTATCATTTATTTGATTATTCCTTGGGCTAACCATTTTATCCTAAGTCTTTATTTAATTAAAGGGAATATTTCCTCCCCTTTTATTAAATAAAAAGTCCCCACTTTTCCTCTTATCCTAAGTTGCACAAATAAAGTACTATTCTTATTTTATAAAAAAGAAAAAGTACTTTTTATCTCATATGGACACAAAAGTCAACTCTTATTTTCTCATTGGAGGATATTTGTGCACATGGATTGCTCCTCTTTCAAGCTCCACCCTTGATTAAATCTTTTTCCCCTTAATCTCCATGGTCCATTCTTTCTCATTTCCTTTAAAAGGAGAGCTCTCTTCTTCATTTTCATATGCATTTTTGAATACTAATGTTATGCTACAGGTTTTCTAGGTCACTTTGGAGCTTTTGAAGATTTGGAGCATTCTTAGCATCTACATTCCATTTTAGTTTCGTTCTTGCATAGTAGCTTCATGTTTGTGCTTTCATAGTTTAGATTTCCTTTCAAGTTTTAGAATAACTCACATAGCTTAATAGGAAGGATTGTAACACTTGTATCTTTCATTTCATAGCATAGCTTGCATACTTGCATACTCATATTAATCTAGCTTGCATTGCATTTCATTTGATTCTTGGGGATATTGGCATTCTCACCCTTGTCTTCATTTTAATCTCCCATTGTGTAGTTTACTAGCAAGGTTATAGGCCAAATAGCTCTAGCTGAGAGCAATATTCAAACTATCCTTGTGACTCCATGCTTAGGGAGCTATGGATCAATTTTTGAGATCTCACTCTTGAGTGTTCTTGATTTTAATGATCCACAGAAGTGCACTATTTTGTGTGTGTACAATATGTGTGAATTGGATCTATTATTTGCAAAGTAAGTTGTATTTCAAATATTGTGCCTATTTCCAAAGAAGACAAATCTATTAGAATTTGCATGGACTTTAGGGATCTTAACATTGCATATCCTAAAGATGACTTTCCATTACCAAGCATAGATTCCATCATAGATATGACAACAGGACATTCAATGTTCTCACTTATTAATGGGTTTAGTGGTTATAATCAAATAAAGATAGCACTTGAAGATCAAGACAAGATAGCATTCACATGTGTGTGGGGAACATTTTGTTGGAATGTTATGCCTTTTGGTCTAAAGAATGCCAGACCGACCTATCAAAGAGCCATGGAAACCATATGTCATGACATGATGCACAAGCTCATGGGGGATTATGTAGATGATATACTTGTTAAATCCCACTCAAGGGAAGGACATTTATCCATCTTAGAGAAAATATTAATAAGATTGGAACAATTCAAAGTAAGGTTAAATCCAAAGAAGTGCACATTTGGTGTTCAATTAGGAAATCTAATAGGATATATTTGTTGGAAAGTTGGCTATATTGATGTATATGACTTAATATAGTGTTTTCATTATGGAAAAAAAGTCATATAGTAGTTTGGAGTCAACACACTTGATGAGAAGATTAAAAATTGGTTAAGAGTTGAAGACTGGACAATGTACAGAGTTTTTGTAGCTCAGAACATTAGCACATGTGCATACAATAGAATTATGGTATGCACCCTATAAGTTAAGTTGGTTAGACTATATTCATGCTTAGTCTATGAGTGCATTATCAAATATGCAAGTATTAGAAAGATAAAGGCAGTAGAAGTTGCACAGCCAGTGTACGCCAGTGAAGAACAAAGTAAGCAGCCGACAGTTATCATTTTGAGTTGTGACTATATTCTAATGTTGTAAAGGCTATGCACCTATTGTAATTAGGTTTTTGAAATATGTATATGTTTTATTGCAAACATTCTTAAGCCAATTCATTTGGAAGTGTTGTATGTAATAGGTTTAAGGGCCGATCTAGTTGTTCATTTTGTATGCGCATATAAATAGAAGATGCACCCATTGTAATTTGTATGGAAGTGGATAAAGAGTTATGTTAAGTAGAAGAGAAGTGTATGAAGACACTAAAAGATGTATTAGAGATTTTCTAGAGGTCAAAGTATTAGCACATCAAAGGAACTGATGTGACAAGCAGTGTCACAGTGATAATTCATCCAGCAGATATAGTGTGTATCTGAGATCAGAAGGTTGTAGCCTTCACCACTTGAGCAGTGAGCTCTAGGACAATGTATCCACTCCCCTAAATAGGACTATTGTAAAGGACTCCTTATAGAGTGTGACCCTTAACAAGGTCTACTGTACTTAATACATTGTAAAGAAACTCCTAACAGGGTTAAGGATCTTCTAACAAGGATCACTAAACACTAGTATAAAATATTAGTGGGTGTCAATTCCCACTGGGGTTTTTACCTATTTGGGTTTCTCCATAACTATATTAGTGTCATGTGTTGATTTCATGTTTCATGTTTATGTGGATGTTCATTTTAGTACTTAATAATTTAAGTTCAGTATAAAGATTAAAGTAAAAAGATAAAATATAGTGAACACTGGTTCACCCCCCCCTCTTAGTGTTCCCATTCCTAACAATTGGTATCAGTGCTCTAGTCTTCAGAAAAGAAGTTTAACCACTTGAGGAGATCATGGAAAAATTAGAAATGAAACATCTGAAAAGAAATATTGAAGCTGCTCTTGAAGATCTGGACAAATCAGAAAGAGAAATTGAAGAACTAAAAGAAAAGGTTAGTGATACTCAATTAGTTATCAAAAGGCTAAGAAAGGATTTGAAAGAATGCTCTAACAATGATCTAGGAGCAAAGGTCAAGAAGCTGAATGAAGACAATGCATCTTTGAAAGAACTACTTGAAGAATTTGATGATAAGTTGATCAACAATCAGGAAGTCTACAATGAACAAGTCAAAGAGAACCTTCAACTCAATGAGGAATTAAGGAAAGCTAACTTGGAAATCTTGGAGTTAAGAAACAACAAATAAAGCTTGGAATCTGAATTAAAAGAAGCAAAGAATCACATTGACAAATTACACACCAGTTTTGATTTGATAGAATCTTAGTTGTATGCAAGAAGAGCCAAAGGAGACACTAGCTATATTGGATACAATGAAGAAAAAAATCAAATTGACAATATGTGAGCCAGAAAGGATACACAAAAAGAATCTATTGATGCTAAGGAGACTAAAGATCAAACTAAAGATAATAGTGAACCACCTAGGAATGAGTGCAAGCTTGTAGACTACACTTGTTTTGCATATAACAAGCATGGACACATTGTGAGGAACTGTACAGAGGTAAGACCTTTTAATGGTTACTGTTACTCATGAAATAAATTTGGTCATAGAGCTATGAATTGCAAGACTAGTAAGAAGAACATGATTTAGCAAGATCAGAGAAATTAGAATCAGACAAATGTAAGTTCTCAGAATGTTACATGTAAGATATGTACCTATAATGGTCACTCAACTAGACAATGTAAAATGGTGACTCATGTCAATGCACTAAGCAATATAAGACCTCCAATAATTTGACACTCTTGTAACAAGGTTGGACATATCTCAAAGTTCTATAGATCAAGGACATAAGGTTAGGAAAGCCCTAAAAAGGCTGAAGAACCAGTATTGGATCCTGAAGGAGAAGTCAAGTTTGTGAAAGCCTCAGAGGATGCAAGCTTGATTTGGTCAGAGAAAAAGAAGGACAAGACTAATGAGTATGTATTAGATGCATCCATAGTGGATGCACCCTCTGCATCAAGATGAATGGCCCCTAGGGTCATATGGGGGAGCTAATTTAGCTCTAGATCCTTGCATGGCTAGTATACTCACTCTTTGAGTATGCGTCTTTGAAATTAAGCTTTTGGAGTGTAAAAGAACCTTCATGCAAGAGCGCACTTATTGATTATCAGTAGAAAAAAGTTGGAAATTTTTAAGTGATAGCTTGGTTTACGTGGCAAGCATTAATGGCATAATTTTAACTTTAAGTACATAGAAATCTTTTTGATTACTCATTGCATTCAAATTGAAAGCGATTGAAGAGTAGAAAAAGATTTAGAAGTTATTGTGAAGACTTGCAGATTGATCCATTAGTGATTTGTAGTACAATTGATCAATTACAGAAACCCTAGTTCATCATGCCAATTCAAAAATCTTCAGATTATCTCAAAGAACTCTTAGAAAGTGATAAAACAAGTAAGTGATGGCCACTCCCAAAGTATTTAATGTTGTAGAAAAGAAAATATATGTGTTTAAGAAGCATCCATTCAAGTCTACCCTAGATGACTTAGAGGGAGCATTCTCCTTCATGCCTATGGGTGTTATGCATGTCGACGACATTAGGGCATACATTTATTGTAAGAAGGAACCTATAGGACTAGATAGATTAAGGGTGCACATGGAAACCATGCTAAAACTAGACAAAACCTTCTTGGATCAATATGCAAAGTGGAATGATCACCCTATAGTGGAGTATGCTATGACATATGAGTTCTATGAGATAGAATGGATCAAAATAATTCTAAGAAAAATTCATGATGACCTATTTTGGATAGGTGATGTTCCTGTAAGAATCACTAGTGACTTGATATATGAAATGAAAGGCCTATCTAAGATTGGCACTGTCTTTCCTATGGGCAAGGATGTCAGGAAAATTGTTGAGAAAACATGTAAGTCAAGGATTGATAGGCATAGGATGACAATTGAGCCTATTGAACAAGATGACATCAAATTGATGTCCATGATACTTGGATACAGGTTTCATCACACTAGTAGGGTGAATAGTGTGTTTGTAGGAATAATTCTAGTAGCCATTAGACTTGTGAAGAAAGATGGAGAGTTCAATCTATGTGAGATCTTGTGCGCACACTTGATTGATAACATCAAGGAAATCAAGCATGAAAAGACTGAGATATTCCAGTTTGGGTCTTTGATCATTTACATGTATCTTCATATGGTTGGGAAAGTATCAGATTTGTATTTGGACAAGTCCATTCCAACCATACCATAGATGTCTCTCAAGGCATCCACTGAGAGTACATTGAGAGATTACATAACATTGGAGTTGAAGACCTTTAGGGCCAAGATGCAAATGAGGTACAAAATTCTAGAAAACATTGTTGATAAATACAAGGATACCATTTGTTTTATGGTTGAAACAGATACAACTTGCATGGAGGTAGTTGTACCTAGAACAAAGTGGATTCATCCACTTGGCTATGAAGTAGAGGAACAAGTTTTAGAAGCATATGATCAAGTATTTCTTTCAGCTCCTACTAACCCTAATGAACCTAGATGGGGAACTTATGAGGAGAAGAAAAGAGAAATAGACACCAAACTAAATAGTGTAGCAACAAAAAGAAAGGTTGCTAAAGCCACATCAAAGATCTTGAGAATACATGGTGTGTCTCAAGAAAATCTTGACAAAGAAAAAGAACATACCATTGCTTTATAATTAAAGAGCACAGATGTAGCAAAGATAGAATTACATGATCCCAAGTTGAAGAAGGTAAAGATAGAGAAATTTGATGAACAAAAGGATATAACTGATGATACTCCTTCTGCACCCAAGGAAACCATTGACCTTACTGCACCTCCTAAGTATAAGGCAATTCCCAAGAGGAAGAAAGAAACCAACACTAGTCATCCATCCTCACAAGCAACAAGAAATAGAAGGAACTCACAAGCACCTCTTGAAGTAAGTTTCAAACCTACTCTCAGTGCTAAGTACTAGAATAATTGATGAGGAAAGAATTGATCAAGTAGAGAATTTTTATGAAAAATATAGTGAAATAGACAAATATGAGATTCATGGTATGTTGGTCAAACACATGTTGAATTTCAAGAAGACAGTCTTGGAACTTAAGACCTTGATCCCTAACAATGTATGGAATATCCTTGAATTCCAAAAGAGACAAGCCATTGAAGAGGATTTAAGGATAATGGAAAAGATTATTGATGATACCCTTCATGTATGTGAGCTAGAAGAGAAGAAGTTACTATTAGATATGGTGAAGCCTAACCACAAAACCAAGACAAGAACATTGAATATAATGGATAAAAATTATGAATTAGTTGCCAAAGAAATAGAGAAAGCCTTTGAGAAGGTCTTTATGAATAGGAACATGTATCCACCTACTACACCCATAGCACATGTACCAACAATGGTTACCAAAGGGTTAGAGACCATCAAGGTACAATCTATAGGTCCTTAGGATTCAACACCTATAGAAAAATCATAATCAGAGGTAGATAAGTCTACGCCCATGAAAGAATCACTCAAGGACAGCACCATTATCATTGATAATGTGAAAATAGCCATGGCGACCACTGACACAGAATTGGATAAGTTTGAAGAGGCATTTGCAAGAACTCAAGAGGCAGAAAACTTATGTAGTAACACTCCTCCTAGTCATTAAGAAAAAGTAATGATTGAAGATATAACAGATGAAAAAGAAGAAGAGAAGATGGAAGAAAATAAAGAATCAAAAAAAGAAGAGAATAATGAACCATTAGTAGAACTAGTCAAGGTAAAATAAGAAGTGATGGATAGCACTCCCATCACTCCCTCTGCAGTCTTGTTATCAAGTTTGACACTTGACACATCTAGTTTGGACTCATGGAGAGAAGAAGACCTGATTAAGTTTAGCATCTTAGCTATTGAGAAGGCCAAAGAAAAACAAGTAATGAGGAATCCCATCTTGGTAGAATCAGTAAACATTTTGAAAAATTTGTTGCCAGAGGACAAGAAAGTGTCAAAGATACACTTTGTTGATGATGTAAGTACAGTCATGTCACATTTCAAAAGCTATTTCTCAAGCCTTGAAGAATCTACATCCGTAGTTGCAGAAGAAAAGTATCTGAAGAAGAGATTGAATGAATTGGTTAGAAAATTTGTGCTTGACCTAAGCTCACTCAAGACTGGTCAAGCATCCCTAAAAGAGTTTCCAGATCAAGGGAGAAGAATCATTTCATAATGCATGGATCAAGATAAGCTTACTGATACTCATTTCAAGAAAATAAAAGAGGTAGAAGCTATGATTGAGCAAGTGAAGATTTAAGTGAAAGACACATCCACAGATGTGAACATGTGCAATAATGTCTACCAAGGTCAGATAGACAAAATTGAGAAGGTAGAAAAGGAGATGATAAAGATAAGGGCTAGAAAGACTTAGTTGAGGAATGCTCTTGCACCCTCACTAGACATTCTAAATTAGAATATCAAGTAGATTGATGCCACTATGATGACCTATGATCAAGGTCCTACCATTAACTTGAAGAAGATGGAGAAGCTATAGTATGCATCATGCACCCATCTCCAGATAGTAAGCTCTTTGATCACATTTTGGAAGAAGAAGATCCAAAACCTAAAGATAGCATATCCAGATGTTTTCCCTCAGTATGTATAGATATATTTTTTGAAACACCTTTGTCATTAATGTCAAAGGGGGATTTTTGTATAGAATATGGATTATAATATCTATAGGGAGATATAAGTATATGTATAGAAGACAAATTTTTTTTGTATTAAGAACAGATAGCAACTTGGCCATATTTCTTTATTGCCATCAATGAAAAAGGGGGAGATTGTTGGAAAGTTGGCTATACTAATGTATATGACTTAATATAGTGTTGTCATTTTGGCAAAAAATTCATATAGTAGTTTGGAGTCAGCGCACTTGATGAGAAGATCAGAAATCAGTTAAGAGTTGAAGACTAGATAGTGTACAGAGTTCCTAAAGCTCAAAACATTAGCGCACATGCATATGGATTAATTATGGTATGTTCCCTAGAAGTTAAGTTGGTTATACTGTATTCATATTTAGTCTATGAGCGCATGATTAGATATGAAAGTATGAGAAAGATATAGGTAGTAGAAGTTGCACAGCCAGTGTGTGCCAGTGAAGAACAAAGTAAGCAACCGATAGTTATCATTTTGAGTTGCAACTATATTCTAATGTTGTAAAGGGTATGTGCCTATTGTAATTAGGTTTTTGACATATTTATATGTTTTATTATAAAAATTCTTAAGCCAATTCATTTAGAAGTGTTGTATGTAATAGGTTTAAGGGCCGACCTAGTTGTTCATTTTGTATGCACGTATAAATATAAGATGCACCCATTGTAATTAGTATGGAAGTAGATAGAGAGTTGTGTTAAGTAGAAGAGAAGTGTGTGAAGACACCTACAAGATATATTAGAGCTTTTCTAGAGGTCAAAGCATCAACACATCAAAGGAACTGATCTGACAAGTAGTGTCACAATGATAGTTCATCCAGCAGATATAGTGTGTATATGAGATCATAAGGTTGTAGCCTTCACCACTTGAGCAGTGAGCTCTAGGAAAATGTATCCACTCCCCTAATAGAGAATATTATAAAAGACTCCTAATAGGGTCCAACCATTAACAAGGTCAACTATACTAAATACATTGTAAAGAAACTCCTAACAGGGTTAAGGATCTTCTAACAAGGATCACTAAACACCAATACAAAATATTAGTGGGTGTCAATTCCCACTAGGGTTTTTACCTATTTGGGTTTCCCCATAACCATATTGGTGTCATGTGTTGATTTCATGTTTCATGTTTATGTGGATGTTCATTTTAGTACTTAAGCATTTAAGTTCAGTATAAAGATTAAAATGAAAAGATTAAATACAGTGAACACTAATTCACCCCCCCTCTTAGTGTTCTCATTCCTAACAATATTGTGTCTACAAAAGGAATAGAGGTAGAACCTGCCAAAGTCAAAGCCATCATGGAAATGGGGTCACCTCAAAACATAAGTGAGATGAGATCTCTTCAAGGAAGGATCCAATTCATTCTAAGGTTCATCTCTCAATTAGTAGAAAAATGCCACAATTTCACTCAAGTCCTTCATAAGGAAAAAGTTTTCAAATGGGATGAGAAATGTGAAGAAGTTTTCACATTGTTGAAGAAATATTTAATGATCCATCCAATTTTGATTGCACCTGATGGGCTCCTAAAATAGCCATCTTTCTCAATCCTTTTTATCCTTTTTTTAGAACAAATTGATTGCACATAGACATGAATTTATGGTTTTAAGCATATGAACTTATGGTTTCTATGTATATGTTATATATGTGTGTGAAGATAAGATGGAAATGTGGATACTTCTAAAGACATAATATCTGCTTAAATTCATGGATAGGAATGGTAAATACAATAGCTATACATGTTAATGGATTTTTCCTTGCCTAAGCTATGTTTTGGGTAGTTACCTCTTGTAGTTGTAGGATTTGCAAGAGTGATAATTAAGACTTACACCTTTTCCTAATATTGATGATGTGGATATATATGTATATGTTTGGATGTGTGCACATTGATTGTTTTGCAGGAGTTGACTGTGGATATTCAAAGACCAACATACTGGTGTGAGAGTCATCAAAGCCAACCGTAGATTGCAGAATCTTCGCAAGCAAGTCAATTGATACTTTTTGTTGCATGCAATGCACAAATTTAGTGTGCGCTATATTTCAGGGAGTATTCATGGTTAATAATGTTTTTGTTTTGAAACTTTATGAGTTGTAAGTGATCCTCATTTATGAAGTGATTATAGATTTAGGAGATAGTTGTAGCTTCCTTTTAAATAATCGACTATTGTGACTCCTTTGGAGTTAGTCGAACAAACTAGTTTTTAATAGAGCTCTTGCATACTATTTCAATCAAGTGTAATTGTTTAATGGATGAATATAATATTTAGTTCAAGTTTTTATCTTTCATCTTGATTGTATTTATCATTCAATCATTCAAGGGGGCCCACTTGATGAGTGAATTATTTTGTTAGTGTAGAGTTCATTTTCTTGTTCATTTATATGTAATTAGAACTTTGTTGTTCTTACAGCTACTGATATCAGAATTAGTAGCTTGTTCCTATAGCACAGTTAGTTGGAGTATTTCCTAACTACAATTTTCTACTTTGATTAGAATACATTTGCTTACTAGTTTTAGTATAGCTTTCTTGAAGCATAAGCATTTGAATTCCTTAGATAGTCTTAGAAAGACAAGGTTTGAAGCATATACTTTGCAAATGCCATTCCAAGTTTATGTCCTTGGTCAATAATTAAATGAGACCAAATAATTCATTTAGGAATCATTTGGGGTGTCCAATCCTGAAATAGGTAGTCCATTGCTCTAGGTTTTTGATACTATTATTTGGCCAAGCATTTTTGGTAGTGCTAGCGGGGATGGTGTTAATTCAAACTTATCCTTGTAGTTGCATTCTTGGTTTTAATCTAGTACTATCTTAAGTAATCATTTTATGCATAGAAGGAGAGATCACCTTGGGAGATTTCTTCCCCATAATTACCAAGGATAACCATTCAATCTATTTAATCCTCAAGTTGAAGAAACCCAAAGTGAGAACGAAGAAGAAGAACCCTTTGAAAATACATTTGCTAATGCTCAGGAAGACATATCCTCTTCATCATCTAAGGAATCACTCCATTTGAATGACCTATTTTCTGAACCTGAATACCAAGATAACTCACTTTCTCTTATTATATATCAACCACCACCACTAGGTCCTCCTCCCAGAATGGTTGCTCGGGCTCCCTTTCCTTTTCCTATACCTCAACAACAAGGTAACCAAAATTTGAAGAATATACCTACTGCTGCACTTCCCAAATTCTATGGCCTCCTTACAAAAGACCCTGAGACCTTTCTCTTTGAATTTGATAATATTTTCTAGAGTTATGACTATACCAATGATGCCCACAAGTTGAAGTTGTTTTCATCAACTCTAAAAGAAGCTGCCTTGAGATGGTTCATGGGGTTAGGTGCTAATGCTATAGCACACTGGAATGCCATGCCTACTATGTTTCTTTTGAAGTATAAAGAGTACTGTAGAGGTCAAGATTTGAAAGGTGATGACATTTTTAAAATGTCTCAAAAGGAGGATGAAACCTTAGAGGATTATGTATCTAGATTCATATTCAACTTGCAGCGTAATACACAACACTAGCTAAATGAGGCATCCCAGAAACACCTTTTCCTCAAGGGTGTGAATGATGGAAGTATTGAGGCTCTAGACCTGATGGCAGGAGGAGATATCACACAAAAAGGTTGGGCTGACATAAAGAATATATGTCAAAATTATTCAAGGGCCACTTTGAAGAAGGGTAGGGGACTTAGAGACCTACCACATAAGTCCAATGGTGGTTCAGGAGTATCCAAAATGGAGCTATTTAATCTGCTATCTGACTTCAAACAAGACATCATTAATGATGTCACCACTCAACTAGATAGTATGCAAGCAAGGAGGAAGAAGGAAGAGTCAGATGCCATGCTATCTAAGTTCTGTTCTCATTACAGAGAAAAGAAAAGAAACTGTAAATGTAAGATGGTTGCATCTATGGACATCAACCTAATGCCCACAGAGTTCAAAGCCATAGATGAGGAGAATGGAGAAGTTTTCTATGTTTCTCAAAGGTTTCCATGGGCTCAGAGACAAGGTATGCCTCTAGACTCACTGAATAATTTTGGTTGTAATAATAATAGTAGCCATTGGCCAAACCAAAACCCCCAAAATTCTACTCCTCAAGGTTAGAATTGGAATTACAACTGGTCCAATTAACAATTGCACTATAACCAAGCCTATCCATAGCAACCACCATTTAACCCATACCAATAGTAGTATAACTCCTATCAGTAGCCGCAGCAAAATAGCCAATGGCCACCTCATGGTAACTAGTAACCAAAACCTCAATGGGAACCCAATCAATCTAGTCAGCAACAAGAAATAATGCCCCCACCTCAGCAGCAAGCTATTATACTACTTCCTCCTGTAGCAAATAGCAACCTTCAAAAGCCAACTCAACTTCCTACTTAGTCAACTCCAAATCCTAATAATAAGAAAAAAGCTTATTCCTTTCCAATAAATGATATCCATCTTAGATCTAGAACTACACTACCTACACCTAAGGAGCTAATAATAATTGAAGTTGTTGATGTTGAGGACATACTTGTGAACCAACCTGTTGATGTTCCACCTGTTGTTCAAACTACACCAATGCCTAAGAATCCTCCTTATCTACAAAGATTATCTCAGATAGTTCCTCCAAAAGAAAATCCTGTAGCCACTGATTTAATTGATCAACTCAAGAAAATGACAGTGTAGATTCCCTTGTTGGATGCCCTTAAAGAAATTCCAGTCTATACCAAAGCAATTAAAGAAGCCTATATCAAACAGCCTGGAAGGAAAAAGAAAGACCCTAATACTATCCATGTCTTAGGCCAGCTCTTTGGTCTCATGCTAAGCAAAGTTGTCATGCCTAATTATTTAGATCTAGGAAGTCTAGTGGTAACCATTTACATTAATGGTACCCAAATTCAGAATGTTCTAATTGACTTGGGAGCATCAATAAATGTTATGACTAGGGAAGTTCTACTGAAACTTAGTATCATTGGTGTGTGGGACACACCAACAATATTACAATTCGTTGATAATTCTACAATCAAGCCAGATGGAATGGTTGAGGATATTGTTGTTACTTTAGATTCCTTAGACTACCCTTTGGATTTCATAGTCTTGTCACCCAAATCCACCCTAAGAGGATACCCATTAATCTTAGGATGGCCTTGGCTAGCCACAACTGATGCTTGCATTGCATTCTATTCAGGAAAGATGACCATATCAGATAGAATAAATACCAAGAATTTAACTCTGTATTCTTTAGTAAAACCCCAAAGTGAACTTGATCAAGTTGTCTAGCCAGACTTAGGAGATGCTACCCTTGAAGAAAATTCTATGCAAACACTTATGGTCATTGAGAGGAATCCATTCATTGTATCACAAGAAGAAGATGATATACTAGCAACAATCCTTACCAACCAATATGGTTCTGAGGAGTCATCTTATGATGATCCAAATTGTTCCCTTCAAACAATAATGCCCAAGCAAACCACATCTTAGCTTCCTACAACACTTGATTATCTCAATACCTTGCTACCCCATGAGATAAAATCTCCATCCATAGTAGAAGTCTAGATGTTAGAAAAATTTAAGAGAGTTGAAATTATTTTAGGAAAAGAGCTGAATGTTAATAAAAACCTCATTGAATCTTAGATGTCTAGTCTTCTCAAGATTTTACAGGATATTTAGGAAGCCTTTGCATGGGATTACACTAACATGAAAGAGATAGATCCCAATCTTTGTACTCATAGAATATATATAATCCCATAACACAAGTCAGTAAGGCAAGCTCAAAGAAGAATTAACCCTACTCTGAGAGACATAGTGAAGACCGAGTTGTAGAAGCTCCTTAGTGCAGGTTTCATTTATCTTATTTTTGATAGTCAGTCAGTTTCTTCACTTGTAATTATTCCAAAGAAAGAGGGAAAGTGGAGAGTCTATGTTGACTATAGAGAACTTAACAAATCCACTAAGAAAGATCACTTTCCACTACCTTTCATTGACCAAGTTCTTGATAATCTTGTGGGTAAAAAGTACTTTTCATTTTTAGATAGCTTTAGTGGGTATAATCAGATACAAATATCACCAGAAGATCAAGATAAGACAATTTTTACCTATCCTTGGGGAACATTTTCTTATTTAGTCTTGCCATTTGGATTGTGTAAAGCCCCTGCTACTTTCCAGAGAGCAATGCTGGGTATTTTCTCTAACATTGTTACTGATTGTGTTGAAATTTATATGGATGACTTCAAAACTCATGGAACCACATTTGAAGAAGCACAAGCTAACTTGGATAAAGTCCTAAAGAGATGTCAAGATTATAATCTCTCTCTTAACAATGAGAAGTGCTATATGATGATGGAGGAGGGAGTAGTCTTGGGACACTACCTTTCATCTTTTGGAATTCAAGTTGACCCTGCAAAAATTGCAGTTATCAACACACTTCCCACACCAGTTAAGCAAAAGGATGTCAGGAGTTTCCTTGGCCATGCTAGTTACTAAAAAAGGTTCATAAAAGACTTTAGCCAACTTGCGGCACCATTATACAACTTGTTGAAGAAAGAAGCTAAATTTACATGGATAGAGGAATGTGAAGCATCATTCCAGAAGTTGAAAGATGTTCTAACAACAACACCTATCCTTAGAGGACCTAATTAGAAGCTTCCATTCCATATCCACATAGATGCATCTGACTATGCTATTGGAGTAGTTCTTGGATAGAAGGAAGGTACTATTGAGCATGCAATTTACTATATTAGTAAAAACTTGTTGTGAGTAGAATTAAATTATATTGTTACTGAAAAAGAGTTGTTAGTAGTTGTTTATGCACTAAACAAGTTTAGGCACTACATCACAAGTTATGAAGTATTTTTTAATACTTATCATTCAGCTATCAAGTACTTAATGAATAAACCTGCCATTAGTGGTAGATTAGCATGCTGGTTACTCCTCATGTAGGAATTTGATGTAAAGATAATAGAAAAACTAGGAAAGGTTAATGTAGTGGCTGATTTCTTGTCAAGACTACAAGTGCCAAATGATCTTGTAGCAATTGATGATAGCTTCCCTAATGAGCACTTAGTTTCTATTGATTATTTTAATCCATGGTATGCAGACTTAGCCAACTACCTTGCTATAGGTAGAATGCCAACTCACTTCTCTCCTAAATAGAATTGTCTATTGGTTGAGAAGATTTTTAACTTCTCTTCTATATTAGGCTTCATGTTTTATACAGGACCAGACTAGGTCACAAGGTGATGTGTTCAAGAGGATGAAACTTATGACATTCTTTGGGCATGCAATGATGAGCCATGCAGAGGACATTTTGTAGCAAAGAGGTCAGCCTACAAAATTTTGACAACTGGATACTACTGGCCTACTCTGCATAAAGATGCAACAAAACATACTCGGCACTGCAATAGGTGCCAACATATGGAACATCCCACAAAGTTTGATGAAATGCCCTTGCAGCTACAGGTAGTTGTCACACCCTTTAACTAGTGGGGTATTGACTTCGTTCGACCCGTTGAGCCTTCTTCTCATGGAAAGTCTTACATCTTAGTATGTATTGATTATGTAACAAAATGGGTTGAAGCCAAAGCCATGAGACATGCCAGAGACCACAAATTTGTTGTATTTCTTTATGAATGCATATTCACCAGGTTTGGAGCACTTAGGGAAATTGTCACAAATCAGGGGGCATAATTCACCTCTAACCTTATCATAGACTTGATGTAGGATTATATGGTGCATCATGGAAAATATTCACTCTATCATCCTAAAGCCAATGGTCAAGCTGAAATCACAAACTGAGAGATAGAATCCATTCTCACCCAAATAGTGGTTGTGCATAAAAAGATTGGGCTACACACCTTCCTCAAGCCATATAGGCTTACTGCACCACATGGAAAACCACCATAGGGTTTACTCCTTTTGAGTTGATATATAGAAAATCAGCCTCTATGCTAATTGAGTTCCAACATAAAACACTTCACGCAGCCTTAGATCTAGATATATATATCACCAAAGCACAAGAAGATAGGTTACTGCAATTAAATGGATTGGATGAATACAGAAAGTCTTCCCTCCACAATATGGATTTGATACAACACCAAAGGAAAAAATGGCATGACAAGTTCATTTGTGAAAAGAATTTTTTTTTAGGAGATTGGGCACTATTGTATGATTCAAGATACTAGCACACACCTAGGAAATTTCATACCCGATGGCTTGGGCCTTATGAGATCATATCAGTATTTGACAATGGAGCCATACAAATTTCAACCATTGATCCTATTAGATTCAAGTTACTTGTCAACATGCATCACCTGAAACTTTACCACAAACCTATTAGCTATGATGAGTTCCTAAAGCAGTTCTAGAGCATAGCTAAAGCAAGCGATCCTATAACCAAAGAATCTGGGTGTTCCACCCAAGATTCTACCAATTCTTGATTCCATTCAAGAGAACCATAATAAAAATTTCATACTTCATGGAATCATTTCTCCATAATAATTTTTCATCTCACCTTCTCTCTTTTCCAACCCATTCACACATCCCATCGCTTCAATCATGTAGGTGCAGTTTTTTTGAACAACTCTTCCTATAGAACCTCCAAGTTTGTGCCACATATACTCGTACATATATTATTTTTATTCATTAATTTTTAGGATTTTGTGTCATTTTAATTTTTCACTCTTGTTTAACCTAGCCTGGTGGGACCCATGCCATTACTTAGTTGGGGGGGGAACTACTCTATTTTTTAAATTTCAAATTAGCATGTAAAATTAAAGTTCTTGTCTTTGAGTTATGTTTGTGACATGACTTGATGATCTATCCTTTTGTGATTGCATCATTGCATTTGAAGTGAATTAAAGATATTAAAGTCTGATCTTGATTTCTAATGATATGTTGCGACGTGTTTAGGGTGGCAGCCTTGTCATGCGCAAGCTATTATGAGATGTTATGCAAAACTTATATCATTAGATTTCATGCAAAAATATTTAATTCCATGAATCAAGTTGCAGTTTGTACACTATCTTTTCTTCTACAACATCTTGTTCCATAATGCATTGAGGTCTATGACTTGCCATTGTCAAGCTCTGTGGGAATTGTAGTTTTGCAAATTCAAAATTTATTTGAGAGTAGCAATGGGAGGTGACCTTCAACGGCATGAGCCAGTGGATCACAGGGTTTTGCTAGATGATGCATCTACTTGTGAAATGTTTTGAAGAAGAGAATGGCTGGATTATTGTTTAAGCCTTAAAGGGTTTGATGAGGAAGTCACTCTACAATTTTTATCTACCTTGAAGGATGGATTTGCAGAGGTCAAAGGCTTGAAGATTGAATTCATATAAGATGTAGTAGCTGAAGTGATTGGTTTACCACAAGAAGGTGAACAATGGGTGAAATATTTTAACCTGTGCTTGGTGAGGGCCCAGTTCACTTTGCACGGTGATCCTCAGTTAGATATCGACAGGAAGCAAGGAACTTGATGATTATCTTTGCCTCTAGAGTTCATTTAGCTAGCTGCACTTTTTATTCAGTACTTCACCTATGAGGGATGCTACAAGTATTTACATGCTTTGCATTTCAAAATTCTTAGTCATCCTCAACATGACAACAGACCGATAAATCTTCCCAACTTCCTATTTAACATTATGAAAAAGAAAGCTTTATTAGTCCAATCAGGAAGAAACCAGTCTATTTCACATCATTTCTTAATAAAATTAATTGTAGAAGGGGAATTGAATAGATAAAAGGTTGGGACATGGGAAGAATTTTTGCAAATGAATGAGGTCAAACCTAGAGTGGTTGGCCCTAGAGGTCATGGTGTTGGTTGGAGACAAAAAACATCCTCTGGGGTTCATAAAATTGTTCAAAGAATTGAACATGATCCTAAAGCCTCTCCTTCCATTTCTAGGTCACCTAGAAAAAGAACTTTCAGTGCTGGAGCCTCTACCTCTCAGAGGAAGAAAAAAAAAATTATGGAGGTTCCTAATATTCTTGAATCTTCACTGTTTGTAAGGACCAGGTCTACATCTAGGAAGGATAAGCATAAAATAATGGAGCTAAAAGAAGAAATATTAGAACCTCAACCTAGTGACAATATTGATAATGTGGAAGAAACCCTACATTCCCCTAGGGAGGAGAATTCTAAAAACCCTCTTGAAGCAGTTGCAGAGAAGGTAGTCACTAAAAGAAGGAAACAAAAGAGTCCTTTGAGCTCATCCATGCCCCCTATGAGGAGAAGTAGAAGGCTTTCTGAAAAAGATGTTGAAGCTTCTATTCCTATTGTTAACCTCGAGTCTTCTGAATCCATAGAGCATGAATCTGTAGAAAATGAGTCTTTGGAAAAGTCTTCTTCTGAGAAAATGTTTCATCAAATTGCAGCTAGTGACACTATATTTAGAGAGTAGATTCCAAAAATAGAGGTTAATCCTGGAGTTAACTGCATACTAATTGATAGTGACAAGGACTTTGAGGACACAAAGGAATTTGTAGACAATTATGCCAGGCTGAATGTTAGTATAAATTTAGATGAAACCCCTAACTTTGGGATGGAAATTGTTGAAGAAATACCCCAACAGAGTAGTCAGGATGGGTTGGAAATGATGGCTAAGGTAGTAGTTGATGTTAGTGAGGAAAGAAATGTAATAAAGACAATTGTTTTGTAGAAGGGGAAGTCCTCTGCACCAAAGAAAACAATTAAAACTCCTCACTTTCCATCTGGATGGGTGGATATACTCAATCAGGAACCTTACTCCTCACTTTCCAATAAGGTTTCAGCCTCCATTCTTCCTACAGCCATTACTGGTGATGAACGATAGTGCAATAGATTATGACATGGCCGCTAAAGTCCAACAATGGGAAAGGCTCAAAGAAATAATTGGATACTTTGATTATGTTAATGATGAGTTTGGGCAGAGAATAGATAGTGATTTGAGGGTTCGTGCCAAGATTTAGAACTTCATGATTGCTAGGGACCAGTAATAGTTCAGTTGGGGGGAATGATGGGCTTCTAAAATAGCCATCTTTCTCAGTGCATTTTATCCTCTTTTTATAACAAATTGATTACACATAGACATGAATTTATGGTTTTAAGCATATGAACTTATGGTTTCTATGTATATGTTATATATGTGTGTGAACATAAGATGGAAATGTGGATACTTCTAAAGACATAATATATGCTTAAATTCATGGATATGAATGGTAAATACAATAGCTATACATGTTAATGGATGTTTCCTTGCCTAAGCTATGTTTTGGGTAGTTACCTCCTGTAGTCGTAGGATTTGCAAGAGTGATAATTAAGACTTACACCTTTTCCTAATATTGATGATGTGGATATATATGTATATGGTTGGATGTGTGCACATTAATTGTTTTGTAGTAGATGACTGTGGATATTCAAAGACAACATACTCATGTAGGAGTCATCAAAGCCAACCATAGATTGCAGAATCTTCGCAAGCAAGTCAATTGATACTTTCCGTTGCATGTAATGCATAGATTTAGTGTGCACTATATTTCAGGGATTATTCATGGTTAATAATGTTTCTATTTTGAAACTTTACGAGTTATAACTGATCCTCATTTATGAAGTGATCGTAGATTTAGGAGATAGTTGTAGCTTCCTTTTAAATAATTTACTGTTGTGACTCTTTTGGATTTAGTCAAACAAACTAGTTTTTAATAGAACTCTTGCATACTATTTCAATCAAGTGTAATCATTTTATGGATGAATAGAATATTCAGTTCAAGTTTGTATCTTTCATCTTGATTGTATTTCTCATTCACTCATTCAAGGGGGCCCACTTGATGAGTGAATTGTTCTGTTAGTGTAGAGTTCAGTTTCCTATTCATTTATATGTAATTAGAACTTTGTTGTTCTTGTAGCCACTGATATCAGAATTAGTAGCCTATTCCTATAGCACAGTTAGTTGGAGTAGTTCCTAACTACAATTTCCTACTTTGATTATAGTACATTTTCTTACCAGTTTTAGTATAGCTTTCTTAAGGCATAAGCATTTGAATTCCTTAGATAGTCTTAGAAAGAGAAGGTTTGAAGCATATACTTTGAAAATGCCATTCCAAGTTTATGTCCCTGGTTGATAATTAAATGAGACCAAATAATTCATTTAGGAATCATTTGGGGTGTCCAATCCTAAAATAGGCAGTCCATTGCTCTAGGTTTTTGATACTGTTATTTGGCTAAGCAACACCTATAAGAGGAAAGCCCTTAATGTAGTACCTCCCTCATTTACCCCTTTGAATGAACATCCTTATGGTGTGGGTTCGACCATCATTCTCAAAGGGTAAGGTCATGTTGGTCCCATGTGAGGGAGAATCCACCAAGAGGATTGTTTTGGAGCATGTATCAATGTTCTACGTGAACCAAGAGATGTAGGATATGGTCTTGAATCACATTCCAAAGACCCTTAGATTAGGGATGAGTCATTCATGTGGGTGTAGTGATTGTTACTTGCTTTATGGTCAATGGCATCATGAGATACTCTTTGCCTAGATTTTCCTTATGTTTATTAGGAGTTTATCTTTGGAAGTCATGTCGGCTATTTTATGAGATTTTATCTGGGTATTATCTTTCTGCATAATAGACTCAGTAATTAGGAATTTATGTTGTTTCATTATGATTTTTGTCCTAGTAGATAGAGGTTTAATTACCATGGTGATGTATTCTTTTCATGTTACTTATACACTCAAATCCTAGGATGCTCTGTGTTTAAAATAAGATTTATTGAATCCAACTGATATTTGTGATAATACTATCAAGTGCATGTTTTATAGAAATTATATTGGAATAATGTAGTTTAAATAATAAAAGGGTGAAGTATGTATATATTCTAAATATTGTTTCATGTGTGTATGTAATCTCTACAAGAAATGTAATAAGGAAGGTGTGAGTGTACCGCTACAAAATGTTGAAGTGTTTCTATTTGGATATGAATTCTTACATAAAGGACCATTTGAATTTATTTTATGTTGAGACATGCATTAATAGAAAAGTGACTATTAGGTCCTAATGTTGAGTGGGAGATTTCGCATAGAATGCCTTGATGTTATAATAATGCAAGAAGAGCAAATCATTTGAAATGTAGCTTGTAAATAATTTAGGACTTATTTTCACGCTAGATTATTAGGTCTTGACTTATGGTATTGATGAATTATTCAAGTTAGAATATTATGCCATAATTTCATGTTTGTACAAGAAGAGTTAATGTGAGATAATCATGGTTAATAAATTAGGTTAATTGATATATTTATGTTCTTGAAATAGCTTGATTTGAAATTTGGAAATGTACTATTGGAAGTAGGTGATTTTATTGTGGTAAAGTGTGGATGCAGTTGGACCTATATGATATACTAGAGTTTGATTATGTGATGATGATATATGACTTTTACTTTCATGCTATTTATTAGGTCAGGAGCATAGTAATTGTTAATTCTTTGGTTTATGTATGATACTTTGATGTTACATTCATGTTAGGGAAATTTGCGAGAAATGATCATGACTATTATGTTAGATGGATTATCATGTATCATTTTAATCTTGACTTTATGTGCTTTAGAAATTCAATGTTGAAATGATGAGAGTTATTATGAAATGCAGTTAGAGATTATGATGCTAAGAATGTTGTATTTTATTTACATATATATATATATATATATATATATATATATATATATATATATATATATATATATATATATATATATATATATATATATATATATATATATATATATATATATATATATATATATATATATATATATATATATATATATATATATATATGATATTTGACTTTTCATGAGCTACTGATGCTTTGTCAAGTGTGCAAGTAAGACCATGGAATTTTCAAGGGAAATCAAGGATGGATATTTGTAAAATCATGTTAAGCCCAAGGTTATCTCCAAAGGGAGAAATTAACCTCATTGTAAAGTGTAATTTTTTAAGGTGGTGCATGAATGTAATTATTGGATTTATGTTTATTTTACTTTATTATTTAGTCTACTTGGCATGCCATGTGTATTGTGTGTAATGTGATTTATTTGTGGTGTCAATTGATACATGTCTTGTGAGTTGGCATGCCCAAGTGTTTAATGTGTGTAAGTGGTCTCTATTTTTAGGGGCCATGAGTGGGATTCTCTTTCATTTTCGGATTCATTCTTTGAGTGGTCCTTTGAGTGGCTTTTAATGACCATTTATGTTAGTGGAGGTTAAAACTAGGCTACCTCATAGTGGTGCCATATGTTGTGGGTCAAATTTTGACCATTGTGATGGTTTTTGACTATTTTTTCCCTTCCAAAAGATGCTCTTTGGAAAAGTGACGAAATTGGAAGAGCCACTCTTCATTTTTGAATTTTGAATTTGAATTTCCCTCTTTTGTTTTGAAAGGTTTAGGGTTTGTCTTCTTAAGGAGATGGAGGGAAGATTGTTGGCTAATTGCCCACTCTCCAATTTTTGGAGACTTGAGAGTTTGTGAGAAATTTTGGTGTTGTTGTACTTGGAGGATTTTGGTGTTGCATAGCAAAGGAGGAGACTAGTTGGAAAGCTCATCTCAACCCTCTTGCCATTTTCTTGGATCAAGGTTGGATTCCTATGTTCTCTTGTTATTATTGCTATGTATATTTTTACTTCTTTTCCTATGATGTGTGAATGATGGTTATTCATGTAAAATTTCATGGCTTCTTGTCTTTGCTTGTATGTGTATTTTCTGTTGTGCATTGTTTCTTGGGGTTGTGTAAGGCCAAGCTTCACCCTTGGGAGGGAAGAGAGCCTTGATGGGTGAAGGGTATAAGTTGGGACTACTCTTCTAGTGTAGAGTCCTTCCTCTGGGAGGAAGGGGATAAAGCATGGATGTATGGGCATCCATGTGCCATCTTGTGTACACTTTTGGGGGTCATAAGGGTATTGTTATGGTGAAGAGTATGAGAAGGGTGGATGGTTGTTTCTATGGCCTTGTGAAGGCATATTGTGCAGATTTTGGAGCTTTTTTGAAGGCTGGTTTTCTTTTGTACCTTGGCATTCTCCTAGTTGAGTAGCTTCCACCTTCACCCCTACTATGGGTCCAAAGTGACTCAGGTTGTGCTAAGCCTTGGGAATGAGAATTTGATGTTTATGAGTGTTTGCTGATTTTTGTTTGTTTATGTGTTTGTCAAATGCATGTAACCCCATATCCATCTTTGTTTCCCCTAGCTTGGGGGTGGCCATGAAATGGCCTAGGTTGGGAGGTGAGTCTCCATGGTCTGCTTGTTTTTATTTTGCAGATTTTGAAAGGCACATCTTGTTGGTTTTAATGGAGCTAAATGGAAATTTAGAAATACCTCATATATGTTATTTAATATTTGGCTTTGTGCCCTTGTAAAAATTGAAAACCAAGGCTATGTTAGAAAGCCTAACATATTTTATGCTTGTAAAGGATAGATTATTAAGATATTTCTTCCATTTCTTGAGTTGTAATGTTTATGAGAACGTTATATTGTTTTTCCTTTATGTTGAAGAATTATATCATTGTTGATGTTTTAAGTTAGTTGAAATGAATATGTAATGAGTAAAACTATCTCTATGATTGTGATTTCAAAAGATTATTTACGTATTTCATTAGTCCTTCCCTTAGAAGAAAATGTTTAAATTCATTCTATGAAAAGTTTTACAATTATAATAAATGTTCATTATTGTCATTGTTCGACTTGGAAAGGATAGCTTAATTAATCACTTTTAAATGTCAGCAATAGAATTTATGCTCAGAGTTAATCTCGTTTATATTGTATATTTTATAAAAAAAAAAAAAGGAAAAGAAGTTGATCTAAAATAGATGGTATGGCTAAATAATTAAATGTCTATGATAAATATATGAATATCTATATGTTAATATATTTCAGAATATATTAACATATAAATTATATATATATATATATATATATATATATATATATATATATATATATATATATATATATATATATATATATATATATATATATATATATATATATATATATATATTGCTCACTGATTCTGTTATTACTTTTAGTTAATAAATTTGGTAGTCAAATTAATGCATATATATTTATCTATTTAGTATTATATATATGTATTAATACTTTTTTTTATTAATTAACATTGGGTTTTATGTATATATATAATAAGCTATAAATATATATATTAATACAATCCTTTTTAGTAGAATTATGATAATCATTTTATTATTACACATATATATATTCGACTATATATATGTGTAATAATAAAATACAAATTTCTTTTAACCGAACATCCCATAGCGATAATTTAATGAATGAAACACTATCTCATAACAGAAACCTTGTAATATGGTATCCTTTTAATAAAAAAAATTTATCCAATGTAATTTTATTGCAAACCCTAACCGGGTTGCTAGGGCACGACTGTGGCAGCATGGGCCGAGGTGGACAGTGGCTTGGCCGCTGTCGCCAACGGTCACCACTATTGCAGTGACCTTGTCACTACCGCCGATGATGATGGCCGCCAGAGTAGTGGTAAGGCCACTGCCACCAGTACTGGGATGGGACTGAACCTTGTGTGCTTTGGCACTTTGCCTTTTGCGATGTCATTTTTGTATTGAAATAAAATATTCTTGCAATTTTGTTGTACCTTCATCATTGTGTGAGTTGCGCATATATTAATTTTGTTTTCCCTTGGGGTTAAGTGTTATGTGTAATAAAGCATTGCCTTTATAAAAGTTATTTTATTTGTTTGTTAATAATTTTGTTATTAAATTTACTTTTACTTATTAAAGTTATTTTATTTAATAAAGATATCCTAGTTTGTTTGGACAATTTTGTTTATTAAGGTTAAATTTTAATATTTGAAATGCTTCAAAATATAAGAGCTTAGGTTAGTTTTTTTTTTTTTGAGTTTAGTTATTTTATCTATTACGGAAATTGGTTATACCAAGAATGTAAACAGAGTAAAATGGACTCTCTGGTTTTTCTCTGTGCATGCAAGATTTTTCTTCTTATGCACGACTCATTGGTATCAATAAACACAAACATAGTCTAAAATTTTAAGATCCAGTAAATGATAAAGCAAAACTAAAAGAGAACATACAACGGTGTCGAATTAGAAGACTAAAGATATTACCGAGACCTTAAAATTTTACCAGATTTGAATATCTTTTATATACATCATCCTGAATAATAAAAAAATTAGGCAACTAGATCTTAATTCAACCAGAGACATTGCACGCTCCTGACAGTTGGATGACTGAATTCTTCTTGTTGTAACCCCTTGTATTTACTCAAGCCTACATAGGAGTGTAAGCACACTTGTGTATATACACACATGTGCATGCCTGGGTGAATACTCACCTTGAGTTACAGAGTTTTTCTTGGCCCTCTACTGCAACCTGTTAAAAACTTCAATAATGGAAAATTTGGGTCCCAGGCCAAGTTGTAATATGCCTAACCCCTTATTTCAGATTAGGGTTAGGGCTAGCCAAGAGCCCTTTTAGATTTTTCTCTTTTTAATTTAGAACTATATTTCCTTTTATGAATCAATAGAATTATTAAATTGTTGATTGTTGATATCTCCTATTTTATCTCCTTTAGTTGTGTAGTTATCTTTTTAATAATAGCCTTTTGAGTCTTTTGTGCCCTCCATATTATTTCAAGATTTAATTTGATCCTGTATTTAAGTGACTACTGATAACTTATTTCCATAATAATTCTTTTAGCATGTATATTGGATTTTCTCTTATTTATTAAAACTTTATGTAATTTAGTGTGTTAAATATTTATTTGCGCCTACATTTTGTTAATACTATTATTATTAATTAAATGAGCCCTAGTCATTAGTTATGGACTTTTATTTCCATGAATTCTTTATTTTCCTTAAGGAGATTAATTTAATTTTAATCCCTAGGTAGACCATAGTTAATCTCAGATCTTTTATTAAAAATTAGTTTCTTTCTTTTGACCCTCAATTTAATCAAGCATGAATGGTCTCTATTATATTAGTGTACTACACCATCATAGACCATTAATGATTAACTCTAGATAGTGATCTATTAGGCCCAGTGCACCTGACAAGTTAGGGTATTCCGACAATCCAGCGCATCCCTCGAATACCCTTAAGAGTTGGGTGTGTAGGTTGAGGTTTCGATCTTAATTTCAATTGTAACCTTGGAGCAGGAGTTCTTAAAAAATAAAATTGTTGTGTGTGTTTTGCCTTAATTTTGGGCATGACACTAAATTCTATACATTCCAGTAACAAAAAATTCATTAGGAGAACTCCTAGCTCAAGAAGATGAATCAGGAAAAGAAAAGGCCATATACTACATAAGCAGAACTTTGGTGAAATATGCATTGAACTACACCTTCATTGAAAGAGCATGTTTGGCCATAGTTTTTTCTTCCCAAAAATTACACCACTCATTGCAAAGATTGATCCCTTAAAATACCTACTCAGTAAAACAACATTGAATGGGAGACTAGCCAAATGGGTCATGGTGCTAAGTGAATTTAACATAGAATATGTGGACTGGAAATCTATCAAGGGCCAAGTTATAGCTAATCAATTAGTAGAGTCACCATTACAAGATGAACATCTAATTTAAGTGGAATTCCCAGATTCTAAAATTATAAATGTTGAAGCAAAAACATGGCAATTATATTTTGATGGCTCTAATACACAACATGGATCAGGAGCAAGCATACTTTTGATTACTCCTCAAGGGTCTACAATTCTAAAATCATAAAAATTTCTATTCCCATGCACAAATAATATAGCTAAATATTAAGCATTGGTTATTGGTATAAATTTGGCATTAGAATGGAAAGTAAAAGAGCTACAAGTCTATGGAGATTTACAACTAGTTATTGATTAGATTAATGATGAATATCAAACTAAAGATAATAAGTTGATACCATACAAAAATATTATTAAGAATCTCAAGAATTACTTCACTCTCATCACATTTGACCAAGTAGCATGAGATAAGAATAAATAAGTAGATGCAATGGCTACTTTGGCATCACTTCTCCAAATACTAGATCAAAGGACCAAATATGAATTCCTGGTAGAAGAATTTGAGCAACCCACATTTGACCCTACCCATCCTCATACCATTTGTTTTCTAACAAGACATGAATCAACTTGGTATGGAGCCATTTATACCTACTTAAAAGACCAAATCCTACCTATGGACCAAACTAGAAATCAAAGGAAAAGCTTTATACTCTAAGCCTCTCATTATACTTTAATATTTGACATGTTGTATCATAAGAGTCTAGGTGGAATGCTTCTAAGATGTCTAGAGAAAGAGGAATCAAACATAGCCTTACAAAAAATTTACGAGGGGATTTGTGGGTCACATTCAAATGGTTTAACCCTAGCTAAGAAACTTCTTAGGATAGGATATTTTTGTCCTTCAATGGAAAAAGATGTTTGTCACTTTGCTAAAACTTGTCGTAAGTGTCAATATCATGGAAACTTGATCCATGTACCAACATAAGAGCTTCATTTGATGACTACACCTTGGCCCTTTTATCAATGGGGTTTATACTTAATAGGGATGATTTATCCACCATTTTCAAATGGTCATAAATTCATCATTACTACAAAAAAATACTTTACCAAATGGGTAGAAGCTGTATCCTTGTTAACTGCTACAAGAAAGCAAATATCATTGTTCATTCTAAATCACATAATTTGTAAATATAGTATCCCACATGCCATCATAAATGACAATGCAAAACATTTCAAAAACAAGGATTTAAAAGAGCTATGTACAAAATTCCACATGATACATTACTCATCTTCAATATATTACCCCCAAGGTAATGGACAAGAAGAAACAACAAATAAGAGCATCTTAAAGATATTGAATAGAACCATGGATAATTTAGGTAGAGATTGGCATATACAAATAAACCCAACCTTGTGGGCTTATAGGAAAAGTATCTAAATTCCAACAAGAGCTACACCATTCTCCTTAGTCTTTGGAGTAGAAGTAGTTTTACCTTTGGAAGTAGAAATTTCATATTTAAGAGTATCCCTACATTGTTTGATAAGTGAGGAAGATTATAGGGTTTCTAGATTACATGAACTAGAAATGCTAGATGAAATACAACAACAAGCCTTCAATCATTTGAAAGTGTATTAGAACTGAATGTCAAGGACCTATAACAAGCATATCAAATCAAGGACATTCCAAATAGGTGACTTAGTTTTGTGAGAAAATCCCAAGAATCAAGCAGAAAGAGAAAATAAAGGAAAATGGGAATAAAACTGGTTGGGACCTTTTTTTATCACTTCATCTTTTAGGACAAACACCTATAAATGAGCTGATTGTGATGGAGAAGAATTACAAGAACTTATCAATAGCATTCATCTAAAAAGGTTCTACACATAAGGAAGATTAAAAGGGTATGGAGGAAAAGAGTATCAAAAAATCAGATGGAGAGCACCCTATTTATTGTATATAGTCAAAAGAGATCTTGAAAATATAAAAAAATATTGAAAATTAGAAAAGAGAAAATAAATAAAAAATGCAGAAAAGATAAAAAAAAAATAGTGAAAAATTAAGCATGAATAAAGCCAAAAACATTCAGAAATGATCCTCAAAAAGATGTTGTCATAGTGAAAACCTAGAAAATAGGCACCTTGATGATATGAAAAAAATAGAAAAAGATAAAATACCAAAAAAATTCAAAAAAGAAAAAAGTGCCTTGGTGAAAACCTAGCAAATAGGCACCTTGGTAGAAAAAAAAAGAAAGGAAAAAGCTTTAAAAATAGAAAAAGAAAGTGAAATCCATTCAATTGGTGAAAACCTAGTAAACAGGCACCATTGAAAGTCCAAGTCAGTCGCATACCTAGAAGTCATCCTTGTAAATATTGCATTCACAAGCATTTGTACCTACTACATAATAAAATCCCACAGTTGCATTTACAAGTACCTAAAGATTTTGGTCACCTAATCTACAAACTATCCTAAGTCCTGTTAGTACCTGCAAAAAGTTTCATGGCTATAGCTTTTTTCCTCTGGTCTCTACAATTATTTTCATGTCTTTGGCCTTGAAACCCTAAGCAAAATTCATAAATCTAGCCGTTATAGTGAAGAAGCCATAAACTACCCTAGCCTTGTTCTAATTTTGTGTTACTTTTTCAGGCCACTAAAGTCCCAAATAAGGCCCGGCGAAATGATTTTTTCTAAGTCTCACGTCTTAAATTTTCTTAATGTTTTGGCTTAAATATTTCTTGGGCCCGGTCTCCTGACACCATCTCAATCCAGTGGTTGTAGTGAAAGTGCATTGCATGTGTCAGAGGCATGTGATCTTATGACAACTATTGATTCTCCTTTATGACATAGCACTTAAGAAGGGTAGGTCCACTGCCAGGTAAGCACAAATGGCATTCCCTTATTGGCTTAACAAATCAATGATGTGGTAGGGTTGTCAGAATGTCCTATGAATGAAGAAAAATTGGTTCATCTGCTTGCTAGATTTTGTGATGTGGCAGTCCCTGATTTGTTGAAGTATCTTATATAGCAGGGTGGGGTTGGGCTTTACGTCATCGGCAATAGATTCTAGATCAACAGTTGGCACATGATCTTATAGAATCTTTTGAGCCCTTGAGATCATGCACCATCCATTCAATCCTCTAGGTGTTCAGGTCAGTTAAGAATAGTGCGTCCAAGATGATACGTGAGCATAGTTGTCAATCTATGATTAGTCCATGAATTCATGTGTTGGCAGTTGTCAGTGGGACCTGGTTTCTGACTTGTCAAAGCTCCTGACATTTTCATAAAATCAATGATAGGCATAGGTTCTCATGGGATGTGTCAGAGGTTTGAGATCTTACGTCAGCTGTCGATTTTACTTTTCTCAGAGGTGGTAAAGTAAAGTGGGTGCACTGCTATGTGTACTCATTTGGTAGTCACTAATTGGTCAAAGAAAGATGATGTGGAGCTTGTCAGTGGGGCCAATGTTAGAAAGTTTGATCGATGGCTGGCGCATGTCCGCATGGAATATTCTTGCCCCATGTGAACATACACCCGACATCCATTTTGAATTTGAAGGATTAGTGGGTCCTATGTTAGAGATGACCGGGTGGTAAACAATGAGTAATATAATGACAAGTGGCATAAAGTGGGTCTAGGTGGGGGTCTAAGGTCTAGCAGTATGGATAAATATGTTTAGTAGCCTGACAAATTTTCAAAGGCTTCACTCATTCACTAAGTAAAATGGTGATATGCTAAAGAGTTTGGCGATTCAGTGAAGGAGTGTTCGCCCAATTGCTAAAAATTTTAGTAGTGACATATGGTATTCTGTGAACTGGAAAAGGTCTTCAGTTGCTAGTTCGCTAAATAAAGATTGGGGTTGGTTACTTTCCTTTGTTTGTTGAATTGTTGAGTTAAGCTGCAATTAAGTATTTCATTTCTTGAATAGGAATTGCTTTGTCGCATGTTCGCTAAGAGTTAACCCGAGGGTGTCTCATGCTTGTCTTCCAGTAGATGCTAGTTAATGTATTGCTTGTTTATAGGTCTTTTCTAAGGGGAGGGTTAAAATCCTTTGAATAGGCAATGACATATCTGGGTACACAGGTGGATTGTTAAAGTGAGGTTTGTTAATGGTGTATGATTGATGTAAGGCATCAACATATTAGATATATTATCTTCTTATTTCATAGCTCCTTGTTGTAATGATGTATTTGACTCTATTTCCCATTGGACATGGCACTGGTCTATGAGAGACTTAGGGTATCTTAGGGGTCCTTTCAACCCAACATAAATCAATCAAATGAAATACCTTTTCCCTTCATGTTGGTAGCAGTAGGAAGTTGTTTCTAGTCTTCAAACTCATTCTATGCAAGTGGGCTATTGCATAAGATTTGTGATTTTATTGGGGTATAGGGTACCTATAGGGCTTTGAAAGCTATTCCATAGTCAGTTACCTAAAAGCCTGTAGTTTGACACAAGATGTATGTGTGCAGAAGAGGTAAACTCACCCGAGTGATGTGGAGCTCAAAGTGTAGAAATGCCTCGTGCTTTGTTCATTGGCCCTTTTTCTTATCAGATTTGGAGTGTTTAGTGAGTGTGATATTAGCCCTATCAATCCTAGTGTAAATCTGACATTGTGAGAAAAAGGAACACCAACAAAATAGTGACTCTGCTGGGGAGAACAACAATGAAGAACTACATCTATTAGAATATTTGGTTGTGGTTATATTGTAAAGTCAAAATCTTATTGACCAGATTGGTTTGCCCATCTGAGTCACCAATAGAATGGTGACTCTGCTGGGGAAGAAGTAAAAGATAGCAGGTTTTCCTGCTTGGCTGGATCATCCCAGAGTCTTGGTTAAAGATCATAGAGTCTAAAGTAAAAAACACAAGTGTAAAATCTTCTCACTAAGTGTTGAGTGATGACTCTGAGTCTATGTTTGATTAGTGTTTGTAACAAAGTGTGATATATCTATGATCCTGACAAGCAGTTATCCTGTGAGATTGTTTCGTGATTGTGGGTTTTGAAGAAGGGGTAGAGTTGGGAAAGGTTCTCAACTGATTCAGATTTGTCCTCTACAAAGAGGTGGCAGCTCTACCAAAGTTTGAAAGGTGATCTGGAGGAGACTTTAGATCAGTACTTTGCAACATTCAAAACATCTCTAGGTAATCCTATTTCATTAAGCAAGAATAGTCCCTAATTAGGTGAACAAGTCATCATTGAAAAAGGGAAATTATTTTTGAAAGTCTAGCCATATTTCTGGATAAAGGCTTTGGTTATTGTAAAAAGTATCAGAAATATGTTGAGGTTTAATGAGGTCAGTGGTTGCATTAATTTGGATAAAAGTGTTGTCATGAGAACAAGCTACATTGTTTTGTCAGTATATTGAAATGGAGTTTCCCGCCTTGATGAATCAAGATGATGTTTCTAAGTCTGAAAGTTCTTTGTCAAATTTTAGAAATGCTAATAGAGAAAGAGATATTTATTTGATGAGTCAAAAAATTTAGTAGACTTGTATAAATATTTTAAGATGTACAATAGGAGAAAGAAAAGGGGAGTCATCTCATTCATACTATAAGAAATTTCTTGTAGCTTGTGATGAGGTTCTTATGGGTATTGAGCTTCAAATTCCCAATATGCTAAAATGTTTTTAGAACTTGGTATGCTTGAGTCAGTTAGTTGGTCTGCATCCTTTAGGAATGAAGCACTAGAAAATGTTAAAGGATGGAGGGTTTCATTTGTGGAGGATGAGTCTTGTGATGCTAATGTTCATAATAGAACTTGTGGTTATCAAGAGATAGAAGATGAATCTGCAATAGATGTAAGTTCCTGTAGTGATGACTTTGCACAAGATATTGTGACACAAGAAATTTCAGCTCCTGTTTCAGATGAGGATGATTTTTTTAGCATTTGTAGTGAGACCAATGAGATAGAATGTGAGGTTCAATGCTTACTAAGTAGTGAGCAAATTTCAGAACTCTTGGAGACTGAGTTTCAGAGGTGCACTCCCAAGTATGTTTCCAAATTTCCATGCCCAGTACATATGAGTTTTGATGAAGATGATTCAAGCAATGTCATGATGTGTGAAACATTTGTTGATGTCCTTTCTCCCATTTTTGATATGCAAGTGGATAGTACACATCATTGTAGTGAATTTGATAATGTCATATTTGATGAGTATGATGATGTATGTACTAGTGTGGATTGAGTTTTTCAAGAGCCTAATGTCAGTGGTTCTTGTCTGTATTTGGATGCTAGAAAATGTGGTAAGTCTGAATGTGTTTCCTCAGACTTACAAATGACTAATGTGTCATTAATTGACAGTGCTTGTTCCTTTCTAGAAGGTGCTGATGTGATTTTTGATCAACAAATTGTTTCCAATTTCATGCAATCAGATTTTTGTCTTGAGAAGTGCTATATTAGTTTGCAAAGTAGGGAGATAGAAAGCATTTTTTCTTCATTGCAGACTAATAATTAGTATGATAATATGTTCATCCATGAGGTTGAGAAGGAGTGTTTCCTTTTTCAGCATGACAGTGAAAGTGAAGAGTGTGACATTTTGATGTCACAAAATGATCAACATTTATGGTAGCTTGATGGCCCTATCTTACTGAGTGATGGTGAGTATGATGATCATTTTTTATATAATATGCTAAATATGGATCACAATGTTTTTGGCAGGTTGGATGAAAAATGTAATTTTAGTTTTCCTCTGCTGAATGGAGATGAAAATTATTTTTTTGATAGGGGAAAATCTGATTAGAAGTTTTGGGGCCTTGAGCCTTTTGTAAATCTTGTAAATTCTATAAATATTTTTCCTTCCCTGTTGTGTTTCTCCCTTTCCTACTTTCCTAGTTCGGTTGCCAATTTTTGAGGTCCCTGTTTTCCTTTGTTGTTCAGTTTTTTTACTGTGGGATGGTCTACTTTAACCAATGATTCTAGATTCTTGCCACTATTAGTACCTGCAAAGAGTTTCATGGCTATAGGTTTTTTCCTCTGGTCTCTGCAATTATTTGCATGTCTCTGGCCTTGAAACCCTAAGCAAAATTCATAAATCTAGCCCTTATAGTGAAGAAGCCCTAAACTACCCTGGCCTTGTTCTAATTTTACATTACTTTTTCAAGCCACTAAAGTCCCAAATCACACATGTGCCTTATTATTTTATCACCCGATGGTCTTTAATTTTCCCTAACTCTCTAAGTGCCTGACGAAATGATTTTTCCTAAGTCCCGTGCCTTCAATTTTCCTAATGTTTTGGCTTAAATATTTCCTGGGCCCGATCTCTTGACACCATCTCAATCTAGCAGTTGTTGCGAAAGCACATAACATGTGTCAGAGGTATGTGATCTTACGACAACCATTGATTCTCCTTTATGACATAGCACTTCAGAAGGGTGGGTCCACTACCAGGTAAGCACAAATGGTGTTCCCTTATTGGCTGAATGAATCAATGATGTTGCAGGGTTGTTCAAATGTCCTATGAATGAAGAAAAAGTGGTTCGTCCACTTGCTAGATTTTGCGATGTGGCAGTCCCTGATTCATTGAAGTATCTTATATAGTAGGGTGGGGTCAGGCTTTACATCATTGGAAATAGATTCCAGATCAATGGTTGGCACATGATCTTATAGAATATTTTGAGCCCTTGAGATCATGCGTCATCAGTTCGATCCTCCAGGTGTTCAAGTTAGTTAAGAACAGTGGGTCCTGTTAGCTCTTTTTCTAGTAGGAAAAACAACTAGAACACTAGAGTGCTCTCTCCCTTTTACACTCTTTGTCCAGTCAAGAGAAAGGCTAATGCAACAAGGATTTGAATCCTTCTTCACTTCAGGCTCCACAGACCCAGGCGGATATACCTATGAACATCTACCTTGAATAATAATTTCTCTACAAATCATAGGCAGGTATAATCATGGATTAGACAGGACACTAACATCCTGTGAAGAAATTCATTACTCTAAATGAATCAAGGGATGGATTCCAGCCCATCATACTTGGTTTATCTTTCAACACACCAAAACATAAAAGGAAATGTGATTGATTTTAATGATTTGGATGCAAGTTTGGTGTAAAACCAGTGCCTTATCCTAGGGTGCGGAGTCAAATGGAGAATAATCCATAAAACTTCATCAATTCAAAAATACTTGAAATCAATACCCTGTCTTATAGACTATCATTAAATCTATACATTATTTAAATTCTCAGAGATTATCCAGCCAGATTTACTCCTTCCTTAAAGGAAACTTATGGACAAAATCATAGTCTACCTTGTAAATGACAAATTGGACATTGCCTTACAAATCCAATTCATAAGAACTTCCAAAACACATAGAGACATCAAAATAAATGCAATGAGATTCTAGCTATATTCCATTGATAAAACCCATTTCAGTACACTCAAATTGACACTACATCTAGACTAAAACATCAATTTCAGAACCAAGCTTGCATTCATGGAACTTGCATTGGATTTCTCCCTTGGAGAACCAAAATTCAGAACTCTGTACAACTTTTAGAAATTAGAATAAGGAGAAGAGAAAACTCTAGATTCATTCACAAACTAACACTTGTCATCCTCTAAATCTCCTACTGATGAATCACCTAGCTCTGAACCGAAAATCTGATCTACTTCATTCTCTCCTAAAAGCACCTGTTTTCATCCCCTCAAACTGACTTATGAGTCACTGGATGCAACAAATGAGATATTTTCAAAATATCTTCCTGGCCCCCCTGAGACATTCAACTACAAATAACTCAAAACCAACATGACCTACATCAAATTTGATCTCAAAAATAGATTCCTCATTCTCTCACCTTTCCGGTGGTATTTGGCCCAAAAATGAAGCCACCAGCCATTAATTTGGTCTCCCATGTGTGTAGTTTTAATATTTGAATTTTCCATATAGTTCAAACTATATGAAAATATATTTTTAACTTTGATTTTTGCAATTTGGATCTGCACAGGAAAGAAAAGAATAAAATATTATTTTAATATTTTATTTCCCCTTATATCTCCAACCGGGCACCAATTCAGTTAATGATTTTTGCAGTCACCAGGTAGATTTGGTGAACTAGTGACCATAATCTCTTAATCATTAAATGTTAAGTCTTAACCACCAATTAACCAGCGAGTTAGTGACCACTGACATTCTCTAGATCGTGGAAACTTTGCTCTAACCGCTCAAACTTCTGGCAAATTGGTGAACGCATGACACGTGTCCACCTGGCGCATGATCGCATGGGCCAAAAATGGCCCATGTGATCATGCGACCACCGTCTCTATGCTCCCCTCCAAAATTTACTTCTCCATCAGCGCGGGCAAAAAAATCAAGGTGGGCGACAGGAGGTCACGTGGGCAGAGCCTCCAGTGCTTCTTTCTACCTTTATTGTTTGTGTTTTCGCTTATATATATTTCAAATGCTCATTTCCGCATGCATGTGGGATATAGTTTTGCAGTTTTTTAAAGGCTTTCTTCAGTGCTTCACCCAAAATAGTGGGGCCCACCATGCATTACATTCCTCCAGCCAAGGGGACCCACCAAGAGAAGCTGCAGTTCTTTGTTTACAATACTATGGAGTGCCTTTTGTTATAAACACAAAATATGACCATTACCCAGCCAATGTGGGATATATCCATTTTCAAACATTTTCACAGCCCCATACTCTACGATACATGTTTTTCTTCATTGCTTCACACTGGTTCCTGGCACATTGCCTTGTTAACAACCAGTGTTTTCCATTCCTTACGCAAGAGAAAATACACAAAATGTGCCCCCCTATACTGTGCGTGACTACCAAGAAGCTCACACACTTCTTCCTCCAATGCACGTAAGCAACCTTTGGCTTCTAATGCCATGCTGGCATCCAACACTTCATTCTCACCATGCTGGCTATTCTTATTTACTATGTCTGCAAGGGATTCCCTTGAATTTGTGCGTGGGTTCTCATTTTCTTGCTTAGCGTCAGGCCTGCATACGATTTGGGAAGCTCCTTCGCAATATACTAATGGCTTCCTCCTAACTACACACCTTCAACCCATGTGCTGGCTTATAATCTGCAAATTTTGGCAGCTCCCCGAATGCGTGAGTCTCTCCTTTTGGCTTCCTCATGTGTTGGATGCCCCTTTAATAACACGGGTATTGCATGCGGCTTCTCTGCTTGCTACATGCTGGAATCCATTTGAAATTGGCATGCCCTTGGGCTGGCATTCTATTACATTCTTCGTAGAGGGCAAAACATGCCCCTTCCTCATTTCAAAATTGGCTTATGTCAATAACATTGATGCCGCCTTGGACCATTTTGCCAACCTGCTCATGTGCTTTGTCTGTGCTCATGGATTTTACTTGCATGTTGACTGTGGCACAGTATTGAAATCACTCATCAACTTTTACTTGATAGGAGCCAATTGTATTGCTTGAAGCTTGTATAGTAGCTTTGTCTCAACCATTGTGTGCTTTATGCTGGTAGTTCTCAAATAGGTGTGAGTTGCTATTCATATTTGATTTGTTTGTATATGCCCTATCCCTTCAAATTTTTCATCAAGAGAATGGTGGGTCTCAGGGTGCAAAACCTTCTTTCTTAACTATTTTATGTTCTTGTCTTGATGTTTCAACTTGATTTTTCCTTTTGCATGTGATCTTGATATAGCTTATATGCTTTACTAACAACATCTAGAAAGCACATGCTATTTTGAATATTTTTAAGTTTCTCATAGTTTTCTCCAAATGGACGAACAGACCTTGCATCTACAAGTTTGGACTCCTTTGTTGAATCATCAGAGTAAATGGACTCAGCTAAATCTGACCCCTTATTCAAACATCACATTATTTTGTTAATGCCATTTAGTTTAGTAGCAATCCTAGACTCCTGAGCATTTCTTGTTGAAGTTTCTAACATAAAGAGGCCATGACTCACAATATCAGAATTTTCTCCCTGAGCTTTAATATTTTTATCTTTACGTTGAAATGATTTCATTACAACTTCATTCTTTTATGTTGTATCATTAATGCAAATAACTTTCACTTTGCACATGAAATATAATCATCTCATGCTTAGGAATCTTCTACTGTCCTAGAGGATCTTTCACAAATTGATAAATACGAACTGTGAAGAGAAGAAACATGGCCTGAAAAAGAAACTCATTGAAGATTGAATATATTTGTGATAAATGCTACCTCCTTCAACTTCATGTGCCTGTCGTGACCATCTCTTAACTCCATATTATGTTTTTGACATTACCAATCTACTCACTTTATGCTCATCCATTTATTCATTGTCCCTTTTGAATTTCAAGTGTGCAGCCAATTTTGTCCACCCAAAATGGTAATCGCTTGGTGAAACTCGACGTTGACCGTCAAAATTACAATCACAATGGTCAAAATACTGTGAGCCTATACACCTTCCCAATAACACTAACTGGCCCTTGAGAGCGGCTTTAAAAACTAACTAAACAGCCTAATTGGTTGCCACCACTGAACAAGTATGAACATTGATCCACATTCATTCATATTGCAAAATGACATCTCTTGACTGTAACCCAGCTGAAAGATTTTAAACGGTGAACATAGCACTTTCATTCTACCTTGCAAAAAATCATGTCAGAAAATGATTTTAATCATCGTGATTGATTTTAAAAGGCTGACAAATGGATTGACAGGGGGCTCAAATTGGGACTAGGGTTAGTACTCCAACTTTGCAAGACAATGCAAAAAGAATTTCATCAAAAGAGTCAACTGGTCAAAAGTTATAAGCAGGTAAAGTTGGCTCCTGGGATCTTGCAATTCAGAACAACTAGGCAGTTTTCAGTTTTTGCAAACAGAATGGGCCTGGAAAAGCTAACAAATGGATTGGTCAAGACACAAAATCCTGGAGCATTGAAGTATTTTATGCACAGATCATAGGGACACAAACAGATTGAGATTAGGATCTCCTGGGCACAAGATACAAGCTGTCAAAGTAAGCTTCCAGATAAAATGCATATTAAGGGCTTAGTAAAATAATGAAAACTGCAAATGGATTTGCTTGTGGAAATGGGTCAAACGGATTCATCAAGGGCTGAAAATGGATAGGCCAAAAGAGAAACATGTTTACAATATAGATCCATCATTAATTCTTCTTGACCAATCACCGAGTATCAGATATAGCTTCACAAATAGGGCTCCCGACAAAACTATGAAAAGTGCAAGATGGAGCTTCACAAAAACACCTCCGGAAGGGGAAACAAAAGACCTATTAAAACTTGTCGCTATGACCTGAAATCAGAAACATAGGTCAATGGAAGTACACTGAAGAAGACCCCACTCCCAGATTTTCATGACACTTGTCAGAATTCAAGATATTCAATCTCAAAGTAGGCCTTCCCAATGAATTATATACTTAGCAATTTTCTGATTTTGAGACCCTCTAGGGATGAACTAATGAAAACCCATTTCAACATGCAACTTGAAAGCTCAATTTGAATCAATGGGACATAAAAAAGGTATTAAATCATTCTCCACTCATTATAGGACCCGAAAATAGCATTTTCACATGTGCATTTTGGACCCAAAGGAGCACTTTAGCAAGCATTTTACATGGTACCTCAAAATTGAATTTTGAGTCCCAACAGTGGCTCTATTTTGGGATGGCTGAGCATAAGATCAGCACAAGGATCTTAGAATCTCTTGGAAGAGCAGACCACCCCAAAAACCAGCTTCTCCTTATCACTCCAAAAACAACTTCATCTTCTTATTCCTCCAATCCATTATTCGGTTCTGAGGCTCCTTTATTGAAAGAAACTACACTACTACTGAAAGGAAAACAACTATACAAATGTACAAACATTCACAAGTGAACTACAAAAGGCTCCCAACAAGCGTTAGCCTTTACCTTTATCAAAAACCCGGTTCTCATCCCCATGTTCTGGAATCAAACTAGTATCCTTATTTTCATTTGCATGGTCAAATGGATAAAAACCTTACATTGGCAAATCAAAAGACATATGATTATCAACATTTTGAAATCTATCAAGCATGTGAGTGTCAAACACTAACTGCTCATTCTGATGTTCTACACACATATGCTTACTACACTTGCCAATGTCATCACTTTGCAAAAAAGAAACATAGTCATAATTTACCGCACCGGGCAATCGAACACTAGACTGATTTTTACAAAGTGGAAAAAGACTTGCCTGTTGATTGCAATCTTTAGATGCATCCTTATCTTCAAAACATGATTGCAAATCAAAAGCAAAAGTCTCATACTCACATTGCTGCACATATTTTGAAATATCATGAGGCTCATAGAAGGTAACTTCTTTCTCATTCGACTGAGATGAAATTTGAGAATCTGACTCATATCCCTTGGAATCAACTGTTTCTTGAACTATTTTAGCTCCATCATAGTCCGATTGTTGAACATTATCTTCAAACAATGGATTACACACTAAATGGAACTGCTGATCATAGAAGTTTTTGCACAAGGCCGGCTGATTAGAATCCATATCTTTATCAAAAAATGCATTAGAAAAGCTACTGAATACATTATTAGACCCACTATTACAAAAATTATGATCAGAGGAAAAAGAATCCAAATCTGAAAATGAAATTAGATCATGAGCATCAACACCACAATTATCAATATGCTCATCTTCAGAAAAACAACTAGTGATGCTTTCACAGTCTCCAACCGAATACTCATTTTCTAAACTACATTCATTCTCGGATTGAGAATCATCACTATGCACTGAATCATAGAAATCACTATCAGATTTATCTCCTTCATTTTGATCTCTATCACTATCAATATCAGCATCACTGCACTCATCATACCAATCTGAACTATATGCATCATTTTTATACATTTCATCTGAATACTCTTCACATTTATTTTTAGATTTGGCCTTTTCAAATTCTGAAAGACATTCTATAATGTGTGCAAAATGTTTTTCTCTAAATGTTGCATACTGATTGACTGATTCAGGCATACATAGCTCTACAAACGAGTCCATTAAATAGGGTTCTCTAAACAGATCATAAATCTCTACTTGTCTCAGAGCTACTAAAAATTTATCATAGAATAACATGATTGATTCATCTTTCCTTCTACCTATTCTTGTTCTTAGAAACATGAAAGTTGCTTCTTCAATTTGTTGTTGTATCATCAGTCTATTAATTTCAATTTCATTAAAACTTGGCAACAAAATTTTAGATTTAGAAAGAACATTTGAATCCAAAGTGTTTTCCATCTCGGCTGTAGAACTACTATGACACGACATCTTACTTCTGCTACACAAGATCTTATGCAGACACAACTTCAAATGTATACACTTCTCACCATAGATTTTTCAACTAAACTTATTCAAACAGAGAAGCATACACAAGGCTTACTAATACTCCTTAGCTTGGTGACTTCTTCACCGAATAAGGATCTTTTGAGATATCATAAACAACTATGGAAATACCTAGACAAATTTTTTGTTGCTGTAGTAGCTTCACCTTTTGACTTGAAATCTGAAGAACACCTTCAAACTTTGGGTTTGTTTCTAACATAGAGTCACCACCTCTCCATAGAGGAATGAAAATTTTCTTTACTGATCTTCACTTTCAAAATGTTCAAATTCTGGGCACTTCACACAATAGTAGAGCCGCATATATTTAAACTTTCACAACAACAAATCCAGGTAAACTGAGTTGAAAAAGATTTACAAAATTTTAAACTTTGAAGACTCTTTTCCCAAACTGAAAACTAGCAAGACTCTGGGATACACTTAATGGTGAACTTATTCAATCCCCAACAGAGTCGCCATTTTGTTAGCTCTTTTTCTAGCAGGAAAAACAACTAGAACACCAAAGTGCTCTCTCCCTTTTACGCTCTTTGTCTAGTCAAGAGAAAGGCTAATGCAACAAGGATTTGAATCCTTCTTCACTTCGGGCTCCACAGACCCAGGTGGGTATACCTATGAACATCTACCTTGAATAATAATTTCTCTACAAATCATAGGTAGGTATAATCATGGATTAGACAAGACACTAACATCCTGTGAAGAGATTCATTACTCTAAATGAATCAGGGGATGGCTTCCAGCCTATCATACTTGGTTTATCTTTAAACACACCAAAACATAAAAGGAAATGTGATTGATTTTAATGATTTGGATGCAAGTCTGGTGTAAAACCAGTGCCTTATCCTAGGGTGCAGAGTCAAATGGAGAATAATCCATAAAACTTCATCAATTAAAAAATACTTGAAATCAATACCCTGCCTTACAGACTATCATTTTCACTGCAAACACATGATCATCAAATGTATACATTATTTAAATTCTCAGAGATTATCCAGCCAGATTTACTCCTTCCTTAAATGAAACTTATGGACAAAATCACAGACTACCTTGTAAACGACAAATTGGCCATTGCCTTACAAATCCAATTCATAAGAACTTCCAAAACACACAGAGACATCAAAATACTTGCAATGAGATTCCAGCTATATTTCATTGATAAAACCCATTTCAGTACACTCAAATTGACACTACATCTAGACTAAAACATCAATTTTAGAACCAAGCTTGCATTCATGGAACTTGCATTGGATTTCTCCCTTGGAGAACCAAAATTTAGAACTCTGTACAACTTTTAGAAATCAGAATAAGAAGGAGAAGAGAAAACTCCAAATTCATTCACAAACTGACACTTGTCATCCTCTAAATCTCCTGCTGATGAATCACCCAGCTCTGAACTGAAAATCTGATCTGCTTCATTCTCTCCTGAAAGCACCTATTTTCATCCCCTCAAACTGACTTATGAGTCACTGGATGCAACAAATGAGATATTTTCAAAATATCTTCCCGGCCCCCCTGAGACTTTCAACTACAAATAACTCAAAACCAACATGACTTGCATCAAATTTGATCTCAAAAATAGATTCCTCATTCTCTCACCTTTCCGGCAGTATATAACACTTGCTATTTGGCCCAAAAATGAAGACACCAGCCATTAATTTGGTCTCCCATGTCTGTAGTTTTAATATTTGAATTTTTCATATAGTTCAAACTATATGAAAATATATTTTTAACTTTGATTTTTGCAATTTGGATCTGCATAGGAAAGAAAAGAATAAAATATTATTTTAATATTTTATTTCCCCTTATATCTCCAACCGGGCACCAATTCGCTTAATGATTTTTGCAGTCACCACGTAGATTTGCTGAACTAGCAACCATGCTCTCTTAATCGCTAAATGTTAAGTCTTAACTACCAATTAACCAGTGAATTAGCGACCACTGGCATTCTCTAGATCACGGAAACTTTGCTCTAACCGCTCAAACTTCTGGCAAATTGGCGAACGCATGACACGTGTCCGCCTGGCGCATGATCGCATGGGCCAAAAATGGCCCATGTGATCATGCGACCACTGTCTCTGCACACCCCTGCAAAATTTACTTCTCCATTGGCACGGGCACAGAAATCAAGGTGGGCGACAAGAGGTCACGTGGGCAGAGCCTCCAGTGCTTCTTTCTACCTTTATTGTTTGTGTTTTCGCTTATATATATTTCAAATGCTCATTTCCGCATGCATGTGGGATATAGTTTTGTAGTGTTTTAAAGGCTTTCTTCAGTGCTTCGCCCAAAATAGTGGGGCCACTGCGCATTACGTTCCTCCAGCCAAGGGGACCCACCAAGAGAAGCTGCGGTTCTTTGTTTACAATACTATGGAGTGCCTTTTGTTATAAACACAAAATATGACCATTACCCAGCCAATGTGGGATCTATCCATTTTCAAAAAATTTCATAGCCCCATACTCTATGATACATGTTTTTCTTCATTGCTTCAGGCTGGTTCTTGGCAAATTGCCCTGTCAACAACCAGTGTTTTCCATTCCTTATGCAAGAGAAAACACACAAAACGTGCCCCCCTATACTGTGCGTGACTACCAAGAGGCTCACACACTTCTTCCTCCAATGCGCGTAAGCAACCTTTGGCTTCTAATGCCATGCTGGCATCCAACACTTCATTCTCACCATGCTGGCTATTCTTATTTACTGTGTTTGCAAGGGATTCCCTTGAATTTGTGCATGGGTTCTCATTGTCTTGCTTAGCATGAGGCTTGCATATGATTTGGGAAGCTCCTTCACAGTATACTAACAGCTTCCTCCTAACTACACACCTTCAACCCATGTGTTGGCTTATAATCTGCAAATTCTGGTAGCTCCCCGAATGCGTGAGTCTCTCCTTTTGGCTTCTTCATGTGCTGGACGCCCCTTTAATAACACGGGTATTGCATGCGGCTTCTCTGCGTGCTACATGCTGGAATCCCTTTGAACTTGGCATGCCCTTGGGCTGGCATTCTATGACATTCTTCGTAGAGGGAAAAATATGCCCCTTCCTCATTTCAAAATTGGTTTATGTCAATAACATTGATGCCGCCTTGGACCATTTTGCCAACCTGCTCATGTGCTTTGTCTGTGCTCATGGATTTTACATGCATGTTGACTGTGGCACAGTATTCAAATCACTCATCAACTTTTACTTTACACGAGCCAATTGTATTGCTTGAAGCTTGTACAGTAGCTTTGTCTCATCCATTGTGTGCTTTACGCTGGTAGTTCTCAAATAGGTGTGAGCTGCTATTCATATTTGATTTGTTTGTATATGCCCTATCCCTTCAAATTCTTCATCAAGAGAATGGTGGGTGTCAGGGTGAAAAACCCTCTTGCTTAACTATTTTATGTTCTTGTCTTGATGTTTCAACTTGATTTTTCCTTTTGCATGTGATCTTGATATAGCTTATATGCTTTACTAACAGCATCTAGAAAGCACATGCTATTTTGAATATTTTTAAGTTTCTCATAGTTTTCTCCAAATGGATGAATAGACCTTGCATCTACAAGTTTGGACTCCTTTGTTGAATCATCAGAGTAAATGGACTCAGCTAAATCTGACCCCTTATTCAAACATCACATTATTTTGTTAATGCCATTTAGTTTAGTAGCAAGCCTAGACTCTTGAGCATTTCTTGTTGAAGTTTCTGACATAAAGCAGCCATGACTCACAATATTAGAGTTTTCTCCCTGAGCTTTAATATTTTTATCTTTACGTTGAAATGATTTCATTACAGCTTCATTCTTTTATGTTGTATCATTAATGCAAAGAACTTTCACTTTGCACATGAAATATAATCATCTCATGCTTAGGAATCTTCTACTGTCCTGGAGGATCTTTCACAAATTGATAAATATGAACTGTGAAGAGAAGAAACATGGCCTGAAAAAGAAACTCATTGAATATTGAATATACTTGTGATAAATGCTACCTCCTTCAACTTCATGTGCCTGTCGTGACCATCTCTTAACTCCATATTGTGTTTGTGACATTACCAATCTACTCACTTTATGCTCATCCATTTATTCATTGTCCCTTTGAATTTCAAGTGTGCAGCCAATTTTGTCCACCCAAAATGGTAATCCCTTGGTGAAACTGGACGTTGATCATGAAAATTACAATCACAATGGTCAAAATACTGTGAGCCTGTACACCTTCCCAATAACACTAACTGGCCCTTGAGAGTGGCTTTAAAAACTAACTTAACAGCCTAATTGGGTGCCACCACTGAACAAGTATGAACATTGATCCACATTCATTCATACTTCAAAATGACATCTCTTGATTGTAACCCAGCTGAAATATTTTAAACGGCGAACATAGTACTTTCGTTCTGCCTTGCAAAAAATCATGTTAAAAAATGATTTTAATCATCGTGATTGATTTTAAAAGGCTAACAAATTGATTGACAGGGGGCTCAAATTGGGACTGGGGTTAGTAATCCAACTTTGCAAGACAATGCAAAAAGAATTTCATCAAAAGAGTCAACTGGTTAAAAGTTATAAGCAGGTAAAGTTGGCTCCTGGGATCTTGCAATTCAGAACAACTAGGCAGTTTTCAGTTTTTGCAAACAGAATGGGCTTGGAAAAGCTAACAAATGGATTGGTCAAGGCGCAAAATCTTGAAGCATTGAAGTATTTTATGCAAAGATCACAGGGACATAAAAATATTGAGATTAGGATCACCTGGGCACAAGATAGAAGCTGTCAAAGTAAGCTTCCGGATAAAATGCATATTTAGGCCTTAGTAAAATAATGAAAACTGCAAATGGATTTGCTTGTGGAAATGGGTCAAACAGATTCATCAGGGGCTGAAAATGGAAGGGCTAAAAGAGAAACATGTTTAAAATATAGATCCATCATTAATTCTTCTTGACCAATCACCGGGTATCAGATATAGCTTCACAAACAGGGCTCCCAACAAAACTATGAAAAGTGGAAGATGGAGCTTCACAAAAACACCTCCGGAAGGGAAACAAAAGACCTATTAAAACTTGTCTCTGTGACCTGAAATAAAAAACATAGGTCAATGGAAGTACACTAAAGAAGACCCCACTCCCAGATTTTCATGACACTTGTCAGAATTCAAGATATTCAATCTCAAAGTAGCCCTTCCCGATGAATTATATACTTTGCAATTTTTTGATTTTGAGACCCGCTAGGGATGAACTGATGAAAACCCATTTCAACATGAAACTTGAAAGCTCAATTTGAATCAATGGGACATAAAAAAGGTATTAAATCATTCTCCACTCATTACAGGACTCGAAAACAGCATTTTCACATGTGCATTTTGGACCCAAAGGAGCACTTTAGCAAGCGTTTTACATGGTACCTCAAAATTGAATTTTGAGTCCCAACAGGTCCAAGATGACACGTGAGCATAGTTGTTGATCTATGATTGGTCCATGAATTCATGTGTTGGCAGTTGTCAGTGGGACCTAGTTTTCAACTTGTCAGAGGGTCCTGACATCTACAGAAAATCAATGATGGGTGTAGGTTCTCATGGGATGTGTTAGAGGTTTGAGATCTTACGCCGGCCGTCGATTTTACTTTTCTCAGAGGTGGTAAAGTAAAGCGGGTGCACTGCTATGTGTACTCATTTGGAAGTTGCTGATTGGTCGAAGAAAGATGATGTGGAGCTTGTCAGTGGGGCCGATGTCAGAAAGTTTGATCGATGGATGGCGCATGTCTACATGGAATATTCTTGCCCCATGTGAACATACACCCACTGTCCATTTTGATTCTAAAGCATTAGTGAGTCCTATGTCAGAGATGACCAGGTGGTAAGCAACGAGTAATATAATGACAAGTGGCATAAAGTGGGTCCAGACGGGGGTCTAAGGTCTAGCAGTTTGGATAAATATGTTTAGCGGCCCGAAATTTTTTAAAAGGCTTTGCTCATTTGCTGAGTAAAATGGTGATATGCTAAAGAGTTTGGTGATTCAGCGAAGGAGTGTTCATGTAATTGCTAAAAATTTTAGCGGTGACATATGGTATTCCACGAACTGGAAAAGGTCTTCAGTCACCAGTTCGCTAAATAAAGACCGGGGTTGGTTACTTTCCTTTGTTCACTGAATCACTGAGTTAAGCTGCAGTTAAGTATTTCATTTCGTGAATAGGAATTGCTTTGTTGCATGTTCGCTAAGAGTTAACCCGAGGGTGTCTCATGCTTGTCTTCTAGTAGATGTTGGTTAATGTATTTCTTGTTTATAGGTCTTTTCTAAGGGGAAGGTTAAAATCCTTTGAATAGGCAATGACATATCTAGGTACACAAGTGGATTGTTAAAGTGAGGTTTGTTAATGGTGTATGATTGATGTAAGGCATCAACATATTGGATATATTGTCTTCTTATTTTATACCTCCTTGTTGTAATGATGTATTTGACTTTGTTGCCCATTGGACATGGCACTGGTCTATGAGAGACTTAGGGTATCTCAGGGGTCCTTTCAACCCAACATAAATCAATCAAATGAAATACCTTTTCCCTTCATATTGGTAGTAGTAGGAAGTTGTTTCTAGTCTTCAAACTCATTCTATGCAAGTGGGCTATTGCATAATATTTGTGATTTTATTGGGGTATAGGGTACCTATAGGGGTTTGAAAGCTATTCCATAGTTAGTTACCTATAGGCCTGTAGTTTGACACAAGATGTCTATGTGTGCAAAAGAGGTACACCCACCTGAGTGATGTGGATCTTGAAGTGTAGAAATCTCTTGTGCTTTGTTCATTGGCCCTTTTTCTTATCAGATTTGGAGTGTTTAGTGAGTGTGATACTAGCCCTATCAATCCTAGTGTAAATCTGACATTGTGGGAAAAAGGAACACCAACAAGTCCCAGAAACATAATCATATAAAACTGGGGGCAATCTACTCTAAGGAAGGAAGGATTCATCAAAAGAAAACTTCAATTAGACATCGAATCAATTCATCAAAGTACAAGTGAAACATTCAATCAAATCCTAATCTTAATCCAATTTTGAACCAAACGCAAAAATCTAATCCAAAATCTCACAAATACCTTATCTTTATCAAGATTAAAAATATGAAATGGATGGAACTACACTTGAAATATGGATTTGAGAAAACATTGCAAAAATTTTCTAAAGTGTTGACCTGATTGATGAAATCATATGTTTCTAGAAAGTCGATGAAAGTTTTTAAACTATATAAGCAAGGATGAAAGCATGATATTTTATTAATTTCTGATTGACTGTTTGAAGATCAAAGTTTTAAGGCATGTATTATTTGTCTAGGGATGTGATCATCAAAGAATCATCAAGGACTTGTACATATGACGAAACTAAGATCTTTGTTTGTTTACACAAAAGGATACCTTGGATATTTTTATGTTAAATATTATAATACCAAAATCCTCTTGCAACATAGAATCTGACAAAATTATTATTCATATTCTCATGATTGACTTTAATCAGTGATATTCATACCAAAGGATGGGAAAGCAATGTAAGAGGTGAAAGAGTTATTCATATCATCATGGTTGAACTAGTGATGATTGTACTAAATTAAGGATTCCAAAAACTGCTCAATGATGAATATAAGCTCCAAATTTTTTAATAAGTGACAGTTAGTTGCATACATCTTATATTAAATGCATCTACAGTATTTTCCTTTCTTAGCATAAAAACAAAATTGCAAGAGGAAAATAGAAAGGGAGTGCAGTTAAATAAAAAATCAAAGGAACAACAAAAACTATATGTGATCGAGTGTGTTGGAAATAAAAAATCAAAAACAAGGGTGAACTACATTAGTTCACTTTCATTTATTAGATTTTGATAATCTTGCATTCATTTAGGAATTCTCCCTAGAGTTCAATTAAGTTCATTACATTTAGCTTTCATCAATTTTATTAAAGTTAATTGCATTAGTTTCCATCTTTTAAATTCAAGTTCATTAAGTGACATTGCATTAGGTTGCATTCATTTTAAAGATCCATCTCATTTAGTATGCATTCTTTTTTTTAAGAAATCATTCATAATAAACCATTAAGCTCATTTCTTATTACAATTCATTAGATGACATTTGTTGCATCAATTAAAATAGTTCATTCAAATATACATAAGTTCATCATTAGGTGCATGTCATTTAGTTCATTCAAAAACATTGCACATTGCATTATTCATCTAAATCCATTCATTAAAAGGCCATGACAGTTACATTCATCAACATCATTCATCTATATAACATAAAACATTTAGTGTCATGTAAATCATTAATCATTAAATATCCATATTCATTCATTACAATAGGTCTATCACATTTTTATATCACATTTGCATACCATAATTCCATTAAATTCATATCTATTACATATATCCGTATCAATTAGATCCATATATCCATAAATACTATTATATTTCATTAATCATTACATCATCATACAATGCATTTATGTATCATTTTCATCTATAAACCATTAAAAAATCATAACATTAATCATTACAAGAATCATTAAATTCATATCACATCCATTCACCTATTTCTATGTCATACATAAGACAAGCATTTAAGCATAAAATAGAACATGTGCATCCATATCCTCAACTGCATCTAAAAAAGAATAAAAAATCATATAGGAGATAGAATCATATAGATCTTCATAACATAGCCAAACACCCAGAAAAATGAAGCCCAACACATAATGACATCACATAAAGTAAATCTATCAACTAAGTATCAAAGTCTATGGTATCATCATCATGAAACATTAGGAAATCAAAGTCCATCAAAGTATCAACAAGTATCAAAGCATAAAGAAAATCAACTAGTTAAAAGATACAAACTAGGTCAAATATCTTGATATAAAAAATAGGTCATCATGTACATCAATGAATAAAAATTATATATCAGCTCAACATAAATCAACTTCCAAAACCATCAGCACCATCAGGACCACAGTCACTATCAAGAGGTTTGCTGGAACTAGCCTGTAAACCATGCTGACTCATAGTAGCCATGAAGGCCTACATCATCAAACTTAGTTGAGTAATGTACTATCTCATCTCCAACATCTTAGGCTAAGGCTACTACATGAGTCTGAGTTGGAACCTGTGTAGGGGGGGTTAGTGGGGAAGCTATAGAAGAAGATGGAATGGACAAAGATGGAATGAAAAAAGAAGAAGATGGAAGAACTAAAGAAGATGGCATTGCGAAAGAAGTAGGAGCCTATACTAGAGGAGCCTATGGGATAACCTATGGGATAACTTGTGGAGGAGGAACCTGTGCTAGAATACCTTGTGCCTAATCTAGAAAAATTTGTGTGGCCTCAGCATCCACATTATCTACCACCTAAGCACCAACCTGTCTCTAATATTAGACCCTATGAAGGCCCCATTTGGATAAAATATCCACAATAACCTGATGTAAAACCCTATCCACACCAGCACCTTGAACTCTAGGCCGATCACCCCTCATGTGAATACCACCCCTATGAGGAATGGGTGTAGAAGTAATCACTGGGATCATAACCCTATCTCCTCTACCTACTCAATGACTTGGTCTTCCTCGATGAGCCCATCTCCTACCATCTGCACCCCCACCTCCATCCCCATACCCATCCCCATCCCCATCCCTTCCATCATCCTCTGACTCCTCCTCAGTCCATGTCACCCACTCTGCTATATCTGTGAACCTTGAAAAGGGTTCTGAGTGAATGAGTCAGCATACTCATTAGTCATCCCATCATCTATATCATGGTCTTGCATGTCCCAAGGTAGGTGACCTAGCTGGTCTACCTCCTAAAAAGATGTCCTATAAATAATTTGTGGCATCTACAATGATCTCTCTACCTCTACCTAGGCATACATAGCCAAACCCTGAGGCATGTGCTGTGCATGACCATAATGTCATAATACCTAGAGGAAGTAGAATCTCTCGATGATATGTAGAGTGCGCCCTATCATCCATTAAGGAGTACACATAAAAGGAATCTCAAATGCATCCTCTGGCCAAGCCTTACATCCAATGTATGGCCACCATATGACCTAATCTACATCATCAATCATGCATCGCTAGTAATCCAACTTTTCCAAATGGGCCTGCACCACCATGCCCTCATACATCCATGAAACATTCCACCCAATATCATGGTGCCTCACAGAGATAGGCTTAGTAACTGGGATGTACTCCTAGGTCCACAACTACAACAAAACAACCCCCATAAATAGAGTCACCCTATGATAGTATACCACATGATGTAGCTCATGATATAGCTGCACCAAAATGCAAGTACCCCAATCAAATCATCAGGGCTGAGCAATCAGATCCTCAAGAATATACCCCCAACCAACTACAAAGCCATGCCCTCAATGATCAAGCACAAGGAAGCCACCAATAAGAGCACCCAAGACTGGAGGAAGAACTAGGAAAGAAGGGAACTATGTCCACTAGATATGATCATCATCAATAGTTAGGTCCTAAAACACCTATTGGCAAGCTATATCATCGTATACTTGATCATAAAACACCAACTCTCCATGAGTAGGGATATGGAGGATATGATACACATCCTAGGGAGTGATGGTCATCTCTTTGATAGGCAAATGGAATGTATTATGGTCAGAGTGCCACCTCTCTACCATAGCTATAATGAGTCCCTGATTCACTCGAAATCAAGCTAGAATGAGTAAAAATGAAAGACCACATCTACCAATGTGTCGATGATCTGCACCGCTCAAGTCATCGATCATCTGGAATGGTTTGGGATATAAGCCTCTAACAATGAGTGACTTAAGCTTGGCCTACAAAAATAAAGTTTAAATCACATCAATTTTTGAAAACAATATCTTTTGAATCATCCTAATTCAATCAAACATTTAAAAATTATCAAACCACAATCAATTTTCTAGATTTTATTCAAAGAAGACGGAAAATTTATCATCATCCATCATCTAAATCGAGATTGATAATAAAAAATCCAAACTAAATTGACTCAAACTAACATCCTACAACTTGTTACCAAATTAGGTTTGTTACCTAAACCAATCAACTAATTGATGACACTAGATGGTTTGAAAAACTAACTTAGTCTTTTGCATTTTTTACCAAACAGGGTGAAATTGCTATTTTAATGATTAAAAGCACTAAATGGAAAAAGTGCAACCAAAAATATTGAAAGTGCAAGTAAAATTTTTAAAAGTGTTGTTCTAAGGTATACATGCTAAAAGACCTTCTACATGCTAAAAGAATACTATGTACTCACTATTTAATAAATTAAAAGCGCATTGGAAATTGTACACGCCAGAGAAAAAGTTAATAGTGAAAAGGGACTTGATTCTTGTGTGGGTATGCACAATTTAAAATTGTGGAAGTGCTAAAAGGGAAGTAAACACACTATTAAAATGTCTAAAAGTGCTATTTAATTTGAAAAATGAAAAAAAGAGGGTTTTATCCTGAAAAATTCAATTTTTTCTAAATTAAATGCATCAAATCAACAAGATAAGTTGATCGGGTACATATCAGAGGTCCATCACCTAATGGCCATAGATACTGACACCCTTGCTTGAACTGGTGCTCATGAATCAGGATAACCATCACAAATAGCTCAGACTAGTCAGAGAAGAAAATTGAAAAGGGAGAGTGAAAATGAATAGTAAAAATGACTTTTTACCCCTATATATAGGCCATTTTGACATAAAAAGGGCATCTTTGACCTAAAAATTACCAGGGACCCAAATTTTTCACCAATTCTACCAAATTAGGGGCATTTGTCATCAAACGAATGTAAATTCATTATTGGAAATGAAATTGAAACTCATTACAAATTGACCTAATTTATGCCAAATGATCTAAACCATCATATTTTTCAAACAACTATAAAATTTCATTTCATTTCTGAGGGGGCATACACTCGGACAATCAAGACTATCATTTTAATCACCAAATCAAGGGCACGACCATCAAATCAAAGTGTAATCTTTTATCAAAAAAAAATCACTTATAAATTGAAAGGGACATGAAACATCAAATCAAATCAAAATAGGTACCATATCAGATAATTCATCATCGAATCGACTATCAGGACATGAAATCAAAACAAACTTCATCAACATAAAAGAAAGGTCCAACAACTATCAAAGTATCAACATAAACAACATCAATCGGTCAAAAATGATACAACAAGAGTCCAATGTCTCAATATTAACAAGGAGGAGAAAGATCATGTATATCAAAGAGATCTCAAGCAACAGAGTCATCAACACCATTGGTACAATCAGGACTAGGAGCACTATCAAGAGGCTGACTTGAACTAGCCTGTAAGCCATGCTGACTCTTAGCAGCCATGAAATTCTACATCATCAAGCTCATCTGTGAAACCTACTACTGTATAGATGATATCTGAGTCTGCAAAGATGCAACATTTGATGTTGAGGCTTGGGCATGACCCTGGGCTACAAAAGACTATGGAAGTGGAATAGAAGAAGATGGCATCACTGAAGATGGATCACCCAAAGATAGAACAAAGTGAGAAGAATATGGATGTGAAGAAGATGAAGGCATCAAGGCAGAAGCATGTGCCTGAGCTGAAGGAGCCCGAGGAACAATAGGAGGAGCAACTTGTTGAGAAAGAGCACCCTATGCTTGATCAAGTAATATCTATGCTATATCTACATCAATAGCTCTTTGTCACCTAGCTTGAGGCCTATGTACTAGATCTCTAGCAACCTGATGTAAAACCATGTCAACCCATTAACCCCTCACCTGACCATCACCCCTAGGAGGAATTGGAGTAGCAACCATCACTAGCATCTATACTCTACCGGCTCTAGCTCCTTGATGACCCTATTGTCCATGTCAACCCCTAATCGTACCACCACCTCCACCATCATCTCCATCATCGCCATCATCATCACCATCTCCACCGTCACCCTCATCCCCATTTGATAACTCCTCAATGGTGGGAATCCTCTGAGCAGGATTTGTGAACCTGGGAAAGTGATATCAATGTAACCAGGTACCATACTCATTAGTGATACTGACATCTATGACCTGTGATCTAGGAGACCAAGGACAATACCCAATCTCTCATATCTCTTGTATAGTTGTACCAAAATCTACACATGGACCCCACAATGACCTCTCAGCCTATAAATGAGCATACATAGCTACTCCCTATGGCATATCCTGAATATGCCCATACTAACAAAAAATGTGGCAAAAGTACAATCTCTCAATGACAAAGGTAGAATGTCTGATTATCTAGCGAGGGAAAAACATATAAGGAAGCTCACCATGATGCTCTGGCCAAGCCTCACAACCAAGATAAGGGCACCAAGTAACAATATCCATATCATCAAGAACATGTCGCCAATAATCTAGCTTTCCTATGTGGGCCTGGATAATGATACCACTATACATCCATGAAAAAGGCCAACCCATCTGATGATCTCTTGCTATCACAGAACATGTCACTAGGATATGCTCCCAAGTCCAAAGTTGTAACAAAATAGCTCCTGTAGTCAAAGTGGTAGAATGTCTATATACAACAGTGTGTAACTCATGATATAACTAAGCTAACAAGAAAGAACCCCAATCAAATTAATGAGGATCTTCCATCAAATCCTCCAAAATAGGACCCCACCCAATAGAAAATCCATGTCCATGCCTATCAGGAAGAAGGAAACCACCAATCAGAGTACCAAGGATAGTAGGTAAAATAGGGAATGAAAGAAACTGAGCCCACTGAATATGTTGATCACCAATGGTAGGTTCACCGAAGACTTGTCAACAGGTTGAGCCATCATAAAAGGTATCATAATAGACAAGCTCTCCTCGAGTATGCAACCACAAAATGCGATCAACATTCTCCGCTGTAATCATCATCTCCCCCATGGGAAGATGAAAAGTATTATGGTCTGAGTGCCAATGCTTAGCCATAATAGTAATATGACCCTGATTCACTCAGAATCAAGGAAGATAGAGAAGGAAGGACAAGCTACACTGACTAATGTGTCGACAATCAGCAACACTCAAATCATTAATCATACTCCATGACAAGGGATACGCACCATGAATACGCAAGGACTCAATATCCTCCTACAAAAAGCAAGTTCAAACATCATCAAAATTGAAATAAGAAATTATTGGACCATCCTAAGTCAATCAAAAATTTATAAACCTATGAAACCACAATCAAATTTCATGTTTCTACTCAAATAGAATGGAAATTTTATCCTCACCCATCATCTAAATTTAAATTGATGAACGATATTCCAACTATAACTGACTCATACTGATTATCACAACTTGTTAAAAATATCAAGATTGGGAACTTAACCTATCAATTGATTGACAACATTCAAGAAAATTAAAAAGTGGATTTGAACAAAATTCAAAAAAAAAATTATAGAGTGCAAGCGCTATTTCATGGTGCAAAAGTGTAAAAATTCAAAAGTGTTGCTTAAATGTGTGAAAGTGCTTGTTAATGTTTTAAAAGTGGGGAAATAATTAGAAGCACTAAAAAACATAGCGAAAGTGCTCTTTAAAATGGTAAAAGAGAAAAATATGATTAAAAGCACACCTATACATAGTAAAAGTAGAAAAGGGCACAAATTTGGCAAGTGAAAGCACTCAGCCGATTCACAGAAGTGCCCATTAAAATTGTGGAAGCATAATTTCAAAGGAAAGAGCACCATTAAAATAAGAAAAAGTGCACTTTTAGGAAAAAAAAAAAAGGAAAAAAGGGCTATTTGGTAGGAAAAATTTTGAAAAATTGAAATTAAATGCATAAATAGAAATAACAAAAAGGTACACAGACTCACTGGAGCTAAGTAGATGCTGATAGTGATGACATTTCTTGAATTGATGCTCATGAAGGGGGATAAATATCGTGGAAAGACAAAAAGCTTAGAGAGGGTAAAAGTCAAAAGTGAAAGTAAAAATGAATAGGGAAAAAGGGATTTTGACCCCTTTATATAGCTTTTTGACCTAAAATGAGGTAACTTTGACCTAAGAGAGGACTTTTTCACCTAATTTGACCTAATAAAGTGATTTTATCATCATATTAGTCAACACAGGGGCATTTAATATCAAATGGACCTAACAACAATATCGGAAATTAAATAAAATTCATTATAAATTTGAACTTTATCAATATAAAATGACCAACATCATCGAGATTCAACCAACGATCAAATTTTATTTCATTTTCGAGGGGGCATACCATCAGATGAATCAACATCAGCAAGATCATCATTGTCAATCAAGAGACAGATCATCAAATCAAAGTGAAAGCTTTTATCAAGAAAATTTTTGTAATCAAATGAATGGGGCATTAAGAAATCAATCATCAAATCAAGTATCGCATTAGGATTTTTCATTAAGATCAACCATCATATCAAGTAATAGATCATCAGAATGGACCATCAGAGTATCACATCAATTGAACAAACATCATCATATTAGCATTAATCTCATATCAAAAATCAAGGATCAACCATCGAAAGACATCAAACAAACATCAAAGATCAACCATCAAGGAATCAGGACCTATCATCAAGAGAGATCAGAGTATTCTTTGAATTAACATGCTTCACATGTCAACTCAAAGAGGGGCATTTGTAATCACCTAAAAATGGACAAAGATAATTGAGTACTAAATCAAGGCAAATCAAGGACAAAATTGAATCAATTGAATCAGAATGCATAATTAACCAATCAAAATTAAAATTGAGTCCTAATTCAAGATAAATCAAAATTGAGAGTATTTTAGTCAAGTGCAATCAAATCAAAGTGCAATCAAATAAATTAATTGTATAGTCTTGGAAAAAATTAAATTCAACCCATTCAAGGGGTACATGGCTAAAGAAATCAATTTAAATCAATTAATAAATCATAATTTCCCTCAACAACCAAAAAAGGAAGGAAATTCAATCAACAAATGAGATTTAAGGAAAGGCATTTAAATGGATCAAGCCAAACTCAATCTCAATCACTCAAAGTGAAAGAGAATCTTGTCGATTGATTTTGTCTACTTGTCCCAAGCTTTGAGGACACAAACTTTGCATTGTCTTCAAAAGGTGGAACCAAAGACTCAACCAAGGCTTAATCATGATCAAACACAACTACACCCCTTACCATTGGGAAAATCTATAAAAGGAAGACCAAAACCTTCATAATTCATGACCACACATCTGAGAATTGCATTGAACCTCTTGCATTTTATAGCTAGAAAGGCATTTTGAGAGCTTAATTAGCATTTACTTTGATCTAATTGTTAGCTTTAGCTTGTTTATCTTATCATTTCTCATTCTAGGAATGTCATTAATGGTAGCTTTCTGAGATCTTCTATTAACATTCTTAGATAGAGAGCCATAGGATGCTCAATTGATCATTAATTTTCTAAATAGTTTCTATAATTGGGGTTTATTTAGTTTCTATTTCATTTATTAACAATACTAATTCTATGAAGGTACATTTCCTTGTACAGAGGTGGAACCATGGACTTAACCCTCACCTAATCTGTTAGGAATGGGAACACTGAGAAGGGGGGGCGATGGTGAATCAGTGTTCTATACTTTATTACTTTTTTTGTTGTCTTGAATCTTTACTTTGCTACTTAAGTACTAAACTAAATATCAATGCAAGTAAAACAAACATCCACAACACATAACACCAAATATTATTACGGGGAAACCCAAATAGGTAAAAAATTTGGTGGGAATTGACACCCACTAAGAACTACACTAGTGTTTTATGATCCCTATTAGAAGATCGTGCAACCCTATTAGGAGTTGTTCTTTACAATGCTTTTAGTATAGTGACCTAGCTAAGGGTTAGACCCTATTAATATTCTTTTAAAATAACCCTAATAGGGGTGGGGCCACACTTTCCTAGAGTTCACTACTCAAGTGGTGAAGGCTACAACCTTCAGGATCTTAGATACACACTATATCTGCAAGGTGAACTGTTGCTGTGACACTACTTGTCTAATCAGTTCCTTTTGTGAGCTGATGCTTTAGCCTATTTTAAAGCACTAAAAAATTCAAAATTCTCTTTGCATACTTTTCTCTTCTTTTTCTAGACTCTATATCTCATGCCATGCTTAATTACAAGGGTGCATGTCTTATTTATATACGCATACAAAACTCTTCATCAAGTCGATCTATAACTAATCACATATAATGCTTCCAATTGAATTGGCTCAAGTGTGTTTACATTTAACAATATTAACATGTTTATGACCTAAATACAATAGGCGTATAGCCTTTACAAAAAAATATTACAAGCACTAGTCAAAATAATAATAGTCAGCTCCATGCTCTGATCTAGTCTGCCGCTGACTATCTATGTTACTTTATTTGACTGTAACTACCTCATACTAACCCATATCATCATGTCCTCTTAGAATTAGCACAAATACATACTTAGAAGCTTATCTTTAAGGGATCATGTCATAACTCTATCATACACATGTGCACTGATGCTCTATTCTTTTGGTGCTCCGCTAACTGTCTAGTCTTCCATATTTAGCCATATTTCTGATCTTCTAAATTATGTGCTGACTCCAAAACTTCATATGACTTTGTTGCCATAATGAAAACACTAAATATAGTCATATACATTAGTATAGTAAATTTTCCAACAATGTCCCCTTTGTCATTAATGGCAACACAGGAATATGGAAAAGTTACTAACTGTATCCTTATACAAAAATTTCTAATACATACTCTAACTTATATCTCCCTTTTTTTCTATACTCCCTGTTGGTCCATTTTCCTATCAATGCAAAATCTTTTGAAAATGGCCCATTTCCTTGCAATTTTTCTTGAAGTGTCCTACCCTGTGTTCTTCATTGTGTCACCTTGCTCCAATCCAAAACACACGTGCTGAATCACAAAATCCAGAAAGTTATTCAAGTTCTAAGGTCTGCAAGAAACAAATTTTAAAATCTGCCTAAGTGTCAAAAACTCACAATGTTTTTAAAAATCCATGATGTTTTCAGTCTATGTGAAAACCTTCATTGTTTTCAACCTTGTGCCTTCTAGCTTTTCTGTGCTTATCTTTTGGCATCAAAAACCTTGTGTGTTTTTAGTCTCTTCCATCAAAAACCCTGTGTGTTTTCGACCTCATAGTTTCCTATTTGTTGGCATTCCTTAACTGTGCAGGTGTGATGGATGGTGGGCCCAGGTCTTCAAAGGTTTCAAATTGATTGGTTGTCACATGATCACATGTCAGAGATTTCTGACATGCGACCATGCGATCGACTATTCTTGTGTGGGGCCCAGTCCTTGCTCGGTTGTGTCACCGATTCTCCAAATCTTTTGGCGATTGCATCTTTTATTCGGAGATCATGCAACTATGTAGTCATGTAATCTCTTCATGTTTGGTGGTTATCGGCTAGCATCTAATGAATTGGCGGGTAGTTTGTCACGTAATCTCTAAATGCCTGGCAGTCATGTGGTGACTTTTGGTTGGCTGTCACATGATCGCATAACCCAATTTTTGGCTATGCGATCATGCGACTAGTTGACACGTGTCTATGGTGGTGAGGTGGTAGTTCATCGGTCGGACCTGGTTCTTCATGCTTCTAGCATGGTTAAAGTTTGAATAGAATCAATGGGCTATCACTTATTCGCATAGGAAAGTCGCATGATCTTTATTTCTTATGAAGTTGCGACCGATTGCCACCTGTCTACGTGCATCCCAATTCTTCATGATGTTTAGCTGCCTGGTGGTTAAATTTTTCTTTTCGCAACCTAGCAACTCACGGTTATCTCTTGGTAGCTAATTCTTGGTGGTTAGGCCCTTAACATCTGGCAACTTGGCTGGTGGTTTACTTTGCCTTAGTCACATGATCACGTAATGGTGGGCCCGGGTCTTCATGCTTTTAAAGGTAAGGCTTCTTTGGCGGTGGTCTCATTGGTGGTGATGTGGCGGCCTATGGTTGGCTATCGCATGATCACATGTCAGAGTTTTCTAACATGTGATCATGCAACCGGTTGACACATGTCCCTGGTCCCAATGATGGGTGGTGAAGTGGCATCCTCTGGTTGCTGAGGTGGCAAGGTTTTAGTGGCTACGAGGTGGTGATTTATATTTTGTCAGTGGGGCCGATGTTTCCAGTGACATGGGCGTTCCTGATTGGCTGACAGGTGACAAGGTGGAAATCTTGTGGAGGCTTGTCGCATGTTCGCATAGACTAATTTTTGGCTATGTGATCATGTGACCACTATTGGCATCGTGGTTGCAGAGTTGGGTGGGTCCACAGTGCCAGTGTTGCCGAGTTGTTTAGTTTTGATTGGTTGCTGACTGATGACTGGGTTGTTGACTTTTCAAGGGGCCCGTGACTATTATAAATTAAATATGACAACTTGATTTGCCAAGAAAAGAAAGAGATCGACAGCCACATTTTAAATTTTGCCGATTAGTCATTGGATTTTTTAATTTCAAACTTGCCGAGGGTTTCCTATGACCAAAAGCACTAAAATTGAATGCTTTCCTGGTAGATTTTCTTTCTGGTTTGATGGTGGTAGGTGTTGCGATCTGGCTAGAGGGTCTATGTGGTTGGCTAGATGATATTTTTGTACCTGGTGGAGTTTTTTTTTGAGCTCGCGAAGCTGTTTGTAGGTGGCTAATTTGATTGGTTTTCATGGCTATCCCTGGTGTCCTGTACTGAGCTCACAGATTTTCATGATTGTAGATCTACTTGAGATTTGTTTCCTCTAGGTTTCCTACATTTCCTACCCCAGCATTAAGTTTTTGATCTTTTTCTATGGTTAGCCATTGTAACCCTAACCCTAGTCACCTTAAGCTTCATGCAATCTCTTTGAGATTCCCAAGGTGGCTAGTGGTATAAATTTTTTATTTTTTGACTAAGTAGGGGTTCTGAATTTTGTCAATTCTAGTGGTTCCAATTTATGGTTCCATGAGAGATTTCTTCATGTAAACATTTTCATGCTGGTTGTATCAACATTAGGGAAAAACCTCATGTATCTTTTGCATATTGTCTATGGTGTTTTCTGATTCAACTTGTAATACAGGAATTTGAATCCACATACTTAATACAGTTTCTCATTCTTGGATCTCTCCTTTAGTTGTTCTTAATGAATTCTAAGTTTTTTGGCTCATTGCATTTGGTTGCTTATGTCTATGTTTCATCTCTCAGCCTTGATTTAGAATCAGGTTAAAAGTCTCTGAGTGAAGCATAGATTCATTTGGTTCAATCAGTAAGGATACTTGTAAGTAGTGTAAGAGATGTTTAACTATGTTTATGGCTTGGATTCTTAGATGAATCTAGTAGTTGTCCTTGTGTTCCATGTTCACTTCAGGTATGATGCCCAATGGAGAAGGCACTAATCTTAAGATAGTATCCCTATGCTGATGTAGAGTGTTGCATGGTTGTCTGCATCCTACAAGAAACCCAATTATATTTAATATATCCAATCCTGCAATCCCTCATAGTCTTGAGGTCACAAGGCCATTTTATACCCAATATCAATTGAGATTCAATGAATGTCTGGTTAACATTTAGTAGTCTCTTGCTATCATCTGCTTTGTTTAATCTAGTCCAAAGTCCTAAAATGCCATAAGTTACTGGATTAAGTGCACCCACCATGGTTTTGTAGAGCCAAAAGTGAAGAGGGCAGTCTTGTCCCTATAGTTGGTCCAGTTGTCTTGTAGAGCTTCCACACTTGGAGCTAACCACTCCTAACATTAGTCTCAAGGCATATTGGCAGCCCTAAGTGGTGTAAGCATTTTCAAACACCAACACTCCCCTTATCATATAAAAGAATCCATATTCTCTCTTCTAGATAATCTACTCCCCCTTTGATATTAATGAAAAAGGTTCTCAAAAAATGTATCTACAAGTACTTACATAGTTAATACATCCAGGTAGGCTATCTGAAGGTTTGCAATCTCATTCTATCGAAACCTCTTCAATGTGTCTATTATCTGGAGATGGGTGCACAAAGCATATGTGAACTTATCCATATTCTCCAAATCTAAACTCAAGCCTTGATCATATGTCACCATAGTGGCATCACTCTCCTTGATGTTCTAGTTTAATACATCTAATGAGGGCACAAGAGCATTTTTTAGTTGTGTTTACCTTTCCCTTATTTATTTATTTCTCTTCCTTCTCTATTTTTTCCACTTGTCCTTGGTACACATGATTACACATATTTAAATCTATAGAGGGATCTTCTACTAATTTCCTCATTGAGTCTATCATAGCTTCTACTTCCTGAATTTTCTTGTGGAGATCTGTAGTCAACTTATCCTTGTTCATACAATCTGCTATGATATTTCTTCCTTTAGCTGCAAATTATTTTGACAAGGCTTGACCAACCTTCAAGGAGCTAAGGTCAAGTGCAAAGTGTAAGATTTGATGAAAAACAAATCTATTAAGCCCAAGAAACCTGCATGCAAAAACCTGCCACAAGGAAGAAATTTGTAGGAAAAAAACAAGGGTTTTGGTCTAACAATATGAAAGTTATTATCATCAGCCAAAAGAATAATGAAAATATACAATAGATCAATCCTTATAGAAGGAGATTGAAAAACCTAATGGGAAACCCTAAAAGGTAAATAGGTATTTAATAATTATATTTAAGTATTAAATGACTAATGCAAGTACATAAAGGGAAATTTTAAGAGGTAGTAAGTTAATTTAATCAATGTAATTAAATTAATGTTTTACTCTAACACCCCCTTAAGATGAGCAAAAATGCAACTACAAACAATGCAAGAAAGAAGCAAAGTAACTACAATACTAAATGCAAAATTGGGTCCCGGCAACATGACCTAATGAGGTACCCAATCACAACCAAATCTCTATGAAATAGAGAAACAGGGAAAACCACATGGGAAAAACCCTCCTCCAAAAAGAGATAGAAAGATGTGGAAATTAGAAGAAAAGAAAGGAAGGTAGGCCTCAATGAGACCCCCCAAGGGAAACTTCCTTCACCCCAAGCATAGAATGCAACTAAAGATACTATGGGGATATAAAAGGCCCAGTGAAGATGTCAGTAACCTACTCCAAGGTGGGAACATAATCCAAGCTGAGAGAGCCATCTTGAATCAGCTTCCTAATGAAATGCATATGGATCTCAATGTGCTTGGTCTATTGATGCTCAACTAGGTTGTGAGAAATATGAATGACACTCTGATTGTCACACCAAAGAAGAGTGGGACTATCAGGAGCAAACCCAAACTCTATCATCAATTATCAAATCCGTAAAACCTCCTGACTAGCTAGTACAACTACTCGATACTTTTCCTTGGTAGATGATAATGGAATAGCAATCTGTTTCTTGCAAGACCATGTGATAGGACCAGAACCAAGACAAAAAAAAAAGCTAGAAGTAGACTTTCGATCATCTATATCACCACCCCAATCGGTGTCTATGAAACTAACAATGTGAGGATCTCCTAATGTATAGTGAATTCCATATGAAGTAGTGCCCTGCATGTACCTCAAAATATGTTTGGCAACTTGCTAATGAATCTCATGAGGATCATGGGAGAATTGAGAGACAATACCAAGCGCAAAGGAAATGTCAGGACAAGTGTGTGTCGAGTACAACAAACTACCCACAAGTCTCCTATATAAGGTGGAGTCCATGAAGGAGTAGAGCAAGTGGTAGACAAAATAACACCTGACTAAAAAGGTGTGGGAGTAGGCTTGCAATCAAGCATGTTGAATCTCTAAATCATGTCAAGAGCATACTTCTACTAGTGTATGGAAATCCAATCTGAAGACTGAATAACCTATAGGACCAAAAAGTAGTGTAGAAGTCCAAGATCTATCATCTCAAACTGCTCAATCAATGCTCTCTAAACATACTAAATCATAGAATATGAGCTACTTGTGATGATGAGATCATCAATATACAACACAAATTTCACAAGATCATCCCCATGATGTTGAATGTACACTATAGGATCAGAATGATAGCGAGTGAAGTGTGAGGCTAGCAAGAAAGAGTCCATCTTCTCATACTAAGCCCAAGGGGATTATTTGAGACCATACAATGACCTTTGAAGTCTACACACAAGAGGAGAGTCATATGCAAAACCTTGAGGCTCTTCCATATAGATCTCGTCATGTAGATCCTCATGTAAGAATGCACTCTTCACATCCATCTAATACACTGTCCAACCCTATGATGCTACAAGAGAAAGTACCAGGTGAATAGAATTCAGCTTATCAACATGAGCAAAGGTCTCAAAGTAATCAATACACTCAACCTATGAAAATCCCTTCACAATAAGACATGCCTTATACCAATCGATTGAACCATCTGCAACATACTTGGTATGGTACACCCACTTACACCGAACTAGCTTTCTTCCTTTTAGAAGAGTACAAAGATCCCAAGCATGATTCTTCATCAAAGAAGAGTACTCCTCATCCATAGCCCTATCCCACTTAGGATGTCCTATCACCTTTGAAAACTTCTAAGGATAATCTAAAACAGCCTGACTCAAAAGACCAATACTAGATCAGTGAGCATGAGTACGATGGGTATCTAAAGGATCTCCTGCCAAAGAACCAGTAACACTAATTGTATCCTAAGCCCACTTGGGCACTTGTAGAATATATAGTTAAGGAGGGGAAGGTGGATCATCATCTAAATCATCCTTAGAGGATATAGAATCCTGAAGAGGAGAAGAAGAAGTACTAGGTAGTGAGGGAGAATTTGGTGATGGAGGCTCCATTTGAGGATGACTCTCATCAAACTAGACATCTCACTAAAATAAGACCTCTCTAGAATTAGGATAAAAAAACCTATATGCCTTCATATCCTCATAGTAGCCAACAAATATTAGTGGTCGGCTCTTCCTCTCCATGGATTTCCTCTGAGCATCTAGAATAAATGCCCAAGCCTACTACCAAACACTCGAAATGTATAAATATCAGGCTTGACATGGGACCAAGCCTCCTCAGGAGTCAAATTTTGTAATGCCTTATGAGGCATCTGATTCTAAATGTAGTTGGCATAATTCACTACTTCTACCCAAAAGGAAGGCTGCATATCTTGAGACTATATCATGCAATTGGTAATCTCCCGCAATGTTTTGTTCTTTCTCTCAACAACACCATTCTACTGAGGGGTATGAGGAACTGTCAGTTGATGCAATATACCCTGCTTAGTGCAAAAATCATGAAAAGAATGATTCACATATTCCCCATCATTTTAATTGCATATTCTCCTGATAGAAAGACCAGACTACTTCTCCATAAATGTCTTAAAGACTCGAAATGAATCAAAGACATTAGATGTGTACTTCAAGAAGTATATCCATGGGCATCTAGAGAAGTCATCAATAAAGGTGCGTACAAAATGAGTACCAAAAAAAGGCATGGGAAATGACATGAGATCACTATGTATCAACTCCAATGTTGCCTCAGCACATGAGGATCTACCTATCGAAAAAGGATCTCTATGATGTTTTCCAAGTGCACAGCCTCAACAAACACCATCAGTGCAAGAGATCTAAGGAAGCCCAATCACTAAATCTTGTGTACTCATTTGTTGTAGATATCTATTGTTGACATGGCCAAAACACTCATGCCAAAGCTTGGTCACTATGTCTACATGAGAAACAAGAGAAACACCAATATAATTAGAGCTCTCAAAGCCAACAAACCTTTATAAGTGAGACTTTGAATCAACACTCCCTATAGAAACAACCAAATTAGGATCATGGAGGTCTCTAATAACTACATCATGCAGTGAGAATTCAACTATTTTACTAGAACCAGAATGGAAAATCTAATAGATAAACAGGAGGTTCATAGAAATGGAAGGAACCAAAAGAACATCCTATAGAGAGACATCATCCAATGAAATAGTACCAAAACCTATAACTAAAAGTTGTGCTAAGTCACCAACTACAATCTATGTAGTAGCACTCTGAGCAAGTGAGGTGACCAAACTAGGTGTGTGTGTCATATGGTGCAAAGCACCTAAATCAATGATCCAAGTAGTAGTGGAAGATAATGCTCATGTAGAAAGAGCATGGCCTTTCCCTCTAGGAGTAGGTGAAGGCTTTGGAGAAGCAATACTATGTTGTTGCAAGGCTTCCTCTAGAGCCTCAAGATGTTTCCAACACCTAGAAATTGGATGCCCTTCCTTGCCACAAAGACTACAAGGTTCACCTTTGAACTTCTTAGTCTTGGAGGAAGACTCACCAGACTTAGAATATTTACCCTCAGGAGTGGATTTTTTAAACTCTATTTTCTGAGGGGGCTTGGAGGAATTTTGATTGTCATACCAAAGAGAGTGGGACTATCAGGAGGAAACCCAAACTCTATCATCAATTATCAAATCCATAAAACCTCCTAACTAGCTAGCACAGCTACTCAATACTCTACCTCGGTAGATGATAATGCAACAATAGTCTGCTTCTTGCAAGATCATATGATAGGACCAAAACCAAGACAAAAAAAAAGCTAGAAGTAGACTTCTGACCATCTATATCATTTCCCCAATCAGTGCATGTGAAACCAACAATGTGAGGATCTCCTGATGTATAGTGAATTCCATATGAATTAGTGCCCTGAATATACCTCAAAATACATTTGGTAGCTTGCCAATGAATCTCATGAGGATCATGGGAGAATCAAGAGACAATGCCAACCATAAAGAAAATGTTAGGACAAGTGTGTGTTGAGTAAAAAAAACTACCCACAAGTATCCTATATAAGGTGAAGTCCACTGAAGGAGTAGAGAAAGTGGTAGACAAAATAACACCTGACTAAAAAGGTGTGGGAGTAGGCTTGCAATCAAGCATCCTAAATCTTTGAAGCATGTCAAGAGAATACTTTTTCTAGTGTATGGAAATCTCATCTGAAGACTAAATAACCTATAGGCCCAAAAAGTAGTGTAGAAGTCCAAGATCTATCATCTCAAACTACTCCATCAATGCTCTCTAAACACACTAAATCATAGAATATGAGCTACCTATGATGATGAGATCATCAATATACGATAATCGGACATAATAACCTAGCCAAAATAACCCTGGACATAATAACCCCACCATAATAACCCAAGGACACAATAACCCAGGGTCACAATAACCCATGGTCAAAATAACCCATGGTCAAAATAACCCATGGACAAAATAACCCATATCATTCTAGATCAAGTTAGTATGCTTAAAAAGGGATTGTGAGGCATCATAAAGGATATTTAGGTAATTTTTAGACCATATATCCATTATATACCCCTAAAATAGCCTTAAAACATCTTTAATATGCTCAAATAACTTATAAAATGGTAAATAATTATAGAAATAAAGACAAACCTGTGGGAATAAGCTAAATAAGAGTTATTATGAAAAGATGTAAGTGAAAAGGCATTATGAAGAGGCATTAAGAGGATATATAAAGTGGTAAAATTAAGAGCTTAGAGAAGTAAAGGAAGGAAGAAGGGGAGAAGAATGAAGAGAGTGTAGAATGATAAGAAAAAGAGAAATCAAAATTCATAAAAAATATATTTTTTAATATAATTTTTTAAACATTATATTAAATTTTTCTAGGGGTTTCTATAAAGTATACAAAAATAAATATACTTTTAGGGAATCAAGAAATTCTTCATAATTTTTAATATATACATTGCCTCTTTAATTTTTAACAAGTCAAAAATATAAGAAATTACTCATTTTAAATGGTTACACATTTTTCCTTCATTGAGAAGGTGTCAATAAAATGATCTGGCATTGTGTAGAATATTTTACAAATAAATGCTCAGGTCGGTGTTATACTACAACACAAACAAAATCTGGTGATGTGATTAGCAGTACAAGACATAATCATGCTCCAAAAATTGAGATGATCACTGTCAAACAAAAGTTGAATGAAATGAAAGACATGGCGTGCTTGACTCAAGAGTCTACAAGAAATATCATTTCTACTACATGTTCTAATATTTCATTACTGGTAGCAAGAGCAATACCATCAACCAATGCATTATCCAAAATGATTCGAAGGAAAAGAATAAGATTTGAAACCACCACCAAATCCTTAGACATCGAGAGATCTTATCTTACCAATTGAATATACAATTACCAATAGAGGGGAAAAGTTTCTTTATCATGACAGTAATGATGAGAATCATTTTTTAATATTCACCACTACAAAAAATTTGCAACTACTAAAAGAATCTGAAAATTGGTTTAGTGATGGTACATTTAAAATAGTACCAAGTATTTTTCAGCAGTTGTGCGCAATTCATGGCTTGAAAAATGATGCAATATTTCCACTCATCTATATTCTTATGACCAACAAAATAAAATCCACTTATACACAAGTACTTGTAAAATTAAAACAACTGCAACCTAATCTAAACCCAAAAACTATACTTATTGATTTTGAATTAGGTTTCAAGGGAGCTATTTCTGAAATTTTTCCAAATGTCACTATTCGGGGATGTCTTTTCCATTTCTCTCAGTGCTTGTGGATGAAAGTTCAAGAAGAAGGTCTACAAACACGTTATAGTGTCAATGAAGTATTTTCATTTGAGATAAAAAAATTGGTTGCATTATCTTTTGTGCCTCAAATATATGTAATCAATGTATTTGAAATACTTATAAAATCTCCTTATTATATAGAACATGAGAAGACTTTGCAACCCATAAGATTATTTTGAAGACACATAAATTGGAAGACTAACTAGAAGAGGCAACAAACGGTCACCCAAGTTTCCAATCACAATGTGGAACTGCTATTCAGCTATTCAAGATGATCTTCCAAAAACCAATAATTCTATTGAGAGATGGCATAGAGGATTTAGTGAATTTATTTAATCATCACATAGCTCAATCTGAAAATTCATCAAAGCAGTGAAAAAAGAATAGGGTCACCAAGAGAATAAAATAGAGAAATATATGGCTAGACACACTACACAACCAAGCAGAAAAAAATACCATGAAAAGAAAGACTAAAAAGACTAGTTGATGGTTATGACAATAATAATATTTTAGATTATATAAGAGGCATTGCTCATAATTTGACACTTTAATTGAAAATTTGAATAATTTTTTTTTTAGAAATATACTTGTAATTTATAAATTTTGTTTTTCTTTCTCTATAATCTTATGGGGTTATTTTGTCCATGGGTTATTTTGACTTCGGGTTATTTTGGATTGGGTTATTATGACCCTGGGTTATTTTTCCCTCAGGTTATTATGGCTGGGTTATTTTGTCTAGGGTTATTTTGGTTGGGTTATTATGTCCTGTAACCTCAATATACAACACAAGTTTCACAAGATCAGCCCCATGATGTTGAATGTACACTATAGGATCAGAATGATAGCGGGTGAAGTGTGAGGCTAGCAAGAAAGTGTCCATCTTCTCATACTAAGCCCAAGGGGCTTATTTGAGACCATATAATGACTTTTGAAGTCTACACACAATAGGAGAGTCATGTGCAAAACACTGAGGCTATTCCATATAGATCTTGTCATGTAGATCCCCGTGCAATAATGCACTCTTCACATCCATCGGATACACTGTCCAACCCTATGAAGCTACAAGAGAAAGTACCAGGTGAATAGAATTCATCTTGGCAATAGGAGCAAAGGTACCAGAGTAATCAATACTCTCAACTTGTGAAAAGCCCTTTGCCACAAGATGTGCCTTATACCGATCAATTGAACCATCTACAACATACTTGGTACATTACACCCACTTGCACTGAACCATCTTTCTTCCTTTGAGAAGATTACAAAGATCCCAAGTGTGATTCTTCATCAAAGAAGAGTACTCCTCATCGATAGCCCTATCCCACTTAGGATGTCCTATCACCTCTGAAACCTTCTGAGCATCTAATTTAAGGGTAGGGAGCAAGAGGGGCCAATGGATGGCACACCCTAATGATCCAAGCCTACAACACACACGCGAAAGCAACAACAACAATAAGTGAGAGAGAGAATGCCAAATCTTTCATTAATTTTCATTAACAAAAATCATACATGCCAGGTTGTAAGGCCTTCCTGGTTTCAGCCTGATATTACAATTATAATTAGAAGTCCTCCAACATGTGAGGATCTATTATAGTCTCAATTCTAATCTCACCTATCTTCTACCTCTCCAACTATCCCTAAACTCAAACACAAACACTACTTTTATACAGGAATCAATTGAACTGAGTTGGCCTTTAGATCCATAATCAACATAAGTAACAGTTAGATCTAGGACCACATGCTTCCCAATGATGGATTCCAACATTAAATCTATGATCGATAATAAAAGCACAAGTCATCCCAACAAGAACTCAAAATAAACCTATCGGTAAGCAGGGATAACCGAGCAATAGATAAGCAATGCCGAGTGCCAGAGAATCAATCAATCGAACTCGGTAACTGAAGAAACTGCTAGACATGACCAACCACCCAGGAAGTGACCAACCAAACTTAGTAACCAAAGAAACTGACCAACTACTAACTAAAGAACAAACTGACCAGCTCAGTCAAAGAAGGAACTGAGCAACACAGAAAACTACAAACATATTTTTGGTGACACAGGATTGCCAAGGACCCAAGATGCTCCTGCATCAGACACCTGGGTTTTTTTTTAAATGATTCATAGAATCACTTGGTATGCTTGGTCTGAGCTGCATCCAACTCAAACTATGAAATCTAAGAACTGTCTTCCATTGGTCTATTCTTCCACTTAACCAGATATTCCATATATTGTTTTCTTCTTGTGCTCTTTCCAACTCTTTCCTTCAAAATCTATTCCACTTCATCATTCTTCTTCTTAGGATATTTTGTCGGTACTGTCACTTCTTCATTAGGTTCATGATACTCATATAAATCAGCAATGTTGAAGATTGGTGATATGTCCATGTCATCAAGTAACTCAATCTCATATGCATTTCCACTATAAAATTTCTTCAAAATTTTGCAAGGTCCAAACTTCTTCATCTTTAGCTTTCCATATGTGCCAACATGAAATTGACCTTTCTTCAAATGAACCATCACTTCATCACCAACATCAAAAGTCTTATGTCTTCTTGATCTATCAGCTCTATCTTTGTATTTCTGGTTACTATCTTCTAGTTTTATCTTCACATCTTCATGCAATGTCTTCATGTATTCAACAAATTTCACTCCTTCATCACTTCTTTTATTCTCATCATCAATTTCTCTCAAATTAGATATTCCTCTCGGTTGTGTGCCATTCACAATTTCAAATGGTGTCTTTCCAGTACTCCTATTCACTAAATTATTGTATGCAAACTCTACTTGTGCCAACACAGAATCCCAATTACTCGGTGTGTCTCCAACTAAACATCTCAAAAGATTTCCCAAACTTCTTTTCACAACTTCAGTCTATCCATCAGTTTGTGGGTGAAATGTAGAACTATATTTCAATTTAGTGCGAAATTTCTTCCAAAGTGTTTTCCAAAAATAACCAACAAATTTTCTATCTCGGTCAGAGATAATACTCCTCGGTAATCCATGCAATCTCACAATTTCCTTAAAGAAAAGATCTGCTACATTTACTACATCTGATGTCTTTCTACATGGTATAAAATGTACCATCTTAGAAAATCTATCCACAACAACAAATGTAGAATCATTACCTCTTACTATCTTTAGTAAGCCAAGAACAAAATCCATACTGATATCAATCCAAGGTTTCTTATGTATAGTAATTGGTGTATCCAATCTAGTATTCTAACTTACTCCCTTTGCAACTTGACAAATACCACAACTTTTCACAAATTTATGAACATCTCTATACAACTATGGCCAAAAGTACTTTTCCTTCAACAAATTCCATGTTTTATCAATGCCAAAATGTCAAGCCAAACCACTACTATGTTTCTCTTTTATCAAATTATTTCTCATTACTCCTCTTGGTATACACAACTGAATACCTTTGAACAACATACCTTCTTGAATAAAATATTCATCCTATTTAGTATCTTGTTGATCTTGTATAGGTGCTCTACACTTTCTCCATGGCTTAGAAAAATTAGGGTCATTTTCATACAAACCTTTCATCTCATCAAACCCAAGAACTTGAATTTTCATCTCGGTCATCAAAGATCTTCTTCTACTCAATGCATCGGCAATTCCGTTAGTGACTCCACTCTTATGCTTTATCACAAATGTGTAACTCTACAAATACTCAACCCATTTCATATGTCTCTGATTCAACTTATTCTAACTACCCAAAAATTGTAAATCCTTATGATCAGTATACAACACAAATTCACTCAATATCAAATAATGTCTCCATTTCTTTAGTGCTTGAACAATAGCATAGAACTCTTGATCATACATAGAATATTTCCTTCTAGCATCATTCAACTTTTCACTAAGGAAAGCAATAGGTTTACCTTCTTGACTCAACACAACTCCAATTGCACTTCCACTTGCATCACATTCTACTTGAAATACTTTACTGAAATTAGGTAATGCCAAAATAGGTAATTTAGCAACCTTCTACTTCAGATTCTCAAAACTTTTGTCAGCTCCATGTGTTCACTTGAATTCTCTTTTGTCTCCTCTCATAGTCTCAGTCATTGCATTACAAATTGAACTGAAATTCCTTTTGAACTTTTGGTAAAAACTTTCCAAACCATGAAATGATCTTACCTTAGTAGCATTCATAGGTGTAGGCTAATTAAGAATAGCTTTAACCTTTTTGGGGTCCATCTTCAAACCATCAGCTGAAATAACAAATCCCAAGTACATAATCTCTTCTTTCATGAATGAACACTTTTTCAGATTTATAAGAAACTTTTCTTCTTTCAATCTTTGCAAAACTTGTCTTACATGCAACAAATGTTCTTCTCTGGTCTTATTGAATATCAGAATATCATCAAGGTATACAATCAAAAACATACCCAAGAATTTCCTCAAAACTTCATTCATCAATCTCATAAAAGTACTCGATGTATTAGTTAAACAAAAAGGCATAACCAACCACTCATACAAACCTTCTTTTGTCTTGAAAGTAGTCTTCCATTCATCACCTTCTCTGATTCGAATCTGATGATACCCACTTTTCAAATCAATCTTTGTGAAATACTTTGCTGCAGTCAAATTGTCCATTATATCATACATTCTCGATATAGGAAATCTATACTTCACTGTTATCTTATTGATTGCTCTGGAATCAATACACATTCTCCATTCCCCATTCTTCTTTGGTGCTAATATAGTAGGTACTACACAAGGACTCAAACTTTCTCTAATCAAACCTTTCTCCAACAATTCTTGAATCTATCGGTTCAATTCTTGATTCTCAGTAGGTGTCAACCGGTGAGGTGCCTTATTTGGTAAACTAGCACCAGGGATTAGATCCATACAATGATCAATGCTTCTTTTTGGTGGCAAACCATCAGGTACATTATCAGAAATGATATCACTATACTCGGTGAGTAACTTATCAATCTCCTCAGGGACATTATCTCCTATTTTCTTACTCAGTTTATTAGGAATCACAACAAAACATACATCATCCCTCTTCAAACAGTTAACAAACTTCCTTCCTTCCATCAAGAAAAATTTCATAGATGTGCAAACATTACTAATAGGTTCTTCCATCAATGGTAACAAGATTTGTTTCTTTCCATTAGCCACAATAGTATACTTATGCAATCTCCCATCATATATAGCTAGTCTATCATATTGCCAAGGTCTACCCAACAAAATATGCCAACAATCCATAGGCATGATATCACATAATACTTTATCATAGTACTATCCAATCTTCAAATTCACATAACATTGTTCACTTACTAGGAGTGTATGCTCATCCTTGATCCATGAAATCTGATAGGGCTTTAGATGTTCCAATCTTTCCAACTGCAGTTTACTAACCATCTCTTTAGATGCCAGGTTCTTCGAGCTACCACTATTAATGATTACCTTCCAAACTTTATTAGAAACTCTACATCTAGTCTTGAACAAACTTTTCCTTACCGGATCTTCCTTCTTTCTTTCATTCCATAGTGCTTTCCTAACCATTAGGTTACTTTCCTTCTCAAGCTCATTCCATGGCTCTTCTTGCACTACAACATTTCTATTGTTACTAGCCTTCTTAGTCACTTGTGTACATTCAAATGATCTATGTCCTTCTTCTCCATAGTTATAACAAGTTCCTCAGAAACTTCCTCTGCTATAACCACCTCGGTAGTTACTACCTCTACCTCTAGATGAACTTTCACCTTTCCACTCAGTCTTGCCTTTGTCTAGATTTGTCTTTTCTGGTTTAGATCTACCAATTTCACCATTAGATCTACCTCTTCCTCTAGGGAATCTACCACCCCTTCCTCTTTGTCTCTATTCATGTCTTTTGTTCAATTTATCCTCAGCTTTCAAAGAAAATTGATAAGCCTCTTCAATACTTTCCAACTTGACCATACTAATTTCCTCTTGGATGGAAACTCTCAAACCATTCAAGTATCTACCGATTCATTCCACATCATCTTCATCATGTCTAGATCTGATATCCAATCTATAGAATTCCTTAGTATACTCTTTTACTGAGCTCTCCTTCTACCTCAAGCTTTGCATTCACCAAACTAGGTTAATCTGATAATCACAGGGTAAGAACTTTCCTTTCAATTTATTCACCATCTTATTCCATACCTTGATTTTGTCTTTACCTTTCCTTTTTCTATCCAATTACAGATGTTCCCACCACAAGGATGCATGACTTTTCAACTTGGTACTTGCAATCTTTACCTTCTTATCCTCAGGAATATTTTCATATTCAAAATACTTTTCCATCTCGGTGATCCAGTCCACTAATTCATTAGAATCCAGCTTTCTACTATACTTAGGAGGATTGAAATGTGGTGTTGACTTCAAATTTGTCAAAGCCTTCAAAAATCTTTCTTCACATTGATCCATAATAGGAGCAGGTTCTACATTCACCTGTTCTTCTTCAATTTCATCATCACTAACATCTTCAAGATGTCTGCCTCTTCTTTGGGCTGTTTCAACTGATTCTAATCTTGTAGCAATCTGTCTTAGCATATCTGCCAATCTTGGATCTACATCTTGCCTCCCATGAACCATCTTGACAACCCTCTGCAATTGACAACCAAATCACAATCTACTACCCCACAACAATCAACTAGGGCTTCAAGAGGAGCCAACAAACCTAGATCTGCAAACCTAGATCAATATCTCACCTCGCTTTGATACCACTTAATATAGGGACAGGGACCAAGAGGGGCCAATGGATGGCACACACTAATGATCCAAGCCTGTAACACACACATAAAAGCAGCAACAACAACAAGTGAGAGAGAGAATGCTAGATCTTTCATTAATTTTCATTAACATAAATCATACATGTCGGGCTATAAGGCCTTCCTAGTTTCGACTTGATATTACAATGATAATCAGAAGTCCTCCAACATGCGAGGATCTATTACAGTCTCAATTCTAATCTCTCCTATCTTCTACCTCTCCAATTGTCCCTAAACTCAAACACAAACACTACTTTTATACAAGAATCAATCAAACTGAGTCGGCCTTTAGATCCATAATCAATGGAAGTAATGGTTAGATCTAGGACCACATGCTTCCCAATGATGGATTCCAACATTAAATTCATGACCCATAATAAAAGCACAAGTTAGCCCAGTAAGAACTCAAAATAAACTTGTTAGTAAGTAGGGATAACCGAGAAATAGATAAGCAATGCCGAGCGCGAGAGAATCAACCGACCAAACTCAATAATTGAAGAAACTGCTAGACATGACTGACCGCCCAAGAAGTGACTGACTGAACTTGGTAATCAAAGAAATTGACCAACTACTGACCAAAGAACAAACTGACCAACTCGGTCAAAGAAGGAACGGAGCAACACAGAAAATTGCAAACATATTTTTGGTGACACAGGATTGCCAAGGACCCAAGATGCTCTTGCATCAGGATCATCTAAAACAACTTGACTCAAAAGACCTATACTAGATCATTGAGCATGAGTATGATGGGTATATAAAGGATCTCCTACAAAAGAATTATGTGTGTGAAAATTGTACCTGATCTGTAGACACAACACTTTAATAAAACATTAGAGGTTAGCTATAATCAAAATCATGCAAAATTGAAATCTAATTTAACCAAGTGATTTACTGCCTTCTAGTAGGTGTGAGATTGATGTTCTCAGATTGTAATCGAGATCAGTGACCTAGATGACACCTAAATGAAGGATTTGAATACAATTGATCTAGATATGAATTGAATGCAATTAAGCTATTTTTTTGGATTTTAGATGCAATAATATGAAAAATGATGTGAAATCTATGATAATATGAAAATTGATCTATGATATGCTAAATGATCTAACAAATGAAAACTAATATAATATGAATGCAAATGAAATTGATCTCACAATAGCCTTGATTCGCAATAAGCTTTGATTCTTCGTCCTCCAATTCGACAGCATGAGAATGCAAAAATATGAGATGCTTTGAGATGAGTTGAAGCCTTAATTTATAGAAATCCAAGGCTTTGGAGGTGCATGGAAGAAAGCCATAAATCACTCAGATTAACTCAGCTTAATTTTTGAGTTATCTGATAATAAAGATAATTTAATTAACAAAAACATGCAAATCATGCAAAAATAGCTTTTTAACTCAAATTAGAGTTTAGATCAGCTTTTTGAACTCCAAAGGGATGTTCAGTTCTAAAATGTCAACACTTTGCATTGATTTTCTAATTTGGAGTTTAACTGTTTCTTTTGAATGTGCATAATAATTATGAATTAACTAAATAAATAAAGTGATTTATGCTCAACTTAACTGATTTTTGAAAATAAATAATTGATTTATGGGTTAATCAATTATTTAATCAAACTTTTATTAAAAACTATATTATTAAATAATGACAACTTACTTTAATTAATTAAATAAGAATTTAATTAATTATTCATAAGATATTAGATTTATTGTCAAAATTAAATAATACAATTAATAATAGATAGAATTAAATTTAATTACATAATTAAGTGGTAAGATATTAAATCTAATTAATTAAATATGAAAATATTCAATTAATCAAACTTAAGATAAATGTGATTTATCGCCAAATAATCATTAAATTAAAGATAATTAAGATAATTAGGAATATTGCTAGGAATATTCCCTGATGCAGAATTTAAGATAATCAATTATGATTCGATGATGTTTAGATGTGCCTTAGATTAGGACTTCGATGTCAATTTCATTCGATTTGTTGATATAGAGGTTAATGAACCTATAGCCCATTTTTGGGGTATTACATTTTGCCCCTCTTTGAATTATTGTGCCAAGCACAGTGGTTCAAAGATAGTCTGTGTATGATAAAGATATAAAACTGATGTCAAAAGATATGATGATTGATATGAGACAGAAGCTGATTGATATTGATTTGATATGGAGATAATAGGTCCTAAATGACCAAAGATAATGTTCACTATAACAGCAAATGAATGTATGATTGCGAAAAAGTGTCAAAACGCCTGATTCCAAACCTTAGGATTGCAAAGAAGTGAGTGATCGGTTCTAGACTCGATTGTCTTAGCAGAACTAGCAGGTATCACATCCGAACCCTTCAGTTACCAAAGAACCAAGGAAAGAACACTATGATCTGATGGTTGCAAAAAATGATACAGTTTACAAGATTAGAAGAATACCAGATTGATATGGATCTTGATGAATCTGATATGCCCCAAGTGATGATAGATTTGCCCCAAGCGATGAGGTCTTTTTTTTTTTATGAATCACCAACTAGATGTGGTTCTTGTCTTGATTACTAAGGAAAGATTGATAGAATTTGCTTTACAGACTTTGAATGATGTGCAATACCATGCCCCCTTCGGGATTAAAATTGAAATCTGACAAGAAAAGTCAGTGTTGAGAGTTCAGAAGCATGTTAATTGATTGGAAAAGTGGTTATACACGTTCAAGAATGCATTCTGCATTGTTTGGAGGTCCCAAAGACCAAGTTTGACTAGGTTAAACCATGAGTTGACCATAGTTGACCAAGTTGAAATTTTGATAGGTTGATGTTAGATAATCAGTTAAGTTGAATAGTAGATTTCTATGATGATCGAAGGTTGAATATGCAAGTAGTTAATAATATGAATGATCGCAGATTTCTTTTTTGATCCTGAAAAAGGATTCTACTTGCTGTTTCGTTGGAGGAACCTTCGTGTAAGATTTAGCTCTTGTTAGATTTGAAGATGCGATTTGAAGAATTGTTTAAGCATTGAAGTTCATTTAGCCATTGTGAGATCATCAAACATGCAAAATGAAAAGAGACATGCAAAATGAAATGCAACCTAAGACCTAGGACCTAGTCACTGATCATGTGTCAATTTGTTATCATCATTGAACTTTTATTTAACTAGATAAATCAATACAATGCCCACTAGCTATGGAACCATAGACATATGAATATCGATTTGTATGTGCAAGAATCAATACAACACCCACTAGTCAACAACCATGGATATATGAATATTGATTTTGTTTTTGGAATGTTGGATTAGATATAAGCACCAAGGCATGAACGCCAGGATGACCTGAATATCATGTCCATTTTGATATAGCTATTTGTATAAGCATCAAAACATAAATGTCATGATGACCAGAATACGCCTTGTGAGACAAACACATCAAGAAGTGAAGAGATCATTCCAAATCCAGTGTGAATTACCCATAGTGACCCTTTATCATTCACATCCTTAGGTAAGATCATGTTTCACAGTAGGAGAAAGAACTTACTCAAAAAGACAATAGTGAGATCAAACTTCCTTGAATTTTTTGGGTATCAATGGTCGAGGTATGCATGGCCATCCAATTCAAGATAGAGGCTCTTACAGTTAGACACCATTTCAATCCAAAATTTCCAAAGTTGTTAGATTTTCACATACAAGAAGAAAACAAAGAAAAGATTATGCCCCCAGTCATCACTCTCTAAATCCTATAAAGGACATCATCGAAGAGCTCAAAGGGACACAATATGCAAGAAATCTCAATGTGAAATGGTAAGCATACAAGGAGATAGAAGCACAAAAAAGTATAGATTATTTTCAATTGGATGTTTGATGTTCGATTGCGTTGTTGTAGATGCAAAATCCTTTCTGGAGACAAGACTGACTGAATGACTCACGTGAAGCTTCAAAAGGACTCTGACTAGATATGATACGTCTAAGATATACTGGAGGCCATAGGATATGACATTGATTGCCCCCAAGTTTGAACATTGATAGGATACAGATGCTAGAGCTGATTGGTGCACAGACTGACTTATTGAAAATTGGAAATGCAGAAACAAACCAGGAGATATGTACAAACTAAAGCAAGACTGAAGGCTAGGAAAGACCAAGATTGCACTGATAGATGGAGCATTTTGAAATAAGTGGCACCCATTTGCTAGGTTTTCACCATCTTGGTAGAGATTCTATTTTTTCTACCAAGGCACCTGTTTCCAAGTTTTCACCAAGGCACTTTTTTTTTTTTTTTTTGTGAATCATCAAGGCACCGATTGCTAGGTTTTCACCAAGATGTTCATTTTTTCAGGACTTTTTCTGATTTTTATAATTTTTTCAGGACATTTTACCATAGACTGAATACCTTAGGCATAGAATTTCTTCAGATGGAGAATGTTGATTGGTTCTTGGAGCTATTCTCCTTCAGTCATTGAGAGTTGATAGGCACCAGAGTGAAAAGTAGTAGTAATTACAAAGGGACCCAGCCAATTGGGTTTGAACTTCCCCTTGCGTTCTTGATGGGATTGATTTTTAGGATTTTCTCTCAAGACTAGATCACCAACCCGAAATTCTTTGTGTCTGACTTTCTTGTTGTAGCCTCTAGACATTCTCTTCTGATATACTCTAAGATGATCATACGCTACTTGTCTACACTCATCTAGTAGTTCAAGTTCTTGCAACCTAGACACTTTGTAGTCATCATCAGTTACTAGACCATGCATTCTGATTCTTAGTGATGGGATTTCAACCTCAATAGGCAGTACCACTTTAGACCCATAAACTAAAGTGAAAGGTGTAGCCCCTGTAGGTGTTCTAATACTTGTTCTATAGGGCCCATAGAGCTAGATTAATCATTAGATGCCAGTCTTTGCCAATTTTGTTTACTGTTCTGTGCAAGATCTTTAATAGATTTTTGTTGGAAGCCTCTGCTTGGCCATTTCCTTGTGGATAGTAGATAGAAGACCAATGTTGGGTGATCTTGAATTTGGCACATAGATCATCTAGGTCTTTGTTCTTGAATTGTCCACCGTTATCTATGATTATGGAATGAGGGATCCCATATCTATATATGATATAGTTCAAGATGAACATAGATATTTGCTTTCTAGTTTCTTGTGTCAAAGAGACTGCTTCTACCCATTTTGTAAAATAATTTGTAGCTGTGATTATATGGGTATGTCCATTAGAAGAGTGATGATGAATCATCCTAATAAGATCAAATGCCCATTGGTGAAAAGGCCATTGTGTTGTAAAGGGGATTAGATCCCTCCCTAGGGCATGAATTAAGTTGCCATACACTTGGTATTTTTGACAATTCTTAGCAAATGTGATAGCCTCTTTCTCCATTTTAGGCCAATAGTACCCAGCCCTAATAAGTTTTTGAGCTAGTGTTAAACCGTTCGAGTGTGACCCACAAATACCATCATGGACTTCCTCTAATGCATGTTGAGACTCTTCATGTTCTAAACATCTAAGTAGCGTACCATCTAGACTTCATTTGTATAGATCATTACCAATGATGACATATCGAGAGGCATTACAGATAAGGTATCTCTTTTCATGATGGTTGAAGGTATCGGGGATGATTTGGTCTTGGAGATAGGAAAATAGGTTTTTATATCTAGATGAATCATGACCTACAATAGTGTAGATCATGCCAGTTTTGAGGGAGTCATATGCAGGATAAGATAGTGCCTCCACCAGGAACTCATAGCATAGCTCATGTTCAAGTTGCTGTAATAAAGTAGATAGTGTTGCCATTGCATCGGCAGCCTTGTTCTCCATTCTAGGAATTTGCTCAAATGTGATAGATATGAATTATTTCTTAAGATCATCTACCATTCTCTTGTAAGGAAGGAGATTTTCATCTTTAGTTTGGTGCACATCATTGACTTGATGAATAACAAGTTGAGAATCTCCATGAATGTGTAGCTCTGTTACTCTCCATTCAATTGCTAGTTTCATACCATTCAAAAGGGCCTAATATTCTACAATATTATTTGTGCAAGGAAACTTTAATCGGAATGCTTTTGGTATGGAGTATCCTTGAGGAATTATGAACAATATGCCTGCTCCAAATCCATTCTATGTATAGGAGCCATCAAAGAACAATTTCCATTCTCTAGAAGATGGGTGCATAATGGAGGAGTCTGGAAATTCCATTTGCATTGGTGTGTCATCAAACATGGGTGCATCTTCTATTTGATCAGTAATAACTTGTCCTTTTATAGCTTTTCTTTCCACATATTCAATGTCAAATTCACTTAAGAGCATAACCCATTTAGCTAATCTACCTGTGAGGGCAGCTTTGCTTAGTAGGTACTTGAGGGGATCAATTTTAGCTACCAATTGTGTGGTATGAGCTAACATGTAGTGTCTTAGTTTCTATGATGCAAAGACTACAGCTAGACAAGATTTCTTGATCATTGAATAGTTCTTCTCATATGCAACCAATGTCCTACTAATATAGTATATAGCTCTTTCCTTTTTGTTCTCATCATGCTATGCTAGCAATGCCCCCAATGATGTATCTGTTGCAGAGACATATAAGATCAATGGCTTCCCATGAATAGGAGGCATCAAGATAGGTGGATTTGATAGATACTTCTTGATATGGTTAAAGTTGTTCTCACATTCTTCATTCCATGAAAAGGTCACACCTTTATGTAATGTTTTTGTAAAAGGCTGTGATATGTCTGCTAGCTGTGATATAAATCTTCTGATAGATTGAACTGTTCCTTGCAATGTCCTCATGTGACTGATATTTGTGGGAGGTTGCTTTTCTATTATAGCCTTGACTTTAGCCAGATCAACTTCAATGCCCTTCTTTGAAACTATGTATCCTAAGAGCTTTCCAGAAGTGACACCAAAAGCACACTTCTTAGGATTTAGTCGGAGACTAAACTTTTCCATTATGTCTAGGATCATGCTCAAGTCCTTTAGATGTTTAGTTCTGATCATAGATTTTGCTCAAGTATCATCACCATAATCTTCCATAGTTTGATGCATCATGTCATGGAAAATAGATGGCATTGCTCTTTGATATGTAGCACCAGCATTTTTAAGCCCAAATGGCATGACATTCCAACAGAAGGTGCCCCATGCACATGTGAAAGTAGTTTTCTCTTGGACCTCTGGAGCAATTTTTATTTGGTTATATCCAAAGAAACCATCCATCAAGGAATACATCTCGAAACCCGCAGTCATATCCACTATCATATCAATGTTTGGTAGTGGAAAATCATCCTTAGGGCACGCTCTATTCACATCTCTAAAGTCTGTGCACACTCTGATTGAACCATCTTGTTTAGAAATAGGTACAATATTAGAGATCCACTTTGCATAGTCAATAACTCGAATGAATCCAGCTTTCAGAAGCTTCTCTAATTCAACTTTTACCAAGAGTGCAACATGAGGATGCATCTTTCTCAATTTTTGCTTGACAGGTTTGACATTTGGAGCAATAGATAAATGATGCATTATAAGATTAGGATCCAATCCTGGCATATCTGAATATTTCCATGCAAAGTTGATCTTCTTCTTTGTTAGGAATGTTGTAAATTTTTGCTTCTCTTCTTCTGATAATGATTGTGCTACATGTACCAATTGTGGTTCCTCTGTTGTACCCAAATTGATGGATTGGGTGGGCTCAATTAGAACTGGAGATCTATCTTGTAAATGACTCAGAAGGACATCAAATATCTCATCCTTAGGTGCTTCAGAGAGGTTTTCACCTTTGGATACATCTTTTATTTTTACTTTTGTAGGTTCTGAGACTGCCACAAAGTGGTTTTCACCCTCAGAACTCTTTTTCTTTTTCTTTTTATTCTTGTTTTTCTAACTAAGATATTTGATGTCTGACTCGGTCATGCTGACGCTTAGTTCACTGATGGAAGTACTCATAGGATCAACTACATTAAGGTAGCAAGCAAGGGCATAGTCATTGGGGAAGGTATAAATACCATGGCTTGGATTCGTGGAGGTTTGATCAATAAGTTCTGGATATTTGATAGTCAAAGTAGGGAAAGATTGGGAGATAGTGTTTATGGATATGGATTTTTTATCATTGGTCCTAACCTAACACTTGAGTTTAGAGATGATACTACAACTTAAGACATCCAATTCATGAATAGGTTCAATGTCATCGTGGGAGTCCAATTCAACCATAGGTGGATCAAACTCGATAGGTTCATCATTTCACTCTAGACTTACGTCGGTTTGAGGTGCATATTGGTGAATAACATCAACATGTTTCTCTGTGATAAGCTCATTTGGTTCTGGGATGACTCCCCATTCATAGTCATTAGATTTATCTTCTGATTCAGGATCTCTAGGAAATCTTAGAACATGAGTAAAGTCAGGGTGAATACCCCAAGAAGGGTTACCCTCAAATTCTGATTTGTATTCATACTCATGAGAATTTGTCTCAGAATCACTACCACTTCCCTCTTCTTGATTGTTTTTGAGATTAGCTGGTTCTTATGTTGCAACTATCTCTTGATTGATAGTAGGTTCTTGTGTTTCTACTACATTAATTCTCTTGATAGGATCATCTTTATCATCAAGGTCTTTGATCTCTTTAGGCAATTTTTCAGAGGGGATGAGTTTTGAACTATCTAAATCACTATCTGATGGTTCTATTTCTTCTTTCTTAAGAAGAGGTTCCCCTAGTGTGATCTGCTCTATGACATGAGAGAAATTACCTTTGAGGTGATAGGGTTTCTTCTTAAAGCCTAAGCTGACTTTATCTTTATTTTCTCTACCAGTATGTGGGAGAGGTGCCATGAGACCTTTTCCTTTGACTCCTAGAGACCCTTGACCTGAATATCCCATCTTAGCTATTAATTTATCTCCTAGACCATATGACTTGGAAGGGAGTTTAGATACTATAGAGTCACCAATTTGAACAACTTGAGATTCAGGTTTGTCTTTGTAGAGCCATGATAGCACAGCTTCATCCTCTTCAAACTCTTGCTTGGATACTTGTTCTGCTACAAAATTATTTTTATATGCTTTCAGAGGTTCTTTAGAGTCTGGTTTGGATTGTTTCAAAGATTTCCCATAAGACTTAGGTGAGATATGGAGAGATGTCAAAGATAAGACTAGCTCAATAGTATATTCTCCCATACTATTTTCTTTGATATTAACCTCTTTGGCAAGATCTTCCATTTTAGATGTGGATGCTTCTTTAGTTGGTTCAATGGGAGATTCTCTGTTATTAGGCACAAGCTTATCCGCACTTTCCTTCAAGGTGTTGCAAGTTGTATTCAGATCTGCAGGGATAGTAACCTCTACTGCTTCATAAAGAAACTTCAAACATTGATGGTATGTAGAAGGAATAGCTTGCATTTCATGTATCCATGGCCTCCCTAGAAGAATGTTGTAAGCCAAAGGTAGATCAAGCACTTGATAGATGGTATCTTTGATAACTGGACCTGCTCTGATAGGTAAGACAATGGTGCCTTTAGAAGATCTTTCTTGTTCATCATAGGCTTTTATGGTGATCTTCTTTCAAGGATCAATAGCCAATTCTGAAAATCCCAATTGTGTGATCAAGCTGTAAGAACAAATGTTTAGGCCAGTGCCCCCATCTATCAACACATGTTTGACTCTATGGTTCTGGATCAAGACTTCTATATGCAAATGCTAATTATGTGGGTGACTCAAGGAGTTGTCATCTTCCTCTGAAAAGGAGATATATTGCGGAGATGTAAGATGTCCAACCATAGTCTAGAACCTATCTAAATCAAGGTCATCAGGAACATTGGAACCGAGAAAAGCTTTATCGATAATGGCTCTATGAGCTGGAGATATTCGAAGCAACTCAAACATGGAGATTTTCACATTAGTGTGCTAGAGTTGTTGAGCAATGCTATAAGACATAGGCCTTCTATCCTTTGGATTGGAAGATTTGGAAAGAGCCTTCTATTTAGAAGTAGATGAAAGGTTGAAGGGCACCTTAGGGACATTTGATGAATCTGGGATTTGTCCTTTTAGATGCATTTGAGCTTGTGATTGAGTAACTAAATTAGCTGAGGAATGATCTCTATCTCTTCATACAATTGTGATGACATTGCAACTTTCAGAGAGACATGGTTCAACCATATTGATGACAACATTATTTCTGGGGTAGGCATAGTTGACTTTTACCCCCATATTAGGCTGAGAAGTTGAAACTTCTTGACCATGTTTTGGAAATGGTTCTGTGAATGCTGTATGATTGTTATTGCTCTTGGGATTGTCAATTGTGATGTCTCCACTATCGATCAGATCTTGAATGGTATGCTTCAAGTGGTAGCAACTACTAGTTTTGTGACCTTTACTCCGATGGAAATCATAGAATTCATTTTCTCTCCACCATTTCGGTTTAGGGTCCTGATCATTTGGTTGGATTGGTGGTAAAGAGATGATGTTATCAGCCAGTAGAGTTTTAATAGCTGATTCTAAAGACTCTCCTAGAGGAGTAAATTTTTGATGTTTATCCCATCTTTTGTATTATGGCTTCCTTTGAGATGGTGGAGAAGACTTTTTCTTTGAAGCTTTAATGGCTTGAGTACCAAGAGTGAGATTGTAGGCTGGTGCCTTTGATGGGGCACAGACAGTGTCAACAACACCATCTATGATGATGCCTTTGTTCTTGTTCCAATTTTTGTTCTTGTCTTTAGAACTGGATCCAGATTTGTACTTGTCTTTTTGAAGTGTGATTTCTCCTTTTTTTACAAGCACTTTTTTTTATTTTGATAGCATTATCCACCATCTTGTCAAAAGATGTATGACCTTGCATTTGTAAATGATAATTGATTTCTGGAACAAGGTTATTGATGAAGATTTCTAGTTTTTCTATTTCTAGAATAGGTCTGGCATATAGAGAGAACTTCTTCCTCCATCTCTTGAGAAATGTTAGGAATGGTTCCCCTGGATATTGCTTGAGATTACAGATATCAATCATGGTGACTAGTTGTTGAATATTGTAGGAGTATTGCTGGTAGAACAATTTGATCAACTCCTCAAAAGTTTTGATAGTAGAAGGTAGTCTAGAGAACCAGTGGATGGCTACTCCCCCTAGAGATCAAGGGAAGAGACGCATCAGATAGGTCGGTTCATGCATGAACTCCATTGATTGCATATAGAATTCTTTGACATGATCTTGAGGATCAGAGTGTCCATCATACTTGTCATACTTTGGCATCTCCACTCTTTTTGGAAATGGTGGCATATACAAGTTTTTGTCAAAAGGAAAAGGACATAGAGCTTCCATGGAGAACTCTTTGGGTTCCTTTTCTTTCTCAAGGCTATTAAATTTGAATTGTAAAGCATGTATCTATTTTGTCATAGCTGTGAGTGGATTTTCTTCCTCATGCATAATGATATCTTCAACATTAAAGTTGGGAGGAAGTTTATCTCCTTGATGAGCTAGTTGTAAAAGTATGCTTCTCTATTTTCTTTCAAGAAATGCCTCATCATCTTGTTAAATTCATCATCATTTTGATAGCAAGCAATTTCTTCAGGTGTGGGTTCCTGATCTACACCATGTAGAGATTGAGCTCTCTGAGAGCCAAAGTTTTTCCTGGCTTGAGACATGGTAGGAGAGTGTTGACTCCCTAGATTAGATTGATGGGGGGTATGTTGAGTACCTCTGTAAGTTGATGAAGGAGGTATGTAACCAGATTTCAATCAATAGTTGCCAAGACCATCATCCTCGTAAAGACCAGAATTGATGAGTTGCTCAAGAGTTGGAGTTTGGAGAGTGGTGATAGATTTCTTGTGAGAGGAAGCTCTAGTCTCCACCATTAACCTCAAGTAAAACAAAAGAATAAGATCCAGATAACCGAAGAATGAATTGAATCAAGATGATTAGATGACGCAACCTTGTTAAGGTTTGATTGATTTGAAGATTTGATTAGATGTAGATGAAGGATACTGTGCCCTGGATGTATGGGTAGGTTCCCAAAAGATAGCGAACAAGATATCACAACACTTAGTCATTTTGATGATTGATTGAAGATTGATAGTTATGACAAGGTTTTGACACAGGATAATAAGGACTCAAATCAATTAAATAGAAGGCTAAATCAGATTCAAAAGGCCACTTTAGGAAAATGATTGGATTCTTAATAGCTACTGCTCTATTCTTGACACAGTGATTTGTTTGACAGATTCTGGAAATAGGCTGAAAAAGCTAAATATCTGGCAATTCTGACAATTTTTTGACAACTTTCAAAATTTTTCCAAATGACACTCTGTAGACTCATATGACAGTTGGTAGGCAATGAAATGATAGTTGAAAAACTTATATGATAGTTGCAAGTAGGATTTTGACTTTTAGAATTTGCTGGCATGAAAACTCATATGACATTGAGTACTCAATCATACGATAGATGAGTAGTAATGAAATGACACTTGGAAAAAACTCATATGACTTTTGACCTCCTAAAATGTCTTTTGACTCCAGAAAGGATTTTATGTCAAATTTTGCAAATTTTAGGGTTTTTAGATTTAGATTGTTTGCAAATTGTACTGTCCAGATTTGAGGATTGTAATAGATTTATTCATTTTCAGTAACTAGATAGATAAACAAGCATGCAAACTAGCAAGCACATGATTTCAAGCATGTCTGAAAATAATGAACAAGGGAAAAAGCAACCTTGCACATGAACAATCAAGTGACTTATTCATTCTAATCCTTAGAAGCGCTAATTGTGTATGTTCCAAAAATGTTTTGCAATAATGCACATATACCCTATAAAATGAAAATTTGGCCTCGCTAGAGTTTTTAGTAATGGTTTGACTCTACAACTTTTATGATCCAAAGGGGTGAACTCCAATCCCGGTGCACTAGAGTTTTGACATAGTCTGAGAACTTAATCTTCAGGAGCTGCTAGGGAGATCTAACAACCCAAGAATGAACCATACCCATGGAGATTTCTTCCACAAGGACATTTATGTAGCGGCTGTCACTACCATGGTGAAAATGGCTATTACCGCTTGAGGTTCCATCAATGCAGTTTTCCCTATGAAGGGATTGTCCACTATGGTTAACCCTCTCTCAAGGTCACTAACAATAGTATACCACAAGGGGACTTGGCTCCAGATCCAAGGTTTTGATGCCTCTTCACTTTTAACCCAAACAAAGCAAGAAAATTAATCTGACACGCTAAGACAAAGTTTGTCTCACCAAAGTCTATGATATCAACCCCACATGATCTATCAACCCCTTCAGAGAGAGAATGTATCAATCAATAAGGGAAGAAACACTAATAAATTTTGATTCACCAAAGCTCGTGATGTCAACCCCACGTGATCTATCAACTGTTGGCATTAAATAGAATTGCCACTAGTGACAACACTTATTTGCATTCTGGGTGCAAACCGAACAGACAGTGCAAACCAAGCAAACAGTACAAACCGAACAGACAGTGCAAACCGAGCAGACAGTGCAAACCGAACAGACAGTGCAAACCAAGCAGATAGTGCAAACTGAGCAGACAGTGCAAACCGAGAAAACAGTGCAAACCGAGCAGACAGTGCAAACCGAGCAGGACAGTGTAAACCGAGTAACATCATGTCTACCGAGTAACCAGTATTTACCAAGTTCAAAACCTACCGAGTGGTCAGTATGAACTATGCCTTCACTTCTACCGAGTGCATGACGATGCCGAGCAATGCAGTGGACGCCGAGTATCAGAAAGTCACCGAGTTAGTTTGTAGGAACCGTGTAACCATACTTGGGCCGACTTAGTAGCACTTATGTTTATTTGTCAAGCTGACTTTGTAATTGTAATTGTAATTAATTGTTTAAGACTTGTATATAAACAATGTTGTAAAAAATGTCAAGATGTATGAAATAAGAATGTATGTGAAAAAGAAAGAAAGGCAGAGATAAGCGAATTACAAAGGGCTTCAGCAGTATAAGGAATAGCAAAGACAAATTCATCACAAAAGGTGATCAGTACATCAGCGAATCTCAATCAACAATCTAGTTGCAGAACAAGAGATCTACTGTTTCATCCTAACAGGTGAATCAGTACTAAATCCTTTAACTGGGTAGACTTAACAGTCTTTTGTAAAATCTCTTTACCGAGTGCATACTTCATTGTATGTTTGTAAATCCTTTAACAGGGTGGATTTGGCAATCCTTATTTCTCCTAACAGGGCAGATCATCAGAAGTGATCAAATTGTAAGCCTTAACCGGCCAACTTTATTCTGCAGTATTAAAGCTTTGTGGGTTTCATCCCCACCCCAGTTTTACTTTCTTTTTGGAAGGTTTCTGGGTAACCAAATCTATGTGTCATTATTGTGAATGCTTTTAAGTTTCATGCTTTCTGTATGCAAAGGTTAAACTAAATTACATGTTAATACATCTGTAATTGAAAGAAAATTTGGAGTTACTGATTCACCCCTCCCCTCTCAGTAACTCGGTTAATTCCTGAATATTTCCAACAATTGGTATCAGAGCAGCATTGGTTCTCAAGTCAAAGCTTAACTAGCTTGAGCAAAGATCCAGGACAATGGAGGTATTCAAACTGAACAAGGTGATTGAAAATGAAAAGCTAGATCTGGAAATGGCCATAGCTAAACTCAAAGAAGCAAAAGAACATCTTTCCCAATCCCTAAGAAGAAGGAATGAACTTGCAAATCAGATGAATGATCAGAATTACATTGAAGAAAATATTGAAGATCTTTTTCCCTCAAATAACTCAGATGAAGCAAACAATGCTGTCAAAGAACTCCTAGAAAAGAATGGGTCTCTGCAGGAAGAAGTGAGAAAATTAAAAAGAGAACAAGAGCTACACTCTACAAGATTTTGTGAGATCTTGGAACAAAGAAACAAGTTGAAAGATGAATTAGATGGAAGGAACATTGAAGTCCAAAATAAAACCCTTCAGCTAGAAAACCTAATTGATCAGATCTCTCATACAAATGAGGAAATTCTAAATCTAAGATCAGAAATAGAAAGCACAAGAGAAGAACTAAGATCTGAAAAGGAAATCAATCTAAGATTGGTGGATGACCTAAACGCTGAAAAACAAATCAATGAAGGAATGCTGAAAAGTCAAGAAGACTTGAATCAGCTGTATGAGCGAAATCTTCATAGACAAAAAGGAAAAGCAGGACTTGGATACAAAGGAGAAGGTGAATCTTCTAAGCAAGGTACTCAAAGGAATCAGAAACCTACTTGTAATCACTATGGTAAAATAGGACATACTTCAAATAAATGTTGGAGCAATAAAAAGGCAGAATTCAATGGAAAATGTTACAACTGCAATCAACCTGGTCACAAAGCAAATGAATGCAGGGAAAAACCAAGATTCAGAGGTAATTGTCACAAATGCAACAAACAAGGTCACAAAGCATCCGAGTGCAGATCCAAGACATTCAATCCAGCAGAACAAATCATGAAAGCAATGTTTGGATGGGACTACAACACCTGGTGTAGATGTCATTACTGTGGAGAATATGGACACATTGGCATGAATTGCATAAAACATCATCTAAGGAAAAGAGATACTACCGTAAGATGCTTCAAATGCACTAAACTCGGTCACATAGCCAGAAACTGCATGAATGCTAGTGAAGTTGAAGATGGAAAGAAGAATGAAGCAACTAAGGTCAGGAAATAGGTGAGACAAAAATGGATTCCTAAATCTACCGAGCAATCCAGTCCAAGTAATGGAATGGGTGGCTCTACCGACTCAAACTAAATTTCCAAGAAAGCACTGGAACTGTATTCTCATAAACCAATCTCAAGTAGTTCCAGAATTGAATTTAAAAAAAAAAAAAATCTAAATCAGCATGCAAGATGCAGTAAGATCATAGGAAGGTTGGTATCAGTCTTTACCGAGCAAGGTCGGTACCCATCTTTACCGAGCGAGGTCGGAGCAATATGAATTCTTGAGTTCACCGAGTTGCGAAGTCTTTACCGAGCAATTAATTCTTAGTGGGTGACAGTCTGTTGGAATTCATACCCTAATTTGTACTGAGCATTAATGACAGAGTTGTAAACAAAAGGCAAGTAATCGAACTCATTCTTCACCGTGAACCTTTAGCACTTTGAGAGCAGAAAATTTCAAGAGCAACCCAGCAATTCAATACTTTTGCAAAAGGAATTTTCTGTGAGCTACCATGGCATCATCCAACACCTCAGCAAAGAAAGGATCTGATATGTTAGTCCAAGGGGAATGGAAAGCACCAGATTTCAAGATCGTGCCTGCAATTGCAGCAGCCCTAGATCCGAACGGAGCTCAATCTCAGATTCCTCCTAAGGTACTACTTATTAACGATATTCACAATCATTTCAACTATTCAATTCATGAAATGGGGAACCTAGAACTAGATACTGTGTGTGAAGAACTGTGTGTGGATGGTATTCTGAAACTCGAGCACAAACATCTGGAAGATAAAGGTTTAGTTCACATTGCACATCTACCTTGAAACTTTCGAGATAAATGGGTTAGATACATTCTTAGCCGTGTACATGATGGAAAGATTTGGCTTGAGCAACCCATAGAGATCACAAAGAAGATGATTCATCAAATCACCAGTCTTCCCATGTTGAACAAAGCAAAAACTACCAAAACCCTAGGTCGGACGGAACTAGAGAAGAAAACCCTAGCCGAGTGGGACGGTAGAGGCATGAAAGTTAGCAGCATTACCGATGCTGAACTGAAGTTTGGTACACACATTATTGCCCATAAGATTTACAGTTCAAGTCGACAAAATAGTGTCTCCTGTGAAGCTATTGACCTAGCATACAAAGTGGTCAAGAATAACTTAACATTTGACCTAACAGACTTATTGTTAAAGCAGTTTAACAAAAACATGGAAAGCATTCAAACTTCCAAAAACAATCCATGTAAGTTTGGATCCTTATTGGTCTGTTTATTCTTCTATGTTCAGAAATTCTTCCCTTCTAAAGGAAAAGTTGTATGGAGAAAAGATGTGCCAGTCCTTTATGAAATAAATGAATACATCTCAGAAATGGGTGAAAATTTTGAAAGCATCATGGATAATTATTTTGAGTCTTTCAAAGAGAAAATGAATGACAGATTCCGGATTCCATAGAAGTTGGTGGAAGATTACAAGGATGACATTTGTTTTATGGTGGATTGTGGCAATGTATATATTTAAGCAGCTAAACCGAGGACTGTATATGTAAAACCTCTTCCTTATGAGGTAAATATTGATGAAACCAAGAATATCATTGAAGCTCTTCTTAATCAGCCTGTCAATCCCAAAGCTCCATATTTTGGAACATATGATGAAGCTAAGGTGAGAATTGAACTAAGCATAAAGCTTCCACAGGCGGTAAACAAAGGAAAGAAGAGGATAGCCAAAATGCAAATGATAACCGAGGACAAAGAAGAAAAAGATGAAGAAGAAGAGGAAAAGGATGAGAAAATAGAGGAACTAGAACCTGCAAAGAAGAAAGGAAAGGTATTCATCACTAAGGCACCTAAGCCTCCCACTATTGTATTTACAAGGAGAAATGAAAGAGGCAAGGCAGACAAGGCAGACAAGGCAGATAAAGACATAGTATTCAAAAGGCCTCCTCTAAACTTTCAAGAAAGGATCAAACTCTTTAGAGACGGATCAGGATCTGGAGTAAGTAACATAAAATCTTTTAAATATGAAACCAGATCGGAAATAGAATAGAAGGAAATAGAAGATGCTGTTATTGAAAAGATGGGACAGTGGAAATACTCTCCTGAAGAAATAGCCCCACAGGTTCCAGCAGTTCTATTAAATCCAATAAAAATGAGATGGAGCAATGCAAAGCAAACTGTGATAGACATATTTGATCAAACCCTGAGACAATTAATGCCGAGCTTGAAAAATGATGAAGTAAAGAAGGCATTAAAAGAAAATGAAAGTAAGATGACATTAAAGTTCAATACTTGTTTGATTCTGATCAACAATATCGAATCAGTTGTGAAGGCTGCAAATGCTACATGGAAGAACATATACCACCTTCACCAACCGAGTATTGAAACAGTCATAATAAAAGACATTGAAGATGATAGTGATGAACAAGAAGAAGCCACTGAGGTAGATGATACTGTGAGGATAGCAGCAGAAGTCATTGCATCCCTTCCTACCTCTCCAGTAAAAGTTTCTACATCCAGCCCGGAGACACCTTCAAGCATGGTTGTGACAACTTCAACATTTGTCCAATCATCTATTGCAACAACAAAAGCAACTACCATTTCTTCTACCGAGTTGCAGTCTCCCTCATCATCAAGTTTTCCAGCAGTAAGTTTTTTAGTTTTTGAATCTACAAGTGTAAATATTTTAAGCTCTCCAGTAGACAGTGTGCCAGTCTCTATAGCTAGCCCTACTATATCTATTGTCACTACTACTAAGGCATTAAGTACAGATAAGCCTAAGGCTCTATCGAGTATAAAATTTTTGGGTAAAAATATAGTAGAGGATATAGACCTAGATGAAGAAATAGAGATTCCAACATTGGATTTTGCAAATCTATCAGCGGACCAAATGCAAAATATAGGTGAGATCCTCCAAAGGAAAGCAAAACAAAAGAAGCTTAAAGAGGAGAGAGACAAGGAATATCAAATCATCAAGGATGCTAAGGACATTTTGTCTGATGCATTAGGTATTAAAGTAGACTCCTCCCAACATGTTTTGCTACAATTAGCAGAAGCAGTTAATAAATACAATGATGATTCATCTGGGACAGAAAAGTTAGTTGAAAGAGCCGAGAAGAGATTCAACAATAAAGTGCTTGAGCACATTGCTCAGCACATAGCTATTAACCAAGTAGAATTGTCTTTAGTTTTGTCAAACATTGAATCTACCTATTCGAATGCTACCTCTCTTTTGGCTAGATTATGCAATATTGCCGAGTTCACAAAGGATGTTAAGGATAAAATAAATAAAATGGATGAGGATATGAAGATTAGCATACAGAAGATGCAACTTGAACCAAGTTCAAGCTCTGCTCATCACATGAAAGTCTCATACCTATCAAATATGCAGTCAGATCTACTGAAAGAAGACACAAGGATCCGGTCCACACTGCTAGACATCCAACACATGATCCTTCCCATCATGAATACAATGTATAAGCACATTGAACATTCCAAAACATTGATTCATGACAATCAGTTCTCTATCGCAGATCACATGATTGAACTCCCTGCAGAAGTCCAAATTGCAATCCAAACATGCAAGATTCTGCAAGAAAGTTGGGACAAAACCCTGGCACTAATAATGAAGGTACATTCTAATTTTCTATCAAATTTTGGATTCTCTCTGTAAATAACTTGTATATACACCTTTGGCATTATCATCAAAAAGGGGGAGATATGTATAGAGGGAGATATATGTATAGAAGAAGATTTGTATAGAAACAGTTAGCACATTGAAAGGGGGAGACAATGTATAAAGCCCTATAGCAAAGACAAATTTTGAAAAATCAAAATAAAACTCAGCATGATTCATGTATATAAGTTTTGGCCAATAAGTGTTTTTGTCACTAATGCCAAAGGGGGAGATTGTTGGCATTAAACAGAATTGCCACTAATGACAACACTTATTTGCATTCTGGGTGCAAACCGAACAGACAGTGCAAACCGAGCAAATAGTACAAACCGAACAGATAGTGCAAACCGAGCAGACAGTGCAAACCGAACAGATAGTGCAAACCGAGCAGAAAGTGCAAACCGAGCAGACAGTGCAAACCGAGCAAACAGTGCAAACTGAGCAGACAGTGCAAACCGAGCAGGACAGTGTAAACTGAGTAACATCATGTCTACTGAGTCACCAGTATTTATCAAGTTCAAAACCTATCGAGTGGTCAGTATGAACCATGCCTTCACTTCTACCGAGTGCATGACAATGCCGAGTAATGCAGTGGATGCCGAGTATCAGAAAGTCACCGAGTTAGTTTGCAGGAACCGTGTAACCATACTTGGGCCGACTTAGTAGCACTTATGTTTATTTGTCAAGCTGACTTTGTAATTGTAATTGTAATTAATTGTTTAAGACTTGTATATAAACAATGTTGTAAAAAATGTCAAGATGTATGAAATAAGAATGTATGTGAAAAAGAAAGAAAGGCAGAGATAAGCGAATTACAAAGGGCTTCAGCAGTATAAGGAATAGCAAAGACAAATTCATCATAGAAGGTGATCAGTACATCAGCGAATCTCAATCAGCAATCCAGTTGCAGAGCAAGAGATCTACTGTTTCATCCTAACAGGTGAATCAGTACTAAATCCTTTAACCGGGTAGACTTAACAGTCTTTTGTAAAATCTCTTTACTAAGTGCATACTTCATTTTATGTTTGTAAATCCTTTAACAGGGTGGATTTAGCAATCCTTATTGCTCCTAACAGGGCAGATCATCAGAAGTGATCAAATTGTAAGCCTTAACCGGCCAACTTTATTCTGCAGTATTAAAGCTTTGTGGGTTTCATCCCCACCCTAGTTTTACTTTCTTTTTGGAAGGTTTTTGGGTAACCAAATCTATGTGTCATTATTGTGAATGATTTTAAGTTTCATGCTTTCTGTATGCAAAGGTTAAAGTAAATTACATGTTAATACATCTGTAATTGAAAGAAAATTTGGAGTTACTGATTCACCCCTCCCCTCTCAGTAACTTGGTTAATTCCTGAATATTTCCAACATCAACCTCTCCTGGGAGAGAATGTATCGATCAATAAGAGAAGACGCACTAACCAAGTTGAATGTGAAACACACTAATTATCCTCCCTACCTACAAGGATTCTATCATCAAGAAGGATTTCATTGGGAATCCAATCTCTCAAGAATCACAAATAGTGTTCATAGGGCTTAATTACTATGTGAGCACAGATGTATGTTTCCAAAAGAAAATCTACCAAAAGTACCCAAAAAGCAGAAAGAGGAACACTTAACGCTTAAAGTGAATATGAGATGATTCCACAAGGTGGAACACTTAACACCTTACACAAGCTTAAAATGAGTCCCCAACTTAGAAAACAAGTGAGTTCCTAAAAGCACAAATGGATTTCCAAGTGGAACACTTAATGCTTCTATCCTGTTGACCCCTCCCCTTTATGGCGCTAAGATTGCAACCACAGGGCGGAATGAGGGGCCAGTGGATTAGCGAGTCCAATAACCCAAGATAGCAATCAAGATCAATCACAAGTATCTAAGACTACTTAATGAATTCTTAAGGGGTCACAACCTAGTATCAATTATGCAAGTGTGTAAAACAAAAGCATGAAAAGAATCACCCAAGCTAGACACACGAGAGATTTATTTTAAGCCCCAAATCAAAATATTATCAGCACAAGTGGAATACTTGAGATCCTCACAACATGATTAGTAGATTTTTACCTGATTTTAGCAAACTTTACGCTTTTTTTCAATCAAAACTAGCAAGAGTCAATCAAAAATAGATAATTCCAACAGTTAAGATTAGCTGTTAGTCAAAATTCAAAAATCAAATCTGACAAACTGCCTGCAAAAATGAAATGACAATTCAAATCTAATGCCTAAACTCGTACAATAGTGGGTCTATTACTAGATGACAGTAAGAAACTCGCATGACAGTGGGCATGCTCCCAGATGACAGTCTAGAAACTTGTATGACACTAGGTGTCTGATGAAATGATAATCTAGCTTCCAAACGACAGTGGGTGCCTGATGAAACAATACTTGGTCAACTGTCATACGACAGTGGGTTCAAACTCATATGACTTTTGTCAGAAACTCATACGAAGATTGTACGGACAAAAAATAAAAATCATATTTTTGCACAAAAATTGAGAAAAAGATAGAAATTGATAGAATTGAGTTGGAAACCCATTTCAGGGCCCCACGGTGGGCACCAAAAATGTGTGTGAAAATTGTACCTAATTTGTAGACACAACACTTTAGTAAAACATTAGAGGTTAGCTATAATCAAAATCATGCAAAATTGAAATCTAATTTAACCAAGTGATTTTCTGCCTTCTAGTAGGTGTGAGATTGATGTTCTCAGATTGTAATCGAGATCAGTGACCTAGATGACACCTAAATGAAGGATTTGAATGCAATTGATCTAGATATGAATTGAATGCAATTAAGCTATTTTTTTGGATTTTAGATGCAATAATATGAAAATTGATCTATGATATGCTAAATGATCTAACAAATGAAAACTAATAAGATATGAATGCAAATGAAATTGATCTCACAATAGCCTTGATTCGCAATAAGCTTTGATTCTTCGTCATCCAATTCGACAGCATGAGAATGCAAAAATATGAGATGCTTTGAGATGAGTTGAAGCCTTAATTTATAGAAATCCAGGGCTTTGGAGGTGCATGGAAGAAAGCCATAAATCACTCAGATTAACTCAGCTTGATTTTTGAGTTATTTGATAATAAAGATAATTTAATTCACAAAAACATGCAAATTATGCAAAAATAGCTTTTTAACTCAAATTAGAGTTTAGATCAGCTTTTTGAACTCCAAAAGGATGTTGAGTTCTAAAAAGTCAACACTTTGCATTAATTTTCTAATTTGGAGTTTAACTGTTTCTTTTGAATGTGCATAATAATTATGAATTAACTAAATAAATAAAGTGATTTATGCTCAGCTTAACTAATTTTTGAAAATAAATAATTGATTTATGGGTTAATCAATTATTTAATCAAACTTTTATTAAAAACTATATTATTAAATAATGACAACTTGCTTTAATTAATTAAATAAGAATTTAATCAATTATTCATAAGATATTAGATTTATTGTCAAAATTAAATAATACAATTAATAATAGATAAAATTTAATTTAATTACACAATTAAGTGGTAAGATATTAAATCTAATTAATTAGATATGAAAATATTCAATTAATCAAACTTAGGATAAATGTGATTTATTGCCAAATAATCATTAAATTAAAGATAATTAGGAATATTGCTAGGAATATTCCCTGATGCAGAATTTAAGATAATCAATTATGATTCGATGATGTTTAGATGTGCCTTAGATTAGGACTTCGATGTCGATTTCATTCGATTTGTTGATATAGAGGTTAATGAACCTATAGCCCATTTTTGGGGTATTACAAGAACTAGCAACACTGACTATATCCTAAGCCCACTTGGGCACTTTTGGAATATCTAGTGGAAAAGGGGAAGGTGGATCATCATCTAAATCATCCTCAGAGGATATAGAATCTAGAAGAGGAAGTACTAGGTAGTGAGGGAGAAGTTGGTGATGGAGGCTCCATCTGAGGATAACTCTCATCAAACTGGACATCTTGTTGAAATAAGACCTCTCTAGAATTAGGATCAAACAACCTATACACCTTCATATCCTCACAGTAGCCAAAAAATATCAATGGTCGGCTCTTCCTCTCCATGGCTTTCCTCTAAGCATCTGGAATAAATGCCCAAGCCTCACTACCAAACACTCAAAATGTAGAAATATCAGGCTTGACATGGGACCAAGCCTCCTTAGGAATCAAATTTTGTAATGCCTTATGAGGCATCTAATTTTGAATGTAGTTGGCATAATTCACTACCTTTTCCCAAAAGGAAGGCTACATATCTTGAGACTGTATCATGCAATTGGTCATCTCCCGCAATGTTATGTTCTTTCTCTCAACAACACCATTCTACTAAGGGGTATGAGGAACTATCATCTGATGTAATATACCCTGCTCAGTGAAAAAATCATGAAAAGAATGATTCACATATTCCCCCCATTGTCACTGCATATTCTCTTGATAGAAAGACCAGACTACTTCTCCACAAATATCTTAAAGACTTGAAATGAATCAAAGACATCAGATGTGTACTACAAGAAGTATATCCATGTGCATTTGGAGAATTCATCAATAAAGGTGAGCACAGAATGAGCACCAAAAAAAGGAGTGGGAAATGACATGAGATCACTATGTATCTACTCCAATGGTGCCTTAGCACATGAGGATCAACCTATTGAAAAAGGATCTCTATGATGTTTTCCAAGTGCATAGCCTTGACAAACACCATTAGTGCAAGAGATCCAAGGTAGCCCAATCACTAACTCTTGTGTACTCATCTATTGTAGATATCTATTGTTGGCATGGCCAAAATGCTCATGCCAAAGGTTGCTCACTATGTCTGCATGAGCAATAAGAGAAACGCTAGTATAATTGGAGCTCTCAAAGCCATCAAACCTATATAAGTGAGACTTAGAATCAACACTCCCAGTAGCAACAACCAAATTAGGATCATGGAGGTCTCTAATAACTACATCATGCAATGAGAATTCAACTATTTTACCAGAACCAGAATGGTAAATCTGATAGACAAACAAGAGGTTCATAGAAATGGAAGGAACCAAAAGAACATCCTATAGAGAGCCACCATCCAATGAAATAGTACTAGAATGTATAACTAAAAGTTGTGATGAGTCACCAACTACAATTTGTGTAGTAGCACTTTGAGCAAGTGAGGTGACCAAACTAGGTGTGTGTGTCAGATGGTGTGAAGCATCTGAATCAATGATCCAAGTAGTAGTGGAAGATAATGCTCATGCATAAAGAGCATGGCCTTTCCCTGTGGGAGTAGGTGAAGGCTATGGAGAAGTAATACTATGTTATTGCAAGGCTTCCTCTAGAGCCTCAAGATGTTTCCAACACTTGGAAACTGGATGTCCTTCCTTGCCACAAAAACTACAAGGTTCACCTGTGAAATTCTTAGTCTTGGAGGAAGACTCACCAAACTTAGAATATTTACCCTTAGGAGTGGATTTTTTAGACTCTATTTTCTGAGGAGGCTTGGAGGAATTCTCACTATCAATTGAATCTATTTTGGGCTTCTGCTTCTACTTATGTGTCCACTTAGAAGTCTAAGCAACCAAAGCTTGGTTCTTAGTCCCAGATAAAGAAACCAACTATGTGAGCTTGGCCTTCTCTCTAGTCAACTGGTTATAGAACACCTCAAAAGTGGGCATCTAGAATGTCTGACCCAATGCATCCATGGTAGAGTGAAAGGTGGAGGAGAAAAGTTTCAAGTTTCCCCGAAGCTTTGACAGAATTAGGTAGATACACTCTATGTCAATCTTAGCCTTTCCACATCCCTATAGTAAAGACCTCTGCTACTTGAACTTCATTAAGAAGTCCTCAATGGATGGAAAATGATCTGGTATAAGAGAGGTAAGCTCTGCCTTAATCTGAAGTGCCCTAAACTCATTCACTATACCAAAAATTGTAATGCCCCGCCAAGGAACCCAAAAGAATGTAACCTAAACATGTGACTAGGTTTGCAAAATAATATTTTTTAAAAGTTAACATACAACAACATCAATTTTTTACAATATAGAAGCAAAGCATAGCAATAAACAACTAACATAGGTTACAACTCTCAAGGGTTCCTTGACGTAGATTATGAAAGAGTTATTTAATTAATATAAGATAAAGATATGAATCCCAAAGATTACATTTGAAAGATAAAATACAACATCATATGCAATGATTACATAAATACAATTGGTACCATAAGGTGACCATAACAATAAGCATCCACTGCACATGTCGCAGGGTATGTGAATACAATAACTGGAAAGAAATACAACATGATAACTCTGAATAAATGATACAATGATTCAAGATCACAAGAAGAAGAAGAAGAAGAAAGAACAACTGCAACATGGATCATCCAACCTCATTGCACGAACGTCAAAAACTTAAATGGTAAAAGAATCACTACCACCTGACCTCGTGAACCTAAATGGTCCACTCCCACCGTGCTTAGGAGATAACATCAAAACCCACTCGGATAACAAACAACAAAAATCCATGGAAGAGGTCCTGAAAGCTTCTAACTCAAGGATACCAAAAGTACAAGGTATAACATACTCTACCAGAGACAAACAAAACACGTAGGAAACCTAAGATGCATACAAGAAGTATCATCACATAAGTCAAATCCAGGGTTATCTTGGTAGTCCCTTCAGACCCCGGCACCCTAGTGACTCTATGTGGTTATAGTAACCTCTCGTGTAGACAAGGTACTACCTATGCCATCTCCAGTCCATATAGGCGGCAAGCATCATCTCAACTCCCATCCTAGCCATACTCAATTAGGGATCTCAAGCATGGGTGAGGCACAAATATCTTATTAGGTTCATTTTAAACTCTCAATGTTTATTAATTATGACTTATTAAAACAACTTGTAATTAGATCTCCTAGCAGCCACTTCCGAACCCCGGCACCGATTCCCAAGCCACTTCTTGATATACACTTAGATAACCTACCCTAGGATTTCACATAAACATTAAGAACTCTGAGTTATCACAACTCATGAATCTCTACAACTAGATTCAACATGCAAAACCATAAACCACTAGGATCAAACCCACCTAGGGTTAGAACAACTCATGCAAAACTAGATACATCATAAAACAAGTTCTCCAACACATCAGAATAAGCACGAAAACCATTCATGATAGATAAAGATAACCCAATCCCAACTCTGGATTTTATTCCCAAAAGATGACTACAACCCCTAAAATTCATACAAGTTAAATTGACCAAGGGTGTCTATAGCTTTCATATAAAATTAATCAAATAAAGAAAATCATATTCAATAGTTTAGCAAACCAATTACAAAATGATTAAAGATTGCATCACTATATTTCACACAGGTATAAATACAATTCCATTGGCAATAGATCCTATTTCAATCTTATACTTTAATAAAAAACAACTAATCAAAAGCCTGACACATTTCTTCTAGCTTAAAAACGTCTCTAAAAAAAACATAATTCAATTAGATTTAAAACTAAATGGGAAAATAAATTATTTTTCCAATCTAATATAAACAATGAAAATCCTAATCCCATAATAACAATAATCCATATGAGAAACATTTTAAATAAAAAGAAAAAAAAATATAATTGAAATTAGAATAAACTAATTTCCTGCAATAATAATTTAAACACCTAAACAATATATATAACAAAACTAAATCTAATAAAAGAATTAATATTAAAATTAATTAACATTAACTAACTTATCAAAATGAAGTTAATTAAACAATAAAATAAAAAAAATAAAAATTTAACATTAAAATTAAATAACAAATATTAAAAACTAAACTAAAATACAAATCTATTTAATAACAAATAAAAATTTAACAAAACATATTATAACTTTGAATTTAAAATAAAGTAAAGAAAAGTAATGGGGGGGGGGGGGGGGGGGGGGGGGCGTCCTGCGGCCGCCTTGTCACTTGTGCTGACGATAGTACCGGCGGCACTATCGCACGACAGTCAATGCCAGGGCCCACAAACAAGTGGTGGGGTATTTCAAAGCCCAAAACAATTTAAATATAAAATTTTTCAATGCAAAGTTTTTCTAATAAATTTTTAATTAATAAATATAAAATCCAATAATCCCTATTTGATAATTATATTCTAACATAGCAAATTAATTTTTATTTCTATTTTAATTTAATACATATACAAATAGGTAGATATTAATTATATATATATATATATATATTAAACACAAAATAAAATCTATATATATAATTAAATCAAAATACCATAGACATAGAAATTCCATTAACATGGACATAATTCTCAACTAAAACCTCAACAAAATCAAAACCCTAAACCACTTAGGTTTTCAATTGATCATAACTAATCTACAAACTTGAGATCTTAATAATAGATAGACAGATTCAAATCTCACAACGGATTGCATGCAACCTTTTTCCTAACATCCACTAATTTTAACATTGCTTGTCAAATAATCAAATCCATCAAGCACGAAGAAGACACTTTCTACAATATCCTACAAGAATTTCGAGAAAGATTAACAGTAATAAATTCAAAACCTACCTCAATTTAGATTATACAGATTCGATGATGACCAGAATGAAGATGTCAAAAACTGAGCTTTTCGAAAAACTCTCTCCAAAATTGTCTCCAAAATTCCTCCTCCAAAACCTGTGTCCTCCAATAATGGCCAAAACCTCTAATATTTAAAGGAATCTCCTCTCACATGCATAAATTCAAACTCAACTCCAAAAGGGCTTTGCATGAAGAGGAACTCTAGTTTACTATTCAGTCTCAATTGAACCGAAGTCTCCTCTCCACTTTGACTTGTTGAAAAGCTCTTAACCAAACTTCAATTAGAATTACTAATGTGCACAAATGCATTCAATTAATTAATAATTAAAACATTTAGTTATCATAAATAAACACATGCCAAAATAACCTTCAATTTAATAAATATATTTTAATTAAACAAAGGTTAATTACATGAATTAAATAAATCATAAGTGAAGATATTTAATTAATTCACATTAATTAAATATTTCAACCACACTCAAAATTAGCATAAAATTAATTCACAATTAATTAATGCATCAACTATATAATATAAATAATAATTAAACCAAATAAATATATTTATTTAATTACCATTTAAATACTATGCCACAGCTAAAAATAGCATGATCTAAAAATAAAAATCACATCAAACGCCACAATCAAAGAGTCAGAAAGACCTAAGGACCCACATTCATACTCAGGACTAAGGTATAAACTCTTTTCCAATTAGACGAGTTTAGAAGGGTGGAAACACAGAATCTTGTCCCTTACTTTAGGACATATTTGGCTTAGGTTAGGATTTGGAACTGAATATTATCTCCCCTCTTTTATCATTGAGATTAGCGATAGGGCACGCTCATCCTGACAATTCAGGGAAGTCGATGCCCAGTACCTGCAAACCTGCATAAGAGACAAGCATGTGCATATATATAGAAATATAAAAGACAATGGCGGGGATTGACCGATCGTGTGGATCTCGCAAGCAAGTAACTACAACTCCGTCCCTCAACCACATCAGGCACATCAAACAGAAATGTAAAACAAACACATCAACCATACACATGCAAGTATGGGGTTAGTAAAATAATAAGTTTCAACAAATTCCTAACATATAATCTATCATCTTAGATTAATTACAACATTTATAAAATTAGACTAGGGGTGAGGTACTACAAAAATGGTATTAAGCTTGGTCCACATAGCTAGAGGGGTATTGCACCCATCAAGATGAAGTCGTAGACTATCTAATACATGTAAAGAAATCAACCCCATTGCCTCATCCATCTTGTTCTTGTGCTGCATGACCTCAAAAGGCCTATGTAAAACTAGATGCACTACGTCTAAACAAGACCACAACCCTTTTGAGCAGAGAAGCCATGTCATCAAGGATTTCCATGTGTGATAGTTATGAGAGGTCAGAAGTTCTAGACAAGAAGAGGTCTCGGCCATTATTTTTTAGAAGGGTTTTTTTTTATATAATTTGAAGTTTATTGAAGTAGATTACAAAAAACAAGAAATAAAACACCCCCCACAATTTAATAAACCGAACCCTAGAAGTTGGAAAATATTGCTTACAATGAGAGAGAAAAAAAATCGTCAAATGAGTATCATGTGTACCTTTGAATTTTTTAATAAAAATATCCATAAATCTAGATAGCAATCGTAGGTAAAAAAGATTTCAATTCAAGATACGGTACCCATGAGGGTTTGAAGTTTTGTGATTTCAAATCTACCAACGCAGATGTCAGCTCATGCATAGTAAAAAATGGCGGTGGAAAGGACACCCAAAAAAATACCCTTTCACATGTAGGACAAAAAATAACATCCTACAGAGTATACTAGATCTAAAAACTACAACCAAAACCTCTCAAATTAGCAAAAAAATCCCAAATTTCTTCTATCAAACCCTTTTTGCTTTTTTTCTTCAAACATGAATAAGCTATAACAGATCCAACTCTAATACCATGTAAGATTTGATGAAAAATAAATCTATTAAGCCCAAGAAACCTGCATGCAAAAACCTGTCGCAAGGAATAAATTTGTAGGAAATAAACAAGGGTTTTGGTCTGACAATATGAAAGTTATTATTATCATCCAAAAGAATAATGCAAATATACAATAGATCAATCCTTATAGAAGGAGATCAAAAAACCTAATGGGAAACCCTAAAAGGTAAATAGCCATTTAATAATTAGATTTAAGTATTAAATGACTAATGCAAGTGCATAAAGGGAAATCTTAAGAGGTAGTAAACTTAATTTAATCAATGTAATTAAATTAATGCTTTACTCTAACACAAAGTTTGTAGTTAGTTCATTCAATCTCTTCTTGAGATACTTCCCTTCTTCTACCTTAGATGTTGATTCTTCTAGGCAAGAGAAGTTTGTCTTGAAACTTGTCAGGATAGTACTGACATCATCCACATAATGCACTTTTTTTACCTTCTTCTCTTTTGGTAGTAGACTGCTCAAGATATTTATTGACTCAAGAAGCAAAGGATACCTCATCACTTGTTTGTCCTTGACCTTCTCCATAGCGAGGACACTGATGTTGATCAGGTCTTTTCCTCCCCAAGAGTCCAAGCTTGTATTGTCAAGAGTCAAACTTGACAACAATGTTTCTGATGGAATGGAAGTGATAGGTGTGCTATCCATCACTTCTATCTTTATCTTTGTAGGTATTTCAACAGAGGGTTCATCTGTTGGTTCCTTTTCTTTCTCCTCTTCTTCTTTTTTCTCCCTTTCTTTTTCTTTCTCCTCTTCTTCTTCTTGTCCTATTAGATCATCAATCAACACATCTTCTTGCTTCTTAGGTGAATTTTTACCGCATAGTATTTCTACCTCTTGAGTACTCACAAAGGCTTCCTCAAATTTGTCTAAGTCTTTGTCAGTAACCACCATTGATATTTCCACATTATCAATCATTATTGTGGCATCTTCTTATGTTTTGGGCATGGGCGTAGACTTTATTTCATTTGTAGGTACTATCACTATGGGTATTGAATCCTCTGGACCTATTGCTAGAGAATTTGTGACATCTATTGCTTTTTCTTTCTCAACAAGTGCTTTGGTGATGGGCGTAGCTGTAGGTTGTTGGAGAATTGATGACAAGCCAGTACTAACTGTATGTTTGTCATTGATGACAAGATATGGTAAGTAGCATGCGTGGAAGACTTATGCAATAAGCTTTGAGTATAAGTAGCATGAACATGTTTTCAACATGATATCATGGACGTAGAGGTTAATTGTTAGTATAGACAATAATGTAGCAGCTTGTGTCAACAGTGTTCCTAATAAAATTATAGGTAGTGTTCTATGAGTGATTGTCCATACATTTATCATGGAGCCTTGAAAATTTGGATATGTGATGGAGACATGTTAGTGATGTTACATTCATGGACATAGAGTCTGGTATGTAGTAGAAGTCAAGTTATGCAGTCGTTATCACCAGTTACAGTTTCTTGTGTTTATCTAGAAGAGCCGACAGAAAATATATTGGTACATGAGTTGTGCCTATCATTATAGTATGTTTCCTTGGATTAGTGATTAGAGAAGGGTTAAGAATGTTTGGTTAAGAGCACACAATGTAATTCATCTTGAGGAGAAAGTATCAGTTATTTTGGTAGAGCCGACAGTGTGTAGTGTGCATCTACACTAATTGATTTGGACAGGTCCCAGTTTGTGTCACAAGCTTAGTAGAGCCAACATAGATATTATTAGAGAGTTTTATTGTTTCTCTAATATGATTTCAAGGTGGTTCTAATAGGCTGACTTGATTATATCATTTAGAAGAAAGATACTTATAGCCGGTCATTTGTGATCGCTAGGAGCATGGCATGAAGATAAAAGATTAGAGTAGAGCAGAGAGTGAAAAGTATTGTGTCATCAAGAAGAGGTCTATGTGATAGAGAAGATAGAGTGTGCTATTTATTGGAATTGATCAAGACAATAGGTCTATCTTTGTAGTTCAGCAAGATCTAGATATAGTGTGTATCTATTATTCAAAAGGTTGCAACCTTCACCCCTTTGAGCAGTGAGCTCTCAGATAGTGCGTCCTCACCCCTAACATGGTCAATCATAAAAGAATCCTAATAGGATCCAACCTTTGACCAAGGCACTATACTTATTTCATTATAAAGATCAACTCCTAACAAGTTTGTAAGATCTTCTAACAAGGATCATTATACACTAGTGTAGTTTATTAGTGGGTGTTAATTCCCACCAAGGTTTTTACCTCTTTGGGTTTCTCCATAACCAAAATATTGGTTTTGTGTTCAAGTTTTATTTAATTGTGTTTATGCTTAAAGTTTAAGTATACTTAATTGGATAAAGAATTGAAACTTGTAGATAACTGATTCACCCCCCCTCTCAATGTTAGAAATAGGGAATACTGAGAGGGGGGGGTGAATCAGTATTCCACAAACTTTAATTTTTGCCCACTTATGGATATAACAAATTACTTTAACACATACAAAACATAAGAAGCTAAACAACATGCATAATAGTAAATGTAAAGAACTCATAACACATGATATGTTCTCTAGGAAACCCTGGCCAAGGGAAAACCCTGGTGGGGATGGTACCCACAAAGATCCACTAATCAAAAGATATCTTGTTAAGGATGTTGACTCTGTTAGGAGCCTGTTACAATCATATGGTGTATCAGTCCTAGTTAAGGGACTATAGGCCTTGTTAGAAGCCTCAACCTTGTTAGGAGTTGTCTACACAATACCTGATTACTAGATAAGCCCACTGCCCAAAAAAGTAATACAAAATGTATATTGATTACAATATATTGTTGATTACAACTTTTCATCAATATCTTTCATCGCTATCACAATGTACTACTATCACTTCCATATATTACAATTCGGTACATTACATCTTTATACAAGAATCAAACATAATAAATCTTCCATTTGGCTTTCATAACTTTATCCAAGAGTAAACATCTAGGATGTCATCTCTTTATAATGTTAAGTCATTATTTTGACAAGAAAAATAATCCCTTAACTTATTTAGTAGTTTTGTCTTCAAAACTGCTCTGCCAGCTTAACTCTGTCATCGGTAAAACAATCATAACTATCTCTGTACAATCTGTACTGACTTGCACATTGAGATGAGGTATCCTCAGACATCATAGAGTCTATGTTCAACTACACAAACTCTAAACATACTCTAGTCAATGTCTCCAACACAAACTATATCAGGTACTCTGTGAAAAACACTGTCTCACACTTAGACAAATTTGTTCTGCGATCTTCCATACTTACTTTCTACTTTGTGCAATCTTCATGAGGGAAATATGTTTCCATAATGACAACATCTATGTACTCACTTCAGCCAAATTTCCAACACTCATTTATCTATTGGGACTATTCCTAACAATCGGTATCAGAGCCAAGTGCCTCAAAAAGAAAGTTTAACAACTTGAGGTTGATCAGATGGCATTCTTAAGAAAAGAAAGTCCTAAGTTTGATGGAGAGAATTATCTTGACTAGAAGAACAAGATGGTGAGACATTTACAATGCATTTCTTTTGAAATTTTTTAAGTGGCTATCAAAGAAGTTAAGATCCCTTCTTTAGCAAATCTTGCAAAGGATGATACTACTAACAAGCATAAGGAATTGTTCCATTAGAATGCAATATCCAAAGAAGCCCTTATCAATGCCCTATCTGATAGTGAGTTCTCAGAGATAAAGAAAGTAGACACAACTTACAAGATATGGAAGCACCTAGAAGGCATGTTTGAAGGAGATACATAAGAAAATAATGTGCATAGAAAGACATGGAAGAAAAGATACAATGCATTAGAGATGCTACCTAAAGAAGACATCAGAGCTTGTAACGAAAGGATTAATGAAGTAGTTTCTAGAATTAGAAATAATGGTGGAGAGATCTTGGAGGAAGACATTATGGATAATTTTATGACTACTCTTACAAAAGAGTATGAAAACAAGATCAACATCCTTGATGGGACCATGCAACTTACAAAAAATTTCAAGAGAGAGACCTTGATCAGAAAAAATTTAGCTTTTGAGATTTCAAGATTGAAGAGAGAACCTAAAAGTGATACAACCTTCAAAGCATCAGTCCATGGTAAGAAATTTGTAAACACTTCTGGTAATTTTGATGATGATGAAGAGAAAGCACTAGATTACTTCATTTCTATGATTGCTAAAAGAGAAAAGAAAGGAAAAGGAAAATATGAAGGTCAATTTTCATTCAAATTCTTTTCATGTAATAAGATTGGTCACTTTGCATCTAAGTGTCCTATAAGAATTAAGAAGTTCAAGAATAACTACAAACCTAAGTACACAAAGGAATGTTACTATGTTGGAGATGGAGTATCAGATGATGATTCATCTGAAGATGAAATTAGATTCATTTCTATTATGGAGAATATGTATGATGAGATAGAATGTGAAGATGAGAAAAAGAAACAAGAGCTAGCATTGATTTCAAAAGTAGGCATAAGGACAGATTGGATTATAGATAGTGGTTATTCACATCACATGATAGGTGATAAAGAAAGATTTGTTCATCTGAAAAAATGCAAAGTTTGAATGGTTAGTTTTGGAGATAACACTCCTAAACCTATCATTGGTAGAGGAGCTATCACATTGGATGGAAAGAACAACACTGATGGTGTTCTCTATGTAGATGGTTTGTAGCATAACCTTCTTAGTGTTGGGAAGTTACTTGAAAAAGGTTATCTATTGGAGTTCAAAGACAAAAAGATCATCATTAACAACAAGGATGGAATTATGGTTGCATCAGGTTCAAAGACTAAAGGTAATGTTTTTAACCTTAATTCAAAAGAAATTTTTTTTTTGTTAAAGTTGATGACAGTTGGCTATGGCATAAAAATCTATGTCATATCAATTTTGATAACATAGTAAAGATACGCAATGTAAAGGTAGTAAGAGATATACCTAGAATAGAAAATCTAGTTGATCTATTTGTAGGGAATGTGTGATGGGAAATCATGTGAGGAATTCATTTAGAAGCAAGCATAATTCAGCAGAGAACAAGTTGGATCTGATCCATACAAACCTATGTGGACCAACTCAAACAAGATCATACTATGGTGAAAGGTATTTCATTTTTTTTTTTATGATTATACTATAATGGTGTGGGTTGCATTCTTGAAAGATAAGTCAGAAGCATTTGAGAAGTTCAAAATATTCAAAGCTAAGGTTGAAAATGAATTTGGACTAAAGATAAAATATCTAAGATCAGATAGAGGAGGAGAATTCACCTCTGACAGATTCTATGAGTACTACAAAGAACATGGCATAAAAAGATAATTGAGTGCACATAGAACCCCTCATAAGAATGGGATTACAGAGAGAAGGAATGGGATCATCCTATATACAATGCACACCATCATGATTGAAGGAAAAGTTGCACACACCTATTGGAGAGATTTAGTCAATACAACAATCTATACCATCAATAGAATACAATTGAGGCCTGGCACAGACAAGACACCTTATGAGCTATGGTTTGGTAATGTTCCCATAGTGAAATACTTTAGAATCTTAGGAAGCAAGTGCTACATCAAGAGGGATGAAGCAATAGGAATTTTTGATGCAAGAAGTGAGGAAGGTATTTTCCTTAGTTACTCTACTAAAAGAAAAGCTTATAGATGTTTTAATTTAAGATTGAAGAAGATCATTGAAAGTGCTCATGTTAAGATTGATGAAAATTTTATGGTTCAAGAAAGATATCATGATTATTCACCTATGATTGAAGAAGAACCCAATCCTTCCACTAGTGAGATAGTTCTTGAAGAGATGTTTGATAGTATTGATGTATTATTCAATGACCCTAAAACAAGTGAAGAAGAAACTCAAAAGGAAGATGAGACAGTATCACCCAAAGTTCCAAAGTTTACATCTAGATATCACTCTAAGGATAACATCATTAGAGATCAGAGAAACAAATTCACAACAAGATCAAAAGCAAAGAGTTTAGCAAGAAATGAGGCAGTATGTCTACTATCTCAGATTAAACCTTTAAGTGTTAAAGATGCATGTAATGATTCAGATTGTCATGATACTATGAAAGAAGAACTAGATTAGATTATGAAAAATGATACTTGGGAGCTAGTCCCAAGACCCAGTGATAAGAATGTGATTAGAACAATGTGGATATTTAGAAACAAGATGAATGGATATGGTACAATAGTAAGAAATAAAGAAAGGTTAGTATCTAAATGATATGCGCAAAGAGAAGGTATTGATTATTTAGACAGATTTTCACCAGTAAGTAGATTAGAAGCCATTAAGTTGTTTCTAACTTATGCAACTTTCAAAAACTTCAAAATTTATCAGATGGATGTTAAGTCAACATTCTTGAATGGAGAGCTAAAGGAAGAAGAATACATTTTGTACCCAAAAGGATTCACCTTATCAGGAAAACATGATATGATATGTAGATTAAAGAAATCCCTTTATGGACTTAAGCAAGCCCCTAGAGAATGGTATGAGAGACTTGATGGATATCTAACAAAAATTGGATTCAAGAAAGGAGCAGTAGATTGTAATCTATTCATAAGAGAGACATCTAAAGGTTTATTACTCATAGCTATATTTGTTGATGACATTATCTTTGGGGGTAATGAAAAACTAAGTAAAAAATTTGCTAAAGAGATGTAGAGAAAGTTTGAGATGAGCATGATTAGACCTATGAAATACTTTATGGGATTAAATGTGTAGTAGACAGAAAAATGTATTTTCATTAATCAATCTAAGTATGTGAAAGAGATATTGAAGAAGTTCAAGATGGATGATTGCAAGCTAGTGGGTACACCTATGATAACAAGATGAAAGCTTACAAAATAAGATGATTCTCTAGTAGTAGATACTATATTGTACAAGTCTATGATTGGTAAACTCATATATCTTACTCAAAAAAGACCTGATATTTCTAATGCAGTTGGCATAGTTGGAAGATTTGTAGTAGAACCTAAACAAAGTCACCTCATGGCAGTAAAGATAATATTCAGATACTTGCAGGGCACTATAAACTATGGTCTATGGTATCCTAACTTAGATAATATTGAGCTTCATGTATATACAGATGCAAATTGGGAAAGATGTGTTGATGATAGAAAGAGTACATCAAGAGGAGTAGTATTTCTTGGAGACAGACTTGTCACTTGGACAAGAAAGAAGAAGAATTGTATTTCTCAATCAACAATAGAAGCAGAGTATGTTCTAGGAGCTTTGAATTTTTCTACAACTATTTGGATCAAAAAGATGATAAAGGATTTTAGAATTTAGATTGATTATCCTATTATTATTTATTGTGATAACACTAGCACTATCAATATGTCAAAGAATCCTATGATGCATGCAAAGACAAAACACATAGAGATCAAGTATCACTTCCTTAGAGAGAAAGTGGAAAAGAAAGAATTCAAATTGGATTGTGTAAGTAAAAAGGAACAACTAGTAGATATATTCACAAAGCCTTTACCAAAGGATACTTTTGAGTATCTTAGGGAGAAGTTGGGAGCAATTCCCTTCCCTATTTCTACTTAGAGAAAGTGGAAAGAGGATTAGTCCTCAGTGACTGAAGGATGGTTGACTACTCTACTTTAGGAGTAGTACTGGAGCTTAAATGTCTTGGCACCCTTTTCCATTGATGTCAAAGGGGGATTAGTATATAGTCATGAAAAATAGTGTTAAAGGGGGAGCACACACAAAATTAATGAGTAATATATAGCAGAAAGAGGGAGCAATATTCAGTCATGGAAGAAGTTCAATTGAGGAAATGGAGAATGTTGAAGAATTTTGTAGCAGATGGAGGATTCATCCTTGGGGGAGATTTAATGAAGAAATGGAGAATGTTATAAAATAATTTCTTATTTGGATTGGTGGTGTTTTTCATTCCATATGTTTCCATCAATGCCAAAGGGGGAGATTTTTGAAGATTTTCTAGTAAGCCAGTACTGATTGTATATTTGTCATTAATGACAAAATATGGTAAGTAGTGTGTGTGGAAGCCTTATGTAGTATTATTTGATTATAAGTAGCATGGAAATGTTATCAACATGATATCATGGATGGAGAGGTTAATTTTTAGTACAAACAGTTATGTAGCAGCTTGTGTCGGCAGTGTTCCTAATAGAGTTATAGGCAGTGTTCTATGAGTGAATGTCCATATAGTTATCATGGAGCCTTGAGAATTTGGATATGTGATGGAGACATGTTAGTGATGTTACATTAATGGATGCAGAGTTTGGTATGTATTAGAAGTGAAGTTATGTAGTCACTATTCACTAGTTGCAGTTTCCTATGTTTATCTAGAAGAGCTGACAGAAAATATATTGGTACAGGAGTTGCACCTATCATTACAATATGAATCCTTAGATTAGAGATTAGAGAAAAGTTAAGAATGTTTTGTTAAGAGTGCACAATGTAATTCAGCTTGAGGAGAAAGTATCGGTTATTTTGGTAGAGTTGATAGTGTGTAGCATCCGTTTACACTGATTGATTTGGGTAGGCCCTAGTTTGTGTTGCGAGCTTAGTAGAGCTGAAAAAGATTTTATTGGAGAGTGTTATTGTTTCTCTAATATGATTTCAAGGTGGTTATAATAGGCTAAATTGATTATATCATTTAGAAGAAAGATACTTATAGCTGGTTATGTGTGATCACTAGGAGCATGGCATGAAGATAAAATATTAGAGCAAAGTAGAGAGTAAAAAGTATTGTGTCATCAAGAAGAGTTCTATGTGATAGAGAAGATAAAGTGTACTATTCATTAAAATTGATCAAGAAAATAGGTCTACCTCGTAGTTCACCAAGATCCAAATATAGTGTGTAAATGTTATTCAAAAGGTTGCAAAATTCACCCCTTTGAGCAGTAAGCTCTCAAATAGTGTGTCCTCACCCATAATAGGGTCAATCATAAAAGACTCCTAAAATGGTCTGACCTTTGACTATGTCATTATACTTATTGCATTTTAAAGATCAACTCCTAACAGGGTTGTAAGATCTTCTAACAAGGATCATTATACACTAGTGAAGTTTATTAGTGTGTGTTAATTTCCACCAGGGTTTTTACCTATTTGGGTTTCCTTGTAACCAAAATATTGGTGTTGTGTTCAATTGTTCTTTCATTGTGTTTATACTTAAAGTTTAAGTATACTTAATTGGATAAATAATTGAAACTTGTAGATAACTGATTCACCCCCCTCTCAGTTACCTCTTGGGACTATTCCTAACATAGGTTGCATGCATTGTTCAAGGAACACCTTCTCAAAGAATTTTTTTGTTTCCTTAGCTATGAGCTCATGATCCTTGTTCATTATGTGAAATTTTCTCATCTTTGTCCTTAGGTAGGGCTTCACCAAATCTAGTAACAAGGCCTTTTCTTCTATTGAACACACTAGTAGATTGTCATCCAGTGTCTTTTCTCTTATTATGATGTCTTCTTCAGTAGCTTGTCTTTTCAAAGTGTCCAAAATATCCCATATTTTATTTGGGATCAATGTCTTCAGTTATAGAACTATTTTCTTAAACTTGAACATGTGTTTGATTAACATCTCATGGATCTCAGACTTGTCAATCTCATAATATCTATCATAAAACTTAGATATCTGATCAAGTCTACCTTCATCAACCACTCTTGATCTCAACACTTGTAAACTCGATAAGAATCCTACTTCAAGAGGTGGTTGCACATTTTTGCCTTTTCTTCTTGTGGCTCTTGCTAATGGATGGCTTGTAGCTATTTTCTTCTTCATCTTAGACATCTTAGGAGATTCTTTAGTGGACTCCAAGTCAATTGTGTCTATGAGCACAAGATTAATATCATCTATCTTACTCTCCTTTACCTTTGGATCATTAGTTTTCTTATTTTTTACTTTCTTCAACTTAGGACCATTAGTCTTCTCAATCTTGGCTTCCATAGTGGATGCACTCTCAATTTGCATAGCTATCTTAGCTTCTCTATCTTTATCCAGGTCTTCTTGGGTCATACCATGGATCTTCAAGGTCTCAAAGGTGATTTTGGTGGCTTTCCTCTTGGTTGTAGCACTATTTAGGACTGGACCAACCTCTCTAGTCTTCTCCTCATATGTTCCCCATCTAGGCTCATTTGGATCCTTAGGTGTTGTAAGAAGGAATTGTGCATATGCTTCCAAAACTTGTTCCTCCACTTCATAACCAAGTGGATGAATCCACTTAGTTCTAGGCTCAACAACCTCCATACATGTTATGTCTATTTCTACCATGAAGGAGATACTATCCTTATACTTTTCAACACTTACTTTAGGTATCCTATACCTCATCTACATTTTTATCCTAAATGTTTTGATTTCTAACTCCAAATAATCTTTTAGTGTACTCTTAGTTGATGCCTTAAGAGATATTTGAGGTATTGTGGGTAGAATCTTATCTAGGTGTAGATCTGAAACTTTTCCAACTATATGAAAATACATATAGATAATCAGTGATCCAAACCCAAATATTTTTCTCTTGTCATGTTTGATAGCTCTTATATTCTCCATCAATTGTGTGTGTAGGATCTCGCACAAATTGAATTATCCATTTTCTCTCACCAATCTAATGGCTAGAAGAATAGTGGTTGTAGACAAACTATTGACCTTTTTGCATGTTGAAATCTATATCCAAGTATCATAGACATCAATTTGATGTCCTTCTCCTCAATTGGTTCAATTTACATCCCACACTTATCACTCCAAGATTTGCAAACTTTCTCAACCAATTTACTAACATCCTTACCAACTGGAAGAATGGCACCTATCTTTGATAGACCTGTCATCTCATAAATGAGATCAACTATGATTCTAACCAGAACTTCACCTATCCAAAATAGGTCATCATGAATTCTACTCAGCAAGATCTTAATCCATTCAGATTCATAGAATTCATATGCAGTAGCATATTCAATGATTGGATGATTCTCAAGGTGCGTGAACTCTTCAGTAAATGTTTTCTCTAGATTCATCATGGTTTCTAGGTGTGACCTAATCTTGTCTAGACCAACTAGTTCCTTCATACAATACACATATGCATGCATGTCTTCTACATGCATAATGGCCATTGGGGTTCTACAAAAGGCTCCTTCTAGGTTATCTAGGGTTGACTTGAAGGGATGCTTCTGAAATACATATATTTTCCTTTAAGCAACATCAAATACAACTGGTGTAGCCATGACTTACTTGATTTATTGCTTCTTAGAGGTTTCCTAGGGTTTTTAGATCATCATATCCAAATTAGGGCTTTCCACCAATCAATCTTCCTTCTTCATTGATATATTCAACTACAATGCTTCACAACTCAACTGCTTGATCTTCTCTACTTTGTTGGTTGTATTCTCTATTTTTTGAAGTTGTCCCTTCAAAAATTTTATTTTGAGGTCATCTCTATGTTTCATGAATTGGTCTCCTACTTTTTTTCATCTCAGAGCTCAAAATTGTTTAGAAATGTGAAAAACCCTAAGTGCTAGGTTAGAATGCCTTTGAAAATCTTAAAAAGCCCTAAAATGCTCATCCAAGTCTATTTGGCTATTACTTTTTAAAATCACTTAATAGGCCCTTTAAGCATGTGTGCTTTTATATCTTTGGCTAGTCTCTTAGTCTCATGATAGTTTCAACATATTCCTTTTTGTCTAGTGATTACCCAAAACCTTTTGACACGCAGTCTCCTTAAGATAAGAGAAAGAGAATGGAATTTGGAGGCTTTTCCTCACATTTCCTTATCTCCAAAGATTGAAGTAGATGATGGCCAATTTTAATGCATTGATGAAATCTCTTGAGAACCAAACTGATGAGAAGGAGAGAGGGAAAGAGAGGTACTCTAAGTTAGACTATGATGAAGATAGTGATGGTGGCTTCTCAGTGCATATCATCCCTACTATGGAGAAGCCATTGATTGAAGAATATGGGGCTGGTGAAAATGTAATTGTTGACTTAACTAAGTTACATAGTTCTCAAGATACAAATGAGCCTCCATAAAAAAAGGAAAAGTTACTAATTAGAGAGCCTTCCCAAGTGAGAATTGTAGAGAAAAAGAAGGATAGATTAGGAGCCCTCTTCACTTGAACAAGGGTCTATGACCACCAATTGAGGAAGAAAATAAGATAAGAGAAGAGAAAGAAAAAGGTGGTGGCAGAAAATATAGAATTGCCTTTTGCTCTTTGCCAGGATGAAAAGATGTTGGAATAGGATGCATTCTTGAAGAATGATGATTTTATCAAGTCAAATGAATTCAAGAACTTCTTATTATGGCATTAGCAACAATAGGTTGCATCAAATGTCTAGATTATAGAACAAGGTCAAGTGCCTAATGAGGCTATCCAAGCACTAAGAGATTATGACCCTGAATCTGAGACCATTACCCCAGAGGAAGCTAGACAATTGGTTAAAGCTAGCAACATGTTACTTGTACTTGGGTGGGACTTAGCCTTAGCCTTCATCATTGATCAAATAAGGAGGCAGGATGACATAACATTATTTTCAGAGACAAGTGGGGGAAATCATTAAAGGATTTGGGTATAGCCCAAAAAGCCAAGCATTGGCTATATGGAGCTTATATCCCAAAGATCAAAAGCCCTCAATTTTGAATGTTAAAGAACAGATGGATGGTGATAAGGTTGTGTGGCCAATCCACAACATGGTATCTCAAGTGCTCACTCATTTTTCAAGGCTAAATAAGGATACAACTAAACAGCTATCAGAGAGATATGGTACCCTTTTAAATGATTATAGTATAATTGTGAAAGAGAGGGATGTGCACATAATGAAAGAGAAGGCATTAGAAAAATGTGTAGAAGACTTAACTCAAAAAATACTGAATATGCCTGTAGTTACCCCCACACCACTAGAGAAGCCTACATTGCCAGAGAATAAAGATGTAGATGAAGAGGAGGCTACTACAAATATTGAGAAATTGAAATTAGAAAAAAATGATGTTGTCTTACAAGCCCTATTGAATATATTTCAGTATAGGATTAATGTATTAAAAGATAAGGTAGATATAGTTTTTATTACTTACAATAAATTACCTGAGTTGTAGGTAGAGGTGAATAATTTTGTTACAATTTTATGTTTTTATCATACAAATTGGTCAGTAAGGGCACCACTTTTTGAGAGATTGGTAGCTGTGCAATCTCTAAGATCAGATATTCTAGAGATTGTCTTACAGGTGGGTGAAGAGATTAATTGGATTAAGGCCATTTTTCCATTATTCAAAGGAAAAGAAAATTAGATTGAGGCCAAGATAGTTATGTTTAGCCCAGATTTAAACAGGTTTATTTCCCCAAAAAGTGAAGATGGTGTAATAAAGAATGTGGATCAGTAGAGATTAGATTTTGATCTCCTATTGCCTAAAAAAGAGGCATTTATTAATGAGAAAAATGAATTAGATATGGAAAGGTTTAATGTGACTCTAGATGAAGCCTTAAAAGCTAAGATGGATTTTACCAAATTTATAATAGATGTCAAGTTGATAATAGATGCTATGTGGGAAAGGCAAAAGGTAAAATTATAGCAATGTTTGAAACTTCAAATGGCCGACAGAGGAGGAGGTGACTACATGGGATGAGCTCACCAAGCCCAAGAATGTAAAATCTATTGTAGTTGACTTTGATATCTTGGATGACGAATGAGGAGGACACTTATATACTTGAGACCTGACCTCGGAGCACAAGGATGATAAGCTATCTATTAAGAATGGTGTAAGTTAGCTAGAATGATGGTCACCATATCTTGCAATAACTCAATGAAGCTACCATGAATAATGATAGATAAAGGTGTTAGTTATCAATGAGGAAGGAGAAGAATAGTCCAAAAAAATTTTGTCTCTCCACCATTTGAAGGCTTTTCTTAATTTGTCTTTTATGATTTCTAGGTTTAGGGCTCTGACCATCCGAAGCTTGTTGCATCCTCATTAATAAGAGGATTCCAAGATGGTTGGGCTATATATACAAGTTGTAACCTCATTTTGAGAGGTTCTGGTTGAAAGATAATAAAAAAACTCTAAATACAATTGCTATAGAGAAGACTTCTAAATTTTGTGTCTAAGCTTCTGAGCATGAGATTTTGTATGTAATTGATAGGCCTATTTTAATACAAATACACTGGAATTTATGTCTTATATTATTATTCTCTTTGCCTTTTTATGTTTTACTCTTGTATATTTTATTTGAAAAGTATCTAAAACACACCAGTTGTTAAGCAACTTGTTTAATTTATTGTGAGTTTCTTTCAACAAAAGAATTAAAATCCTCATTATCAATTCTATAGAGTAAACATAGTTGTAGAGATTTTGATGATAGTAATATTGGATTGACATAATAGTTTGTAAGGCATTCTATTTAGATTGCATATAGTTTGTAAGGCATTTTGTTTTATTTCTTTTAAGATAGCCCTGTGGATTTACATTTAGACTCTTTTTGCCCATTGGATTAGGCACTAGTTTAGTATTCATTCTTGCAAGTTATCTTTCAAAGTCTTTAAAACACTAAAATTCATTTCATTACCAGTAATTTTACTTTTAAGAGTTTTCTATATGTTTTGAAGGAACTATATCTAGGTGGTATAGTTCATATTTTTTATTCCTTCAAGAGAGAATCAAAAGGTTATCCTTCCTTGAGTTAAAATTAGAAAAAGAAGAAGGATGAATGTCCTTATACCACTGGTGTATGATATTACATTCATAATTTCTCTTTTTATGCTCTGTATCAAGATATTCTTAGCTATCTATAGAGTGATCTTTAATTGAGGTATTTTAAAAGCATAAATAGCATAACAATGAAGAAATTGATCCACTATTTAAGTTTTACTTGAAATATAGTAAACTATCTAAGGCAATACCTATCTGAGTCCTATGGAGCTCAAAATAGAAGGAGGATCTTATCCAATCCTCATCAATTAGACTCTTTCTTATCAAACTTGAGATTCCATTAAACCAAGAATTAAGTTCACATATTTTCCAAGTTTGATCCTACAAGAAAAATCTCTAATAAACTGGCAACTTTGTCGGGGAATATTTTTGCAATTAGATATGTAATGTAGGTTCCAAGTTGAGTTTGACTCTTGGCCTTCTTATTTCACACCAATCAGTCACCATTGAAGAACAAAGTTATTCCTTTATCTCTCAATCCTTCCTTTCCTACTAACCAATTTCACATTTTTTCTCTTAAGGAATGGTATCTCTCGATTCCCAACCTAGTTGGGTGGTGACTCTCTAAAATCTCTATACTAGTGTTGTATAAGAAGTTCATTATTTTACAATGAGCTATAGAAGTACAAGGTCCTAGAGAAAAGAACATCCAAAAGAAAATTTAGAAGGATAATTCCCAACCACCTCAAGGCATAGCCAAATGAGGAAGGAAAGAAATAACAATGACATTTCTTTCACATGGAAACAAAAAGGAGATGTGAGGTCAGAGGATCTGGTTCAAGAAAATCAAGAAGGAAATCCATCAAAGTATGAGGAAGTAGTTGATTTGGGTTTAAATCAGTATGAACATTATTATTCTCCCTTTGAAAAGGGTGGAGGAAAAGCACAACATCAGAAAAGAGTAGTCCTTGGAAATACTAGAAGATCTAGAAGCCAGAGTAGGAATAGACAAGATTTTGTTCCTCCTTTTCCCCTTGGTTCCTCATTGCCTTAGGGCCTCCAAGTGTCTGGTGAACACCAAGAGGAAATCCTTGCCCAAAAATCATCATCTGAAACAACCCTCCCATACTCTAAGGAAATTTTTGAAGAAGTGTTTGAACTAGAAAGAAGGATCCATGAACAAGCTGCAATAAGGCAAAATAGAGAGAAAGAAAAAGAGGAAAAAAATAGACATGCTATGATAAGAGTTGAACAACTAAAAAAAAGGTTGTTGTATTTAGAAGCTATAAATTATGTTCACATATCATAACAAATAAAGGAACAACCCATTATCCAAAAAGTACATGAAATAAGAAATCCCAGGGATAAGGGTAAACAAAAAGTTGTAGGAGTTTCAATTAATGAACCCAATTCTACCAAAAACTCTTTAGATCAAGTAGCAAGGTTAGATGTTGATCTTGAAAAGGCCAAAAGAGAAAAGGAACTATTAGCTAAAGAATTAGAAAAGGTAGATCTAGAGGCTACTACAGCAGAGATGAAAAGAAAGATTGAATTTCTTAGACAATCTTCAGGACCTACTAATATAGTTTCCACTTCCTTAGTGCAAGGTATGAATGTTTTAAATGCTACCAAAACTATCCCTTCATCGATTGTCCCTAAGGTTTCCATTGTTTCAAATGTCCAAAATTCTACATCTCCAGATGGTGGTCCATCCCAAATAGGATCTATCCATGAAAGATATAAGGAATTGGTTTTTCATGGGATCCCGAGATATCCAAACCCCATTCTTGATGAAATTAGGAAAAAACTCCCAAAGTTCACTAATAGTAATGCTATCACTTGTGAAGAACACTTGAATAATTTCATTGATGTGATAGATGACTATAACATAGAACCTAATTATATAATCATGAAACTTTTTGTTCAATCCCTAACTGAGGATTCTAGAGATTGGTTTAGGGGATTACCTCATGCCAATATAGGTTCTTGGGATTAGTTCAAGCATTGTTTTTAAGAATAGTATGGTGACAAGACTAATGAAGGATTTATGTTGAATGGGTTCAATAACATCAAGAAAAACCAAAATGAGGGTGTTGTTGAGTTTAATGTTAGATTTTAGAAAGCCATGCATAAATTGTTACAAGTTATCAAGCTGGATGACAAAATATGTTTGGTCACCTATTTGAATTCTTTTGATGCAAAGATGGGATATCTTTTGAGAGAAAAAAACCATAGAAACATTTTAGAGGCCTACAAAATAGCCATTAACATAGAGAGAAATAGGAGGATATCAAGACAGTTGGGGAGAAGGGATGATTATAAACCTCAAGTTTCAAATAGAAAGGAACCATGAAGATCTGATGCAAAACCAAAAAAGGAAGGTAGCTTGAAACAAATTTTGAAATCTATAAAAGATTTGAAGCCTAGTGAGAATAGAAACAATAGAGTGGAAGGAAATGATAGACCATATTTCAACAACTTTAACAAGTTACCAAGGATGCGGAACTATCCTTACAACACTCAATGAAAGGTTGGAAAACTGATACCTCCTGAAAAAAGGGATAAACCAAGTGATAAAACTCCCTATCCCTTACACAAAAACTCAATGAACATGATTCAGGATGTTCCATGGTGTATTTTTTTTCAATCACCACATGACCCTTATTACTATGTAGTTGCTAAAAGTGTCTCTACAGATGGAGAACAATAAAATAATGATGAGGAGTCTTATGATGATCAAGGATGTGCCATGACTTCTTCATGTATTTATGATGAAGTAGACTCCACTGAAGAGGATGTAGGTCAAGATAGTTTTAGTTCCCAAGTTGGAAATGAAGTCTACCATTAGTAGGTCTTTTCTGATGAGGAAGATAATCAATTAGATAGTGTCCAATGTAACACTTTGAAAGATGATGGGTCAGTTGTGTTAAGAAGGCCTTCTGATAAGGAGATTACACAAATTATAGCAGATATGGTCACCCAAGCCAAGAGTAACTATAATTTGAGAAATAGAGTGGTAGGTGATCTAAACCATAGGCCTACTAGTATATTTATAAAGAAATCAAAAAAGGATGTGAAACAATCTCAAGATAAAGAGAAAGTTGTTGAGGTTGTCAACAAAACCAAGGTGAAGAAGAGTGTCACATTTGCTACCCCAAATATGACTTATAGTATAAAGGATAAACCCCTTGAGGAGGCTATTTCTTCTTTCTAGAAAGAGGTTAAAACCAAAGGTAAGGACATCCTAGCCTCTCCGAACATGAAAAAAACAAAGAGGTTATTGTCATTAAGCAGGACATAGTTGACCCAAAGTATATCCCATTTGACATGAGCAAGTTGTTATCACAAAACCTATCAAGGTTCCTTTGTTATAAATGATGAGAATAGAGGAACACAAAGAGAAAGCCTTAAGTTGGATGAATGGAGATATTCCTACTAATACCCAAAATACCACTAAGACTGATAAATTGATTACTTCTGTGAATTACTTAAATGAGAATCAGTATGGGGAAATTATCTCTGATATTCCTCAAATTTATTTAGATACAAATTTTGTTAGTATCGTGTCAAGGAAAATTGATCCTTTCTTTCTGTCTTTAGTTATAAATGGGAAAATCTTAAAGAGTTGCATGATTGATTCAGAAGCTTCTAATATTGTTATGCTTGTAGAAGTGATGAAGTCCCTAGGATTGAAAGTTGATACACCTCATGGGAGATGTCATGCCATAGATTCAAGAGAAGTACTAGTTGTTGGTACTATTAAAGCATTACCTTATAGGTTGGAAACTTATCCAAACATGTTGTTAACTATGAGTGTCTTAGTGGTTGACATCCCACCTCAGTATGGAATGCTACTATCTAGAAATTGGAGTGCTTCAATGGGAGGTAGTATCCAGTGTGATTTGTCCTTTGAAAATTTCAATATTGATGGAAATAATATTAAAGTGTCTAGAGAGAGTAGGACCCCACACATGATTGAATTAAGTGATGCTGATGATTTGAATTGTTGTGTGGATGTTGATATGGAGAACTTTAGAGTGGAAAAAATTACTCCACAAGAAGAAGATACAGATCCACTAGTTGCAGAAATGAAAAAATAACAAAATGGATTATGGAATATTTATTTTGATGGAGCTTTCTCAAAAGAGGGCTTGGAAGTTGGAGTCCTATTCATATATCCATGAAGTACCACATTTAAGTACTCTTTCCTATTGACTTTTCAATGTACAAACAACACTGCTAAACATGAAGCACTATCTTTAGGATTAAATATTGCTATAAAACATGGAATAAAGTGTTTAAAATATTATGGTGATTATGAGCTTGTAGTAGGACAAGTTAGATCCAAATATGTTGTGAAAAATGATAGATTAAAATTGTACAAACATGCTATTTGGGATTAGATTGAACTATTTGATGCCTTCAACATTGGTTGGGTAGAAAGATCTAAGAACATTATGGAATATTTCTTACCTAATGTTTCTTTAAATAAAGATGATTTAAGTTTAACTTGGGTATCAATAGTAAAAGTCAAAAGTAGTCCAATCATTCTAGACAACATTTACAACTGGCAGGTTTTGAAGATGACCACAACATTTTAAAGTTTATTCAATGCCTTGAATTTATGAAGATCAGCTCATAAATTATAATACTTTGGTTGAGGTAGTAGATGGTAAAGATATGGTCTTGGGGATTGGAATAATTTAGTTAAGTACAAATCATATTCCCAAAGGTTTAACTGAACTGAAAGCATTATATAGTAGTCAGAATGATCATATGTTAAAAACTAGTAATGCTAAGATTGAAGACTTAGAAGAATTAAATTTGGGATCACATAACACACCTCAAATGATTTATATTGGAAAAGGGTTAGATCCCCAAATAAGATATAATCTAATAAAGTTATTAAGAAAACACAAGCATGTGTTTGCTTGGTCCTATGATGATCTTAAAGCCTATAGAGAAGACCTTTTCCAACATGAGATCCCATTGAAGCAAGATGTTAAGCCATTCAGACAAAAACAAAGACTTATTAATCCAATATTGACTCCCAAAATGTAGCAAGAATTGGTTAAGTTGAGTGATGTAGGAATAATTCAGCCCATAAGGCACTCAACTTGGGTATCAATCCTAGTCCTAGTCAGAAAGAAAAATGGTGATATTAGGTTATGTGTGGATTTTAGAAATCTGAATGTTGCATCCCTAAAGGATAACTATTATTTTCCTAATATGGAGGAAATGTTACATGAAGTTACTAGTTGTGAGTTACTATCTATGATGGATCGTTTCTCAGGTTACAACCAAGTCCTAGTAAAAGAATCTAAACAATTCAAGACTACATTCACTACTCCTTGGGGAACTTATGTAAATGTTAGAATGCCCTTCAGTCTTAGAAATACTAGAGAAACATTCCAAAGAGCCATGGATGTTGCATTTAAAGAATATATATATATATATATATATATATATATATATATATATATATATATATATATATATATATATATATATATATATATATATATTTATTTATTTATTTATTTATTTATGGTTGTTTACCAAGATGATATGACTGCCTATTCAAAGATAGATGAAGATCACTGTTCTCATCTTGAAAAGATTTTTAACAAGGCTCTAGAGTATGGTGTAACATTGTAGTCAAAGAAGAAAAAATGCTAGGACACATTGTATCTAAGGAAGGAGTAAGGATTGATCCAAAAAGGGTAGAAGCCATCTAGAGGGTCACTCCTCCAAAAAATATCAAGGGTGTATAGTCCTTTTTAGGGAAAATTAATTTTTTTAGAAGATTTATTGCCAACTTTGCTAAGATTGTGAAACCAATAGTTAAGCTACTTAAGAAGGAAGTAAAGTTTCAATGGACTATTGAAGCACAACATCATTTTGAAAAAATTAAAAAGGTTGTTCAAGAGACATGAATGTTGAAATCTCTTGACTACAATAAGCCTTTCTCATTATTTTCTTTTGCATCATTTCATACTATTGTTGCTAAATTGAATTATGAAATGATGGAGAAGCAGGCATATGCATTAGTAAAAGTTGTAAGATCTTTTAGGCCTTACTTAGTGTGTGCTAAGGTTATTGCATATTCTCTACATGCAGTAGTAACAAATGTTCTCACACAGTTAGAGGTTACTGGTAAAAGATGTAAATGGATCACTAGGATCCAAGAATTCAATTTGGAAATTCATATTACCAAACTAGTAGGAGGACTAGGTATGGCTAAGTTAATGAATGGAGAAAACATGGACTTAATTCAAATTAATAATGAGGGGATACCAGATTTGACATTGAAAATAATTGAGAGAAAACAATATTATGTTGATACTGTCTATTATATCAAGAATGCCAGATGTCTAGAATATATGTCTGATAATCAGAGAAGAGCTTTAAGATTATAGGCTCAGAAGTATACATTGATATAAGGGGATTTGTACTGGAAAAATAGAGATGGAATATTGTTGTTTTGTCTAGACAAATATCAAGCAGAGAAATTTTTGAATGATATACATGCTAGTGTTTGTGGGGGGCATTATTCTGCAAAGACCACTACCCATAAGATTTTAAGAGTTGGTTATTTTTGGCCTACATTATTCAAGGATTCTTTCCAATTTGTTAAAAGATGTGAGGCTTGTCAAAAAATTTCTTTGAAGTCAAAATATTCAGGAGCATTGTTTTTTAATCCAATAGTTGCAGAAGCACCATTTTCCATGTGGGCAATGGACTTCACAGGATAATTTGCTGAGAAGTCTAGTGGTGAACATAGTTGGATGTTAGGATTAATAGTCCACAATACCACTAAGAGGGGGGGTGAATCAGTTGTATGATATAATATTAAAATTTAAACTTTAATCTTATCAATATTAGATCCAATGACCACAATGAATGCCAACACAATAACATAATATTTTAGTTAGAGGGAAACCCTGTTAAAGGTAAAAATCCCAGTGGGAATTAGCACCCACTAATGATGTACTGAGAGTATAGTAATCCTTGTTAGAAGATATAGCCCTATTAGGAGCTTATTGAAACATTATAGTACATAATCCTTGTTAGAGGACAAACCCTTTTAGGAGTCAAGAACAAAGAGGGCTCACTGCCTAAGGCTCACTGCCCTAAGAAGGTTAAGTCCACCTTCTCAACTCACTAGTTCACAACAAGTGTATATAAAGAAATACACAATATTTTGAACTATTTGCTAGAAAATCTATTTTCTTGATTAGTTCCAATGAAATCCACCAACAATCCTCTACTCTACATACAACAGACACAAGTTCACAACCTTCTTATATCCCTTATATCACATCCATGTCTTTTCCAAAGAAAAGACCTTACATTTAAACCTTATTACATTTGACCAAGATCAGGTCAGCCCATAAGGCTTTCCTAATTACAAAAAATTACATAAGCCCTTTCTAAGATACACATGGTATCTAAAACAAGTTTACAATGATTACATTACAATAAATAAGGATTGACATCCTTGAATTATGCTTGTCAATCAAAACACACACTTTATTCCCTGAGTTGGCTTTAGAATAAGCCATTGCAAAAGCACATGCCCCAAATGATGTCACCAATCATTCTATACCTTGCACTAACCAATGAACATCATTCATTAAATCTTCCATCATCCTTCAAGATCACATACCTTGAATCCAATCCCTCTGAAATCTATACCAAAAACTCAGAGACTAACTCTGTCAATTCTCACTATCACAGTCCAGTGACCAGTCTTTAACAAAATAGTTGTATCTTCCTTAATATGCATCCATTAATGATGAAATCTCAGATATAAGATCACAACATCCATCTAAACTCTCATCTAACTCCATAGCATTTGAAACATTCATACACCCATCGTACACTATGATTACCAGTTTGGTTCCTTCATAGAAGTATATGTTGACATTAGTGACAAAACACAAATGACAATAGTATGAGTGCCCATTTAGTAACATAGTAATTAAACATATTAAATGTCTCAATCACCATCCATGCATTATAAATATCCAACAATCTCCCCCTTTGGAATTGATGTCAAAATATGGGAAAATCTTTATCCCAAAGTTGTATCAACCTAAAAGTCCTTCAACAAAACAATATTCCCAATCAGTGAGGATTTTAACATAGCAACACTCCCCCTTTGACAATAATGGAAAAGGGTGCCATGGGGCTTCAAATTCCTTCACATATAAACTTTCTCCTATGATCACTCCCCCTGAGGAGTAGATCCCTACATCCAGTCCAGAAAAAGGATAAGGCTCTGAATACTTTTGGACTGATGCATCTTTGCATCATTTAGTTTTGACTAGGGGGGGCCTGAACCCCTAGCATATCTCTGAGATATTCAAAGATATCTTTTGGTAGTGGCTTTGTGATGATGTCTACAATCTTCTATTATGTACTAATATATTCTAATTTGATTTCTTTTTGTGCCATCTTGTCTCTCAAGAAGTGATACTTGATAGAAATATGTTTAGTTTTAGAATGCATCACCAGATTCTTTGACATGTTTACTATACTGGTGTTGTCACAATGAATAACCACATGCTCTTCAAAAGTTATTCCAATGTCTGTCAGCATTTGTTTCATCCAAATAATCTAAGTGCAATTTATAGTAGTAACAACATACTCTGATTCAACAGTAGATTGTGCTATACAATCTTGTTTCTTACTTAGCCAAGAAACCAACTTTTTCTCAAGGAAAAATGCACCACCACTTGTACTTTTTTTGTCATCAATATTTCCTACCTAATCAACATCAGCATAAGCATGAAGTTCAAAGCTATCATTCCTATCATACCATAAACCATAGTCTATGGTTCCTCTGAGATACCTCATTATCCTTTCAAGAGTAGCTAGATGAGTCTCTTTAGGTTTTGCCTGATATCTAGAAATGATTCCAACAACATTAGCAATATCTGGTCTGGTGTGAATTAGATATTGTAACCCTCCAACCATTGATCTATACAAAGTTTGAAAAACATATTTTGATTCATCATCAATTATTAGCTTGTTTCTAGTCACCATAGGTGTTCCTACCGGTTTACAATCTTCCATACCAAATTTCTTAAGTAATTCTTTGAGATACTTGGTCTTAGAAATGAAAATATCATTCTCATTCTGAGTTATTTGTAGTCCAAGGAAGAATTTCATTTCACCTATCATAGACATTTCAAATTCACTCTCCATTTCTTTAGCAAATTTCTTACATAGATCATCATTACCTCCAAAGATAATATCATTGACAAATACTTCTACTATTAGGATTCCATCTTTAGTAGTTCTCAAATACAAATTCAGTAACATAGTAATTAAACATATTAAATGTCTCAATCACCATCCATGCATTAGCAATATGCAACATTGGATGATTGTTGCAACTGATTATTTCACAAAGTGGATAGAAGCTATCCCCACCAAAAGGGAAACAAGAAAAATAGTGATTGATTTTCTATTAGATAATATTTTGACTAGATTTGGTGTCTTGATTAAATTGATCACTGATAATGCAATGTACTTTAGATCAGATGAGTTTAAGGATTTCTGCAAAGAAAATGGAATTATGACATCTTATTCATCTCCTTATCACCCTCAAGAAAATGGACAAGTTGAATCCAGTAACAAAAGTATCCTAAAATTTTTGAAGAAAACATTGGAAAGAAATAAGAGAGCCTGGCATTCAAAAATGAAGCTTTCTCTATGTGTGGATAGAATTATAGTAAAGAAAGCTATAGGGAAGTCTCCATTTGAGCTTGCATATTGATTACAGTCAAGGTTTCCTATTAATAACTTGCTTCCTATATATAAGTTTATCTAGGATGAAGAGTTGGATATTTTAGAGCCAATGCAGGACAAAATTATGCAGTTGCTTGAGTTGGATGAAACAAGAAGAGATAGTCAAAATGACAATGTTAAGTTACAAAAAAAAATGAAATACCTTTTTTACAAGAGAGCTACTACCAAAAAATTCCAACCAGATGATCTAATGCTCTAATGGAATGTGAGAGAAGAGGATAAGGGAAAATATAAGAAGTTTGAATCACTATGGCTTGGCCCTTACTTAATCCATCAAAGTTTTGGAAAGGATTCCTACTTGTTGAAGAGTATGGATAGAGAAATTTTTGAGTTTCCAGTGCATGGGCAATTCTTAAAACCCTTTTTCAGTTAAATTTTTGGTTCTTATGAACATGTAAATTTTGTATAGGTGTGTTTCCCTTTAGGTTGTGTTTCTTTCTTGTTGTAGGTTAGTTGGTTTTGGTTTGCTATCCTAGAGATATGTGGTTCTTACTTAAATTTTCATTTAAACATCCTCACATAGAGCCACTGTTAGTTGTATTAACTACTTTTTGAAGTTGTCCCTTCAAAATTTTGATTTTAAGGTGGTCTTTGTGTTTCATGAATTGGTCTCCTACTTTTTTCCATCCCAGAGCTCAAAATTGTTTAGAAATGTGAAAAACCCTAAGTGCTAGGTTATAATACCTTTAAAAATTCAAAAAAGCCATAAAATGTTCATCCAAGTCTATTTGGCTGTTACTTTTTCAAAATCACTTAACATTCCCTTTAAGGATGTGCACTTTTATATCTCTAGCTAGTCACTTAGTCTCGTGATAGTTTCAACATATTCCCTTTTCTCTAGCAATTACCCAAAAGATTTTGTCACGCAGTTTCCTTAAGATAAGAGAAAGGGAATGCCATTTGGAGGCTTCTTCCCCACATTGCCTTAGCTCCAAATATTGGAGCAGATGATGGCCAATTTTAATGCATTGATGAAATATCTTGAGGACAAAATTAATGAGAAGGAGAGAGGGAAAGAGAAGCACTCTAAGTTAGACTATGATGATGATAGTGATGGTGGCTTCTCAATGCATAGCATCCCTACTATGAGTAGCTATTGATTGAAGAACATGAGGCTGGTGAAAATGTAATTGTTGACTTAACTAAGTTACATAGTTATCAAGATACAAATGAGCCTCCATCAAAAAAGAAAAAGTTATTAATTGGAGAGCCTTCCCAAGTGAGAACTATGGATAAAAAGAAGAAAAGAGTGGGATCCCTCTTCACTGTAACAAGGGTCTATGACCACTAGTTGAGGAAGAAAATAAGATAAGAGAAGATGTTGGTTCTTGGGTAGGATTTTACACTCCATGAGATACCAATATGCTTATGATGGATGTTAAGGAATGGTTAGCTCCAAATATGGGCAATCTATAAGAAACTGGACCAACTATAGGGATAAGACTACGCTCTTCTGGTTCTTGCTCTGCAAAACCAAGGTGGGTGCACCTGATCCAATAGTATTAACTCTGACTGATAGTTCTAACTCTGCCCCTTATTTATTTATTGGATCTTTCAACAGATGAATATAGTGAGAAAATAATAAACAAAAACCTATTATTCATTGACTCTCCATCACTGGATAGGATAATACATAAATGTAAATAAAAGTAAAGACTAGTAGTGATTTAAATGATTGGGATTATAAGGTTTGAATCACTCTCCTCAACACAAAGATAGGAGAATATAGGCTAGTACCTTATCCATTGGGAAAAATATTAAAGAAAAGGATGAATACAATGGTGTCTAAAATTGGTCTTTAGACATAAACACAAATATCCCAACTCTTTCCTTCTTATGAAAATCCCTCAAATAAATTCCAAGAACACATATTCCACTTTCAGCAATATGTAATCTAACTCTAGGTTGGAACTCAAAGCACCAATACATTCATATAAACCTTATGCAAAGATTTAAAGATTCAAATAATAGAGCAAAGGAGAGCAAAGATCTGAGGCTTGTATTAAGTATAACCTTTCACCATGTGCATACAGTATCCAGAATAGTAAGCTTACAAGATAAGAACAACCTATACTTCTTCTCTATTGTTTGATAAAATGATATCAAAAATTAGAATCCTTGACTGAAAGCTAGGGTTTCAAAAATTTCTATCTTTTTAACACCTTAACTCCAATCCCTTAGAATGATCATGAAAAATCCCTTTATACCAAGAGATGCAACAAGCAACCGATCATTCTAGGGTTACAAAAATTAACCTAAAAAAAAACCTTTACAACAACCCCAAAGGGTTTAAAATAACTACACTACTAAAAGAGGTGAGATATTTGTAATTGAGTCGACATGCTTTATGTTTTCAATGCTATCCTGGCTCAATTTTCACAAATTTGATTTTATCATCACGCTGTCCAACTACAATGAATGCCCTTCTACAAAAATTCAACCCTGATATTCATTTGGCTCAGCATCATAGGAAACAAAATTGGATTTTAGCTGTAATTCATGCTTTCTATATCCTTTCCCAATGATAATCTATACTAAACACTTCAATTCGTGGCCATCGCATCACTTTACATGACTCACTGGTTCAAAAACCCTAGCAAAACCTTGTAGGATATTTGAATTTGAATAAAAATGGTAACCGACTCAACTTTAAAATGTGACCATTGATGCATTTTATTCTCGGTAGATCGGGCGGTTTGCAAAAATCCCACAAGAGTCAACAAAAATATTTAAAAATCGCTTTACACATCACTAAAACCCTCGACCAATGAGAAAAAAGAATGTCATTGATGAATCAGTATATTGGACCCACTCTTCATAAGGTTCTAAATGAATGGCTAGTGTAAGGTCGCATAGCCTCAAAAGATTCTATGCGATGATACACCCACCGTCAGATCTTCTATCTCTGCATCCCTTAGAAACTCTCGGGCCCACTGACGTGTCTGCATACCTAAAATCCATAGCCAATCAAAACATGACACCTCAGCTATGAATCACTAGATGTCCCACTATTCTTGGCTAACCCTTAACCCTTTGACCCATTTGGCAAATATGCGACCAAAGACAATCGCATGTTTGCTGAGAAATTTAGGGCCTCACTAATTTATTTGGAGATTCAGCAAATAGACATTCACGTATCTGCTAAAAGATTTAGAACATCACTAGGTTACTTTGTGAATGAGAAAACATAGAGGAAACTTTATCAGCCCACTAAACATTTTGTCTGAGCTACCAAAAAACTTTGATAACCCTGGGCCCACCTGCAAATCACCACATGTCATCATACCTTTCGTCACCTCCGACCAGTCACCTCTAACATAGGACCCACCCTCTTTGGCATCTAATCAGATGATGGGTGTGAGATCAAATGGGAGAAGAATATTCCATGTGATCATACATCGACCATCGATCAAAAATCTTTGACACAGGCCCCACTAAAAATATTCTGAGTCATTAATATGTGGACCAATGAGAAAGTGCTGACTAAGCATACCTGGCATGTGGACCCATATATTGAAAAGCCTTTTCTGTGAAAGAGAATCAATGGCTATCACAACTTCACAAACCTCTGACACACTCCATAATATCTTACACCCATCATTGGATTGAGATAGTGTTAGAAAGATAGGCCCAGGAAAGGAATAAGGTCGAAAACTATAAGAAATATTAAAGTGCTAGACTTAGGAAAAATCACACCGACGGACTTAGGAAAAATAAAGCTAGGCGCTTGGAGACTTAGGGAAAAAGAAGACTGCCAAGTGAAAATATTTGACACACATGCATTATAAAGTTTTTAAGTGGCCCAAAAAGTAACACGAATTTATAATAGGGCTAGGGAACACTTAGGGTTTTCCTTGCAAACGGTTAGATTTTTGAATTTTACCTAGGGTTTTTTGCCAGGAAGATGGGAGAAATACTTGCAGAGGCATGAAAATTTTTATTATGCTAATAGTGGCTCATGCTTAGGGAGGTGTATCTCCTATAGATACAATGAGAAACTAGAATCTCCTAGTACAGCAGACCAGAACCAAAAATTTTGAACCAAAAATAGGGAACTGCACACAAAAACCTAAAAAAAACCTATATAGAAACTGCCAAAACTTTTAGGAGAAATAGAATTTCAAAAATTGACTATGAATAGGAAACTCCAAGAGTTCTCCTATCAAATTCTTTAGAATGTAAGAACCTGCTCCCCATTTTTCTTCAATAATATATGGGCCTAACCATATGGGATCAAATTTCCCATGCTTTCCTTTGTCTTGCATTGTTACATTCCCCATTAATACCATGTCTCCCTCTACAAAATTTCTCTAAGTAGTCCTTCTATCATACAAGAATTTGTACTGGGCCTACAAATTCTCATTCTTGATGTGTGCATCATTTCTTACCCCATTGAGTTGAATCAGGTCATTCATTCTAACTGTCATATCTTCTTCAACATCTTCATCATATTTCTGAATGAACTGGTATATCTGTAACAAATTATTTTGGGATAATCTTGCATTTATTCCATACACTAAGTCAAAAGGGGCACACCCTATTGCTTTCTTTATTGTTACCCTATCAGCCCACAGGGCTTGCAATAACTTAGAATCCCAAGCCTTCTCATTTTTGTCGAGGACTCTTTTCAAAATCTTGATTAAACTCTTATTGCTAGATTTTGCCTGGCCATTGCCTTGTGGGTGATAAGTAGATGAATATGAAATTTTAATACCATTATGTTAGTAGAAATCAACAAACTCTTCTGACCTAAAACATAATGCATTATCAACCACCATAGTTTCTGGACAACCAAACCTTGTCAAGATATTCCGCATCATAAAATCTGTCACCACCTTGCTAGTTGCTCTTCTTGTAGGGATTTCCTCAACCTACTTTGTGAAATAATCTATTGCCACTAAGATGTAGGAATGTCCACCACTAGACTTATTAGGGATTTCACCAATGAAATCCATACCCCACTTCTGAAAAGGGGCTTGAACAGAAACAGGTCTGAGAGGCAAATTCCCACTGAATTTTAATTTTATTGCAAACCTTTGGCAAGGATCACACCTCTTGACAAAGTGATGTGTATCTTTGAAAAGTGAAGGCCACCAAAAACCTACCCCGATGATCTTGAGGGCTGTAGTCTTAGCCATGTAATGTCCTCCACAAATTCCACTGTGCATTTCATGCATCAAGAGCTAGGTTTTATCATGGTCTACACACCTGAGCAAAACACCTTCATTACTCCTCCATCAAAGCTCACCATTTATAATTGCATATCTCAAAGAGTGGAGTTTAATAGTTCTTCTCTTATTGTCATCCATTTCAAGGGGTAAAACCATCATTTGTAAATATTTGACAATATCTTTATACCATTCACAATAGTCCATGTTGCACACATAAGGTCTTTGATCCTCTTCTAGCATATTGATCTAGTTTGCATTTAGATTACTTTGGGCCATCAACTTTTCTAGGCCTAAACCTCTAACCAACTTTGTAATGTGGATATCAATGTTAAATTCTTGAATTCTATTAATCCACCTACATCTTCTTCCTGAGACCTCTTGTTGGATCAAGATGTCCTTGACGACAGCACTTGGAACATAGGCAACCACTATGGCTCCCACCAAATAACATCTAAATGTTTTAATGGCCTTGACTAAGGCATAAGCCTATTTCTCAATGATATCATAATTTAATTCTGCTTCTTGTAAAGTCTTGCTAAAAAAGGAAATAGGTTGTTCAAAACCTTCAACATTCTTTTGTAAAAGTACTGCAGCAATAGTATGAGTAGATGCAAAAGAGAAAATTTGCATTGGCTTGCTATAATCTGGTGTCTTCAAGACTGGGCCATGCTTAATGGCCCTCTTAATGTCATTGAAGGCTTGAAATACTTCAGTATTCCATTCCATTTTTGCTCCTTTCTTTAACATCCTTGATATGGGAATACTGATTTCTGCAAAGTTTGTAATAAACCTTCCTAAAAAGTTGACCTGTCCTAAAAAGGACTAAATTCCCTTGATATTTTTTTGGTAAGGATATTTTTTCAATGGCTTCCACTCTTTTAGGATCTATCCTTACACCATCCTTTGAAACAATGTGCCCCAAAATTTTTCCTTCTATCACACCAAAGGCACACTTCTTTGGGTTCAAAGAAACCCCATACTCTAATGCTCTAATAAAAATTTTCTCAAGATGTTGACAATGTTGTTCTTCTTTTGCTAAAAAATTTGTCAAGTCATCCTGATATACCACCATAAATCTATCAATGAAATCTACAAAGGCTACATCCATAGCCCTTTGAGAAGTGGCACCTACATTAGTCAACCCAAATGGCATTCTTACATAAACATATGTTCCCCATGGAGTTGTAAATACAATTTTGAACTGTTCTATGTCCTTTACCATGACCTGATTGTAACCAAAAAAGCCATCCATCATGGACATTAATTCTGATCCAGTGACCTTTTGCAACATGTTCTCCATATTGGGTAATCCATAGTTATCTTTCAAAGAATTTATGTTAAGATTCCTAAAATCTACACATAATCTAATATCACCATTCTTTTTTCTGACAGGCACTAAATTTGAAACCCAAGTGGAATGCCTAATGGGCTTGATTATTCTAGCATCCATCATCTTCTTGAGGTCACTCTATTGGATACAATTATCTGAAGGAGATTTTTGGATTAATTATGTGTTGTCTTTGATGTCACACAAATGTCATATCAATTATCAAGCTCAGTCAGTCAGCAAAGCAGTTCCCAGTGTCTACAGAGCTCAGTCGGTCAGCAGGTAGTTTTTCAGTGTCAACCAAGTTTCCATGGTTATCGAAGGAAAGTTAGTGTTTACCAAGTTCTCTCAGTCTCCAAAGGATGGTGCAAAATTCACAGTGTTTACCGAGTTCACTCGGTCACCGAAGGAAATCTTTTTAGGATTAGTGTTTGCCGAGCATGGTCGACCCAGTAAAGAATTTTGTTAATTTGAGTAATGAAGTTTGTTTATTCCAGCTGACTGTTGTAATGAGTGTTAATGATTATTAGTGCCGACTTGACAATCTAAATGGACAATCCAAATGGTATATATATAAAGTCAAATTGTGAATTAAAAGTGTACAAGAGAAGAATAGTGTGAAAGTGTGGAAATTTGTGAGCGAACATGCAAATCATTTTGAAGGAAGGTGTGTGCGAATTTTGAAGGATGGTTAGATATCCTTGAGGAATAGCAAAGATTTATTTGATCAATAAGGATCTAGTGAACCAGAACATAGATCTATAATCAGCAATTCAGTTGCATATTATTCAGGTCACTTCATTATTACTTTCTTACCATTGTAGCAGTGATTTCAAAATCTCTTAACAGAGTTGGTTTAACAACCATTTGTAAATCCTCTAACAAGGTGACAGTTCTATTGAATTGTTTCAAAGACCTCTTAAAGGGCCACTCCTAACAAGGTGATTAAATCCTCTAACAAGGTCACACCTAACAGTGTGTTTTGTAACCTTTAACCGGGTTGGCTCCTAACAGGGCTCACTTTAGAAGAGTGAAAAATAGTAACTAGTTACATTGGTGGTTTTTCCCATATTGGGTTTCCATGTTAAATTTGGTGTCTCTTGTGTTCATGTTATTTTATTTATGCATGCATGTTAATCACTGATGAATGCTTAAGAATAGTTATAATTAATACTCACTATAATAACTGAGTTACAACATTTCTTTGTATGTTTACCGAGTAACAGTAGTAAATGATTTAATAAGACATCTAAGGGATCTATGGTAATCTTTTTGTGGTTAACTGATTCACCCCCCCTCTTAGTTACTCCATCTATATTTCCAACAATTGGTATCAGAGCTTTTAGTGCTTGCAGGAAGGGTTTCAAGGACCTAAGCTAAAGATCAAGATGTCTTACAAGAGATAAATTCCAAGGCTTAACAGAGATAACTTTTTAGCATGGCAAGGTCTCATGAGACTTCATCTAGCTTCCATTGGTGATTCAAGATGAAAATATCTTGACCAAGAATATACAGCTCCTACTAGCACATTAATTGTTGAAGATATTACAGAGAAAAAGAACCATAACACCATAATGATAGACATTGCATCAGCCCTCAGCTATGAAGAATTTGATGAGATAAAAGACTGGACAACTGCTTATGCAATGTTGAACAAGCTGAAGAAAATTTATGGTGGTGATGAAAATGTGAAGAGAGCCAAAGCAGAAAGCCTAAGAGGATAGTTTGATCTGATGAAAATGAGAGAAGATGAAAACATTGCAAAATATGTTGAAAGGATCAAGGTAAGTGTTAGTGCAATCAAAGCTTTTGGAGGAACAATTAATGATGAAACTATTATAAGTAAGGTTCTCAGAATATTACTCCCTATCTATGCAATAAGAGTATCTGCTATTCAAGAAAGAAGATGTGAAAAAAATCACAATATAACTTTGGATGCCTTAGTGGGAAGATTGATAGCCTTTGAGTTGGATAACTATGAAAACTATGTTCCAACTTCCAAAAATATTGAATCAGCATTTGAGGTCAAACTTTCACTTAAGAAGGGAAAAAAAATAAAGGACATCCAGTCAGAGAGTGAAGAAGAATCAGAGGAAAGTTTTGATAGTGATCTTGAAGTTATTGAAGCATTACTTGCAAAGAAATATACTAGAGGTAGAGGTAAATACAAAGGTAAAACTCCATTAATCTATTTTTCATGTGGAGAAATTGGTCATATTGCAGCTAGGTGCCCAAACAAGAAAAGAAAGGATGAGAAGAAAGGTCACAAGTACAATGGCAAGAAGAATTTCAAATCATTCAAGGATAAAGGTAAGAAAACATGTTTTTTGGCTAAGGATTCTGATGATAGTGAAGAAGAAATTGTCTTCATTGCTATAAAAAATGAATCTGATGATCAAGAAGATGAGATGGCACTTATCTCTCATATAAGCAAAAATGATACATGGATCATAGACAGTGGATGTTTGCATCATATGACTGGTGACAGAACAAAGTTTGAACACCTTGAAGACTATGATGGTGGTAATGTAAGGTTTGGAAACAATGAACCTTGTTGCATAAAAGGAAGAGGATGAATCTCATTAACCAAAGAACTTATATGTGTTAATGCATATTGGGTTGAAGGACTAAAGCATAATATTCTAAGTGTAGCATAGCTAATCAACATTGGATTCAAGGTTGAATTCATGCATGGCAAAGCAAGACTACTGGATGATAAAGGAAAACTAATTGGATCAAGCAAACAAACCAAAGGTAACTTGTTTTATCTTGATCTTGGTGAATGCTCATGTTTTATTGCTCAAATTGAAGAAAGTTGGTTATGGCACAAAAGGTTATGTCATGTAAATTTTGATAACATGGTGAAAATAAGCAAACTCAAGAAAGTAAGAGGCATTCCTACTTTGAAGAAACCTGATGTTGGTCTATGCAAGAATTGTCATATTGGAAAAATGGGAAAGACTAGCTTTAAAAGTAAAAACTATCAGTCTGAAGATATTTTGGAAATTATGCATACTAATTTATGTGGACCTATTGGAATTGAGATCTATACTAGAGAAAAATTCTTTATTATCTTTGTTGATGATTACTCTAGAATGATGACTGTTATGTATCTAAGAGAAAAGTCATAAGCATTTGAGAAATTCAAATGGTGTTTGGCAAGAGTAGAAAAGGAAACAGGGAAAAGAATGAAGTGCTTGAGATTAAATAGAGATGGTGAATTCATCTCCCATGAATTCAATAATTTTTGCTTTAAAAGAGGAATCAAAAGATAGGTATCAACCCCAAGAACTCCTGAGAAGAATGGAATAGTTTAAAGGAGGAACAAATCTATCATGGATTGTGCAAGGACTCTAATGATTAAAAATAAAATTTTTATGAAATACTGGAAGGAAACTATCAGCACTGTAGTTCATACCTTAAACCAAGTACAATTGAAGAAAGACACATTCAAAACTCCTTATGAGTTATGGTATGGCTATAAACCCAATGTAAGTTACCTGAAAGTATTTGGTAGTAAATGTTACATCTCAAAAGAATCTAGAAAAGGAAAATTTGATGTGAAAAGTGATGAAGGAAGAAAGTTGATGAGTTTGCAGAAAAGACTGAAGAAGAAAGCAAAAAGGAACCAAAGGATTACAGAAGATTTGTTTACATTGAACCTGATACATTGCCAGACACATCTATCAATAAGGAGACTGCATCGACCAAGCCCAGTATAGTAACTGAGTCACAAGAAGAAGTTCAAACCGAGTCACAAGAAGAAGTTCAAACTGAGTCACAAGGACCCGAGTCTCAGTCTGAAGTTACCGAGAAAATATCTATTGACCCTGAGCAACCAGAACCTAAAGATGAAATTCAAGAAGATGACAATGGAACTCATTCAAGAGGCAAGGAACCTGTATTGGCCAAATATGTTAGGAGGCATCATACACTAGATCAAATTATTGGAAACAAATCAGATGGTACTATGACAAGAAGTAAACTAAAAGGTACATGTTTACTTGCTGATTTTGAACCTAGAAATGTGAAAGATGCATTAGAAAATGAAAGTTGGATTGAGGCTATGATTGAAGAAATAAAAAAAATAGAGAAGAACAAAACATGGACTCTTTTACCTTGGCCTAAAGACAAAAATGTAATTGGAACAAAATGGGTATTCAGGAATAAGTTGAATGAAGATGGTCAAGTATCAAGAAACAAAGCTAGATTGGTGTGTAAAGGATATTCTCAAGAAGAGGGTATAGATTATGGTTAGAATTTTGCTCTTGTTACAAGATTAGAAGGTGTAAGAACTCTACTTGCATGTGTAGCACATAAAGGATTTAAGGTATATCAGATGGATGTAAAATCTGCATTTCTCAATGGTATTCTTGATGAAGAAGTCTACATTGAGCAACCTGAAGGTTTTGTTGATCCAGACAAAAGGAATATGGTTTGCAAGTTACACAAAGCATTGTATGGTCTAAAACAAGCCCCTAGAGCATGGTATGAAAGATTACATAACTATCTTATTCATATTTGTTTCAAAAGAGCTAATGATAATAGTAGTTTGTACATCAAGGAAGGACCAGATAAAAAAATTGTTTTGGCAGAAATATTTGTGGATGATATTATGTTTACAGGTAATGATGATCAATGCAAAGAATTTCTAGAGAAAATGAACAAAGAATTTTAAATGTCTATGTTTGGTCAAATAAAGTTCTTTGTTGGTCTTCAAATTCAGCAGAGCAAGAATGGTATCTACATTACTCAGTCTAAATACATCAAGGAAATACTCAAGAAGTTTGGTATGGAAGATGCAAAACTAGTTGGTACACCCATGATTACTGGAATGAAGCTTACCAAAGATGATGATTAAAAATAAGTAGATCAGACCTTATACAGATCAATGATTGAAAAATTATAGTATGTAGTTCATACAAGGCCTGATATTGCCTTAGTAGTTGGTATAGTAGCAAGATTCTCAGCAAAACCCAGAGAAAATCATATGATGGCAATCAAAAGAATCTTGAGATACTTGAAAGGAATTGAAGATTATGGCTTGTGGTATAAATTTGGAGGCAATCTAGACTTAAAAGTGTTTACTAATGCTGATTGGGCAAGAAACATTGATGACAGAAAGAGTACAAGTGGTAGAGCATTCTTTCTTTGCAAGAGGTTGGTATCTTGGACTAGTAAAAAGAAAAATTTCACATCCCAATCCACAAAAAAAGTGGAATATGTTGCTGCAGCAGTAAATTACTCTAATATTGTTTGGTTTAAACAGTTATTGGAAGGCATGAAGGTTGAGATCAAAGAACCAGTTGTTATATTTTGTGATAATACAAGTGCAATAAATATTTCAAAGAATCCAGTAATGCATTCCAAAACCAAGCACATTTATATAAAATATCACTTTGTCATAGAATTGGTGTAGGACAAGGAAATCAGATAGGAATATATTCATACAAAAGAACAGATTGCAGATATATTCACCAAGCCACTACCTAAGGATGCATTCTTTTATCTAAGAGGTAAGTTAGGGGTCATTCCCCTATTCGAGGCTCACTAAATAAAGTTTTAGTGATGCATCAACCAGAGCATATTGAAGATGTAATACCTCTCCTATGGTGATACTTAGACTTTTCTGATTTCGACATCTTATTATTATTATGGTCAAGACTATACATTTACATTTATGTTTTGTGGATGATGACATGATGAATATGCTCATTTATGGTTAGTAATTACATGTTTATGAGATTAGAAAATTATCTATTTTTATATGGATCTAACCCAATTATTTGAATCTAACCACTATCATGATGTTTTATGTTTCATGGATGTGTCTGATGTGTTTTTCATGACTCCGGGATGAAGTCATAGTTACTCACTTAGTTGAGGTCCACATGATGTATCGATCCTGGTCATCTACTTGCATATATTTGATTTGTATCTCCATATGTATATATATGTATCTCTTCTTGGTGATGCAGGATTGCAGGTACCGGGTGTTGTCTCCACCTGGCTTAACAGGTCTGAGCGATCCCTCAAAATCCTCAATCGTTGTTGTTGTTACGGAGGTATCGCCAGGTCCACATGAAGAAACTTCACCTTTGATCCTTTTATCCTTAGGTGGGAAGTGTCGAGTCAGTCCCTTGTGTGAATGTCTTATGTGGTTTTGTAGTTGATGGAATTATGGATCTTGTAGCTAGTTCTTGCCTTCATGATATGTTCAATTCTGTTAGTAGATCATGGATGTAGATTATTGTTCATTTGAGGGTATGATTTAGTAGTGTATCTCATTAGGAGTGATTTTGAGTGCAATTAAATCATGTGGTTTTAATACCCATGATAAGGATTAATTTTATGGTATTTTAATGTCTAAGGAAATATTAATAATAAAAGGTTTTAAACAATAGTGGTAAAATTCTAACCTATGCTAGTGGCTACTTAATATATACATATATATTTTAGAATGAGGATTAAGGTATGAATAAACAATATAGTTTATAATAATGTTATTCTAATGTTTAACATTAATAATAATGTACCTTATTTATGGTATTATTTTATAATACTAATAATGACAAAGAGTCTATAGCAATAAAAATAATAATATGTGTTATAATAATAATATTATGCTTGTAATAATATTTGTAATAATAATAATATATGTACACATAGGCATATGGGTGCACACATATGCATATGCATACATATATTTATATATAATTAGTACCATGTAGTTATTTATTATATTAATAAATAATTAGATCAATTAGCGGTATGGTAAATAGGATTATCCTATTACCATAGTTGAATAATTTAATAAATTGTTTTAAGATTATAATATTTATTTTAATATCATTAAATTTGGGGACTCAGATTATAGTTTATTTATCCCTTTTCGGGAATGAGTTTTCAAAACCATCTCTTTAACGGATGGATAGTTGAGATGGTTGTACTAGTTGGATTACCTGTGCAACCACCTCCTCCATCCTATTTACAGGAAAGATTTCCTGTGTAAAAAGGGAGTTGGGAGAAGAGGATTATTATTATTATTGTTGTAGAAAATTTATCCTGTGAGTTTGGCATTTGGATTGTTACGGGTAGAGGCTGGAAGATTGCGAGCAAAGGGAATCAAAGGAGTGTTGGAAACATTGGAGAGGGTTTGATCTTCCTTCTTCTCCAACTGGTCTTCGCAGGACTCCAAGTTGGAATCCATCCTGAGAAGTAGATTTATTTTGTAGAATGAATGTAAAATCTAGATTTCTGGAAAAGTTTCTGTATATTGTGCTATGGTTGCAAAATATATATATATATGCATTATTGTAGTATTATTATCTTGTGTATATGAATGATCTATTACTCGATGAGATTATGATTGTTTACCTTTTTGTTTAGAATCAAAAACTATATATATATATGTTTTATTTTCTATGTATTTGAAATGTGTTTGTGGAAAGTTATTTTACGAATGTTTGTATGTTCACTGTGGTGAAACCTCCCTGGGAGGGTAGAAGTGGTTTTGATCTGGTAGGGTAGTGTATTTTACTGTCACTAGATGTATTATGAATGCTTCCAGATTTTAGAAATTTTGTTGTAACCTTACTGTTTCATGTCTATTTATGTGCCACCTTTCTTTTCCCTGATCTAGAATATATTTGTTAGATAGATAGGGAGGATTGATGGGCCATTTCTGAAGGGAAACTGGGATATCTCAAATGGGTCGTGCTCATTTTAGGAAACCTTAGTCCCCATAACACCCAGTTTTACCCGCAAGACAAAGTTGACAGTCGTTCTCTGTAGTTCCAGTCGGCTCAGTGTGTTAACCGAGTTAGGTCGGTAATGTGTTAACTGAGTTAGGTCGGTAATGTGTAAGTTTATGTACTTTAATTTCTTATACTTTAAGTTATACTTGTATAAAGGGATTAGGTACCCTTTGAATCCATTGGAATAGGTTTCAGGTTCCTAGGAGTTAAGTTGTAACTTTTAAATTTTAGATTTTTAATTAAATCAGACTTAGTCAATTTTCAGGATTAGCTAGGTTTTAGGTTTAGAAAGAAATTTTGTATAAACCTGAAGATTGTTCATTCCTTGTCTAGTGGAGATTATTTTCAGTACATTTAGATGCCTTTATTGAGATAGAATGTTTGTAAGGAGCAGTTTAGGGTTTAGAGTCAAGACATTTTAAACATTCTTAAATGTACTTGATTTCTCTAAACATACATAACTATCCTATTATTTCCAATTCTTTGTAGCAGTTTTCAAATGTGTTTCTACTATGTGTATGATGTAATTGTGATGTATGGGTTGAGGGTAGAAAACCTAACGACACCTAGTGAGTGGCTCTCAGTGTGGGGCTGGGGCCCTAAAGTGGCTAGAACCAGGATAACCGACTGAAGAGTTATTTAACAAGTGAAAATTTAATTAAACTGATGGGAATGGGTTAAAACATTAAAAAGATTAAATGTACCTCACCCATGCCATTAGTGCTAGTAAAGGCTATGGATGGGAGTGGGAGAAGGTACCTATGCGTAGGTACGATTGAATGGCACTTGTCTGTATGAAAGGCATTCGATCCCGCATGTGCCTACTTGAGGGCCGGGGCCCGAAGTGGCTAGTACCAAGACAACCCAAGGAGTGAGGGCTATGTGATGACACTAACTTAGGTTGTTGCTTAGAGTTTCTACCCAAGCCTTAGAACCTTTTGGGAAAGATCTATACTTTGACTCTCTTTTCATTTGCTATTTTGGGAAAGATTACCCAACCCTAGGTTTGGCCTAGCTATTCCTTCTTTGTGGACCTTGGTGTTTATCTCCTAGCACGGGGGAGTGGGCCTTATAGGTATCCACGTGGTTGGGTGGTAAAAATTTTTATTGAGGTATCTTTTGCAGATACATGCCTGAAGATTCATGCTTGCTTATGTACCAGATTTGAAGAATGAAGGCCTTGTGATTATATTTCATGATGCATAATCTTGTTACCTCTTATGAGGAGTTGAATGCAATGTAATCAGTAATGTATTTCATAATGATGTAATTGGAATGGGTAGACTTAGGAAGAAGGGAAAAGGGAAATGTGAACTTTATGTTTAAGATGTATGTTGGAAAAGAAAAGGATTTTTTTTTAACATTCCAAATTATGTAACAGGCTTCCATTATTGTTGTTTAAGTGAAGCTATTGAAAAACCAAATGTAGTATATTTTTAATGTATCAAATGAGTTGGATAAATTTTATAAGTTACATTGTTCATAAAGGATATTTAGGAATATAGATGATTTTTAAATGGAAAGTTGAAATGAAAATATTTTGTATTTCTTAAAGATATGATGCAGTTTGCTTTGAGAAATAAATCTTGTTGTTAGTTTACTTAATGGATTTGAATGAATCATGCATTTAAATGAAAAGGGAACCTTGGAAGGAATCTAAGTTTAAGTTTTGATTACATAACTCTTTTCAAAGTTCAAAATTTTTCATAAATTTTTACTTAGGTTTTCTTTTGTTAAGAGAATCTTTGTTCTCTTCCCTAGTTCCCTTGTGGGGCATTACAGAAGATCAGTCAGTTGATGCAGCTTAGTCAAGGAATCACTGCATATGAATTAGTACTCAAGGTACATTGCTATTCACCTGGTATGTGTTGTCTTTGGCATGTGTTGTCAAAAAGGGAGAGTTTTCTATCATAATTGAAGAAATTTCTTAAGGTTTCTAAGAGGGAGAGTTTTCAGTCTGAAAGAGAAGTTTGCTAACAGAGGGAGTTCTCATAGATGAGAATCAGAATGAAGCTAAGGATATGTTCCTTACTCTATGTTTTTTGTGAAATTTCATTGTGCTGTGACATGTTGTGTTGCCATCAATGCCAAAGAGGGAGATTATTGGATACAATTGTCTGAAGGAGATTGTTGGATTAATTGTGTCTTGTCTTTGATGTCACTACAATAACTGAGTTACAACATTTCTCTGTATGTTTACTGAGTAACACCAGCAAATGATTTAATAAGACATCTAAGGGATCTGTGTTAATATTTTTGTGGTTAACTGATTCACCCCCCCCCTCTCAGTTACTCCATCTATATTTCCAACACACTCTTCATTTTGGGTGCCAAGGTAGGGTTAACAGGTCTTAATTTTTGTCTGAAAGGTTTTGTGCCTTCTTTGAGTGGAACCTCATGTTGGAAAAGGTCTTCCCTGTAAGCTTTAAGGTCTTCATAGGACCAGGAAAAAACATGCCTAAATTTTTTGAGAAGGTCAATCAAATTTTTTCTAGTTCTTGGAGAGAGAGACTTGCCTATGTAAAATTTCTTGGGAGCTATCCCTATGCCCAGGTTTATCTCTTCAAGCTCATTGGTTTTATCAGTACTAGCCAAGAAGGCCTTGTCTTTGTTGTCAAATGCCCTTTCAAGAGCAACTAGTCCTTTAGGAACCTTGTTTGATTTTAATTGCAAAACCTCTTTCCCAAAGATGACATCTTTTCCATTCACTATATTAACATAAGCACTAAAATCCATTTCTTTATCACCAAAGTGAGATTCACAATGGAGAAACCTTAATATATCTTGGTCATCAGAAAAAACTTGCCAATTATCTAGATTGTCAGGGATGGAAGGTTTGGCTTGTACCTCTATATTAGAAACATCTACAAATGTAACATCTTCTGGTCTAAGGGCTATATTAGCCAACAAATCTACCATCCTATTCTAACTTCTTTCCATCCCACAAATATTAAAAGCATTAAAGCTTTCAATCTCATCCCATACTACATTCCTATATTGTTTCAACTTCTAATTCTTTGAACCATATTGTGATCTAATCTGGGATATGACTAACTCAGAGTCACCTATAACTTTCATACACTTTATGCCATGCCTTGATGCTAATCTTAGACCAATTAATAGATCCTCATACTTTGCAACATTATTTGTGCATTAAAACAACAAAGTAATATGAGAACTTGAAAGTTTTACCATTTGGAGATATGAGCAATATTCCTACTGTAGATCCTTCTTTGCTATTTTCTCCATCAAAATACATGGTCTAGAGATTATCAAGGTCAATCCATCCCTCCCAGATTTCTAATTTGTGGGGAGGCTCAACACCTTCCTCTGCTTCCTTATCTTGGACCTTGAAAGTATTAATATAAGTATCAAGGAAACAATTCATGTTGTCCTACTCTTCTTCTTCAATCATATGAGGGGTCTTGGATTCCCTAGTGACCTTATTATTCTATCCTTCAAAATTAAAAGTGGCAAATGATAAGTCACACTGTATGCTTCCTCCATAGAGGCACTCCATTTTCTTGACAGTAACATTCCATACTGGGGAGGAATATCGACTACCAAGACATTCATGGTCAATTGTTTGTTGGGGTATGCAGCCAATCTGTAAGGCAAAGCCTTAATAGTACCAACAACTAGTACTTCTCTTGAATCCATATCTTGACACCTTCCATGGGGTGTATCCACCTTTAATCCTAATGACTTCATAACCTCAGTAGGCATAATGGTATTTGATGCCCCAGAATCAATCATGCAATTCTTTAGCAACTTTCCATTTATTTGCAAAGTCAAGAAAAAAGGATCAATTGATCCTGCCGCGGTACTAACAAAATTTGTGTCCAAATAGATTTGAGGGATTTTAGAAACAATATTCTCACTACAATTTTCATCTTCTTCATCCACAATTGCTCCTTTTTTCTTAGTTTTTTCTATTTTTTGAGAATTAGTATGTACTACACTTTTTACCCATTTCAAGGCATTTTTCTTATGTTCATCTATTCTCATCATCTCTAATAATGGAACTTTGACAGTGATTTGAGACTAAAATTTACTCATGTCAACTAGAACATACTTTAAATCTAGTACATCTAGTTTTGAATTTGCAATCTCTTTATCAGCTTCTTGGGTGGATGTATTTGCAGGTTTGTCAATTTGGGCCTTGTTTTTCTTTTGCAAAATTGGTACAACCTCAATAGTAGGCTTAGTTTTTACCTTATAAACAATATTGGGCTTGGAAACTTTCTTTACCTTGACTTTATCAATAGGATTAGCATCCTTAGCCTTATCTTGTGAATTTTTTACATTCTTATTTGTTTTCTTGATAAAAATGCCAGGAGGCTTGGGGTTTGCACCACCAACAACTCTATTCCTCAAGTTATAATTCACTTTTGCCCGAGTAACCAAATTGGCTGTTATCAAAGCAATTTCTTCATTAGAAGGTCTTCTCAAAGTAGTTGTTTGTGTTGGAAATATAGATGGAGTAATTGAGAGGGGAGGTGAATCAGTTACCCACAAAAATATTGTCATAGCTCCCTTAGATGTCTTATTAAATCATTTGTTGCTATTACTCGGTAAACATACAGAGAAATGTTGTAACTTAGTTATTGCAGTGAGTATTAATTATAATTATTCTTAAGCATTCACCAATGATTAACATGCATGCATAAAGAAAATAACATGAACACAAGAGACATCAGATTTAACATGGAAACCCAATATGGGAAAAACCACCAATGTAACTAGTTACTGATTTTCACTCTTCTAAAGTGATGCCCTATTAGGAGCCAACCCGGTAAAAGGTTACAAAACACACTATTAGGTGTGACCTTGTTAGAGGATTTAATCACCCTGTTAGGAGTGGCCTTGTAAGAGGTCTTTGAACAATTCAATGGAACTATCACCTTTTTAGAGGATTTACAAAAAATGGCTGTTAAACCAACTTGGTTAAGAGATTTTGAAGTCACTGCTATAATGGTAAGAAAGTAACAATGAAATGACCTGAATAATGATGCAACTAAATTGCTAATTATAGATCTTTTTTCTGCTTCACTAGATCCTTCCTGATCAAATAGATCTTTGCTGCGCCTCAAGGATATCTAACCATGCTTCAAACTTCGCACACACCTTCCTTCAAAATGATTTGCATGTTCACTCACAAAATTCCACACTTTCACACTATTCCTTTTTCACACTTTAATTTATCACTTGACCTTCTATATATACCATTCAGATTGTCAAGTTTGCACTAATAATCATTAACACTCATTACAACAGTCGGCTGGGATAAACAAACTTTATTTCTCAAATTAACAAAATTCTTTATTGGGCTGACCTTGCTCGGTAAATACTAATCCAAAAAAGATTTCCTTCGGTGACCGAGTGAATTCGGTAAACACTGCAAATTATGCAACATCCTTTGGAGATTGAGTGAACTCATTAAACACTAACTTTCCTTCGATAACCATGGAAGCTCGGTTAACACTATTTTTTGCCATACTTTCCTTTGATGCCCGAAAGATCTTGGTAGACACTGAAACCGGCTACTGACTGATTGAGCTTGGTAGACAAATAGAACTACTTAATGATATGACATTTGTGTGACATCAAAGACAACACACAATTAATCCAATAATCTCCCTCTTTGGCATTGATGGCAACACAACATGTCATAGCACAATGAAATTTCATAGAAAACATAGAATAATAAACATATCCTTAGCTTCAAAATTCTCTCTCTGACTGAGAACTCTCCTTCTTAACTTCTCAAATTCTCCTTCTTAGAAATTTCTTGAAATGATAGAAAACTCTCCCTCTTTGACAAAACATGCCAAAGACAACTCACATACTTTCGGTGAATACCAATATACCTTAAGTACTGATTCAGATGCAATGATTCCTTGACTATGCTGCATCAACTGACTGATCTTCAACATGTTCTAGTTGATGCATCACTAAAACTTTATTTAGTGAGCTTCAGATAGGGGAATGACCCCTAACTTACCTCTTAGATACAGGAATGCATCCTTAGGTAGTGGCTTGGTGAATATATCTACAATCTATTCTTTTGTAAGAACATATTCTAATCTAATTTCCTTGTCTTGCACCAATTCTCTAACAAAGTGATATTTAATAGAAATGTGCTTGGTTTTGGAATGCATTACTGGATTCTTTGAAATATTTATTGCACTTGTATTATCACAAAACATAACAACTGGTTCTTTGATTTCAACCTTCATGCCTTCCAATAATTGTTTAAACCAAACAATATTAGAGTAGTTTACTACTGCAGCAACATATTCTACTTACGTTGTGGATTGGGATGTGCAATTTTTCTTTTTACTAGTCCAAGATACTAACCTCTTGCCAAGAAAGAATGCTTCACCACTTGTACTCTTTCTATCATCAATGTTTCCTGCCCAATCAGCATCAATAAACACTTTTAAGTCCGGATTGCCTCAAAATTTATACCACAAGCCATAATCTTTAGTTCCTTTCAAGTACCTCAGGATTCTTTTGATTGCCATCATATGATTTTCTTTGGGTTTTTCTGAGAATCTTGCTACTATACCAACTGCTAAGGCAATATCAGGTCTTGTATGCACTACATACTGTAACTTTCCAATCATTGATCTGTATAAGGTCTGATCTACTTCTTTTGAATCATCATCTTTGGTAAGCTTCAGTCTAGTACACATGGGTGTACCAACTAGTTTTGAATCTTCCATACCAATCTTCTTATGTATTTCCTTGATGTATTTAGACTGAGTAATGTAGATACCATTCTTGTTCTGCTGAATTTGAAGACCAACAAAGAACTTTATCTGACCAAACTTAGACATTTCAAATTCTTTGTTCATTTGCTCTGAATATTCTTTGCACTGATCATCATTCCCTATAAACACAGTATCATCCACAAATATTTCTGCCAAAACAATTTTGTTATCTGGTCCTTCTTTAATGTATAAATTACTATTATCATTAGCTCTTTTGAAATTAATCTGAATAAGATAGTTATGTAATCTTTCATACCATGCTCTAGGGGCTTGTTTCAGACTATACAATGAATTGTGTAACTTGCAGACCATATCCTTTTTGTTTGGATCAATAAAACCTTTAGGTTTCTCAATGTAGACTTCTTCATCAAGAATACCATTGAGAAATGCAAATTTTATATCCATCTGATATACCTTAAATCCCTTATGTGCTGCATATGTGGGTAGAGTCCTTACACCTTCTAATCTTGCAATAGGAGAAAAAGTCTCTCCATAATCTATACCTTCCTCTTGAGAATATCCTTTACATACCAATCTTGCTTTGTTTCTTGATACTTGACCATCTTCATTCAACTTATTTCTAAATACCCATTTTGTTCCAATTACATTTTTATCTTTAGGCCTAGGTACAAGAGTCCATGTTTTATTCTTCTCTATTTGTTCTATTTCTTCATTCATAGCCTCAATCCAACTTTCATTTTCCAATGCATCTTTGACATTTCTAGGTTCAAAATTAGCAAGTAAACATGTACCTTTTAGTTTACTTCTTATCATAGTACCATCTAATTTGTTTCCAATAATCTAATTTGGTGTATGATGCCTCCTGACATACTTGGCCAATATAGGTTCCTTGCCTCTTGAATGAGTTACACTGTCATCTTCTTGAATTTCATCTTCAAGTTCAGGTTTCTTAGGCTCAGTAAATACTTGCTCGATAGCTTCAGACTGAGACTCAGTTCCTTGTGGCTCGGTTTGAACTTCTTCTTGTGACTCAGTTACTATACTAGGCTCGGTAGATGTAGTTTCCTTATTGATAGATGTGTCTGGCAATGTATCAGGTTCAATGTAAACAAATCTTCTGTAATCCTCTAGTTCCTTTTTGCTTTCTTCTTCAGTCTTTTCTGCAAACTCGTCAACTTTCACATGTGCACTTTCTATGATTTTGTGAGTAGACAAATTCAGACGTCTATATGCCTTACTTTTGCAAGAATATCCCAAAAATATTCCTTCATCACTTTTTACAACAAATTTGCCTTTTCTAGATTCTTTCAAGATGTAACATTTACTACCAAATACTTTCAGGTAACTTACATTGGGTTTATTGCCATACCATAACTCATAAGGAGTTTTGAATGTGTCTTTCTTCAACTATACTCGGTTCAAGGTATGAACTTCAGTGCTGATAGCTTCCTTCCAGTATTTCGTAGCAATGTTCTTTTCAATCATTAAAGTCCTTGCACAATCCATGATAGATCTGTTCCTCCTTCAGCTATTCCATTTTCCTCAGGAGTTCTTGGGGCTAATACCTATCTTTTGATTCCTCTTTCAATGCAAAAATTATTGAATTCATGGGAGATGAATTCACCACCTCTATCTGATCTCAGGTACTTCATTCTTTTCCCTATTTCCTTTTCTACTCTTGCCAAATACCATTTGAATTTCTCAAATGCTTCTGACTTTTCTCTTAAATACATAACAATCATCATTCTAGAATAATCATTAACAAAGAGAATAAAGAATTTTTCTCCAGTATAGCTTTCAATTCCAATAGGTCCACATAAATCAGTATACGCAATTTCCAAAATATCTTCAAACTAATAGTTTTTACTTTTAAAGCTTGTCTTTCCCATTTTTCCAATCTGACAATTCTTGCATAGACCAACATCAGGTTTCTTCAAATTAGGAATGCCTCTTACTTTCTTGAATTTGCTTATTTTCACCATGTTATCAAAATTTACATGACATAACCTTTTGTGCCATAACCAACTTTCTTCAATTTGAGCAACAAAGCATGAGCATTCACCAAGATCAAGATAAAATAGGTTACCTTTGGTTTGTTTGCCTGATCCAATCAGTTTTCCCTTGTCATCCAATAGTCTTGCTTTTCCATTCATGAATTCAACTTTGAATCCAATGTTTCCAAACCTTACATTACCACCATCATAGTCTTCAAGGTGTTCAAACTTTGTTCTGTCACTAGTCATATGATGTGAACATCCACTGTCTATGATCCATGTATCATTTTTTCTTATATGAGAGATAAGTGCCATCTCATCTTCATCATCATCAGACTCATCTTTTACAGCAATGAAGACAATTTCTTGTTCACTATCATTAGAATCCTTAGCCAAAAAACATGTTTTCTTACCTTTATCCTTGAATGATTTGAAATTCTTCTTGCCATTGTACTTGTGACCTTTCTTTTCATCCTTGCTTTACTTGTTTGGGCACCTAGCTACAATATGATCAATTTCTTCACATGAAAAATAGATTAGGGGAGTTTTACCTTTGTATTTACCTCTGCCTCTAGAATATTTCTTTGCAAGTAATACTTCAATAACTTCAAGATCACTATCAGAACTTTCCTCTGATTCTTCTTCACTTTCTAACTAAATTTTCTTGCCCTTCTTGATTGAAAGTTTGGCCTCAAATGTTGATTCAATATTTTTAGAAGTTGGAACATAGTTGTCATAGTTATCCAATTCAAAAGTTGTCAATCTTCCAACTAAGGCATCCAAAGTTATATTGTGATTTTTTTCACATCTTCTTTCTTGAATAGAAGATACTCTTATTGCATAGATAGGGAGTAATGTTCTGAGAACTTTACTTCTAACTATTTCATCATCAATTGTTCCTCTAGAAGCTCTGATTACACTAACACTTACCTTGATCCTTTCAACATATTTTGTAATGTTTTCATCTTCTCTCATTTTCATCTAATCAAACTATCCTCTTAGGCTTTCTGCTTTGGCTCTCTTCACATTTTCATCACCACCATAAATTTTCTTTAGCTTGTTCCACATTACATAAGAAGTAGTGCAGTCTTTGATCTCATCAAATTCTTCATAGCTAAGAGCTGATGCAATGTCTATCATCATGGTGTTATGATTCTTTTTCTCTGCAATGTCTTCAACAGTTAATGTGCCAGTAGGAACTGTATATTCTTGATCAATATATTTGCATCTTGAATCACCAATGGAAGCTAGATGAAGTCTCATGAGACCTTGCCATGAAAAAAATTTATCTCTATTAAGCCTTGGAATTTATCTCTTGTAAGACATCTTGATCTTTAGCTTAGGTCCTTGAAACCCTTCCTGCAAGCACCAAAAGCTCTGATACCAATTGTTGGAAATATAGATGGAGTAACTAAGAGGGGGGGTGAATCAGTTACCCACAAAAATATTGCCACAGATCCCTTAGATGTCTTATTAAATCATTTGCTGCTGTTACTCGGTAAACATACAGAGAAATGTTGTAACTCGGTTATTGCAGTGAGTATTAATTATAATTATTCTTAAGCATTCACCAATGATTAACATGCATGCATAAAGAAAATAACATGAACATAAGAGACATCAGATTTAACATGGAAACCCAATATGGGAAAAACCACCAATGTAACTAGTTACTGATTTTCACTCTTCTAAAGTGATGCCCTGTTAGGAGCCAACCTGGTAAAAGGTTACAAAACACACTGTTAGGTGTGACCTTGTTAGAGAATTTAATCATCCTATTAGGATTGGCCTTGTAAGAGGTCTTTGAACAATTCAATGGAACTATCACCTTGTTAGAGGATTTACAAAAAATGGTTGTTAAACCAACTCGGTTAAGAGATTTTGAAGTTACTGCTACAATGGTAAGAAAGTAACAATGAAATGACCTGAATAATGATGCAACTGAATTGCTGATTTTAGATCTCTGTTCTACTTCACTAGATCCTTCCTGATCAAATAGATCTTTGTTGTGCCTCAAGGATATCTAACCATCCTTCAAACTTTTCACACACCTTCCTTCAAAATGATTTGCATGTTCACTCACAAACTTCCACACTTTCACACTATTCCTTTTTCACACTTTAAGTTATCACTTGACCTTCTATATATACCATTCAGATTGTCAAGTCGGCACTAATAATCATTAACACTCATTACAACAGTCGGCTGGGATAAACAAACTTTATTTCTCAAATTAACAAAATTCTTTATTGGGCCGACATTGCTCGATAAATACTAGTCCAGAAAAGATTTCCTTTGGTGACCGAGTGAATTCGGTAAACACTACAAATTATGCAACATCCTTTAGAAACTGAGTGAACTTGGTAAACACTAACTTTCCTTCGATAACCATGGAAGCTCGGTTAACACTATTTTCTGCCATACTTTCCTTTGACACCTGAAAGATCTCAGTAGATACTAAAAAACCACCTGCTGACTGATTGAGCTCAGTAGACACACAAAACTACTTAATGATATGACATTTGTGTGACATCAAAGACAACACACAATTAATCCAATAGTTTGTTCATTCTTTTGAACATTACACTGGATGTTGTCAGGATCACTATCTTCATCATCTAAAAAAACTTGCTGATGATATGATTCATTTCTAGTTTGGGAATGTGAAGCATCCTAATTTTCATCCTCTTTAGTAGAGTCTAGCTCATGAAAAACATGAGATGAGAACATCCCACATCCCTGGTCATCATAATGTTGTTCCTCATTGCATTCTTGCTCCTCCTGAGGAGAGACATTTTGGCATATGGCACAGTAATCAGGATCATGTGGTGATTGAAAAGAAATACTCCATGGGACTTCTTCCACCATATTCATTCAATTTATTTGTAATGGATCAAGGATCCTATCATTCGGTTTATCTCTTTTCTTAGGAATAAAAGGCTTCCCATCTTTCTATTGAGTTTTGTAGGGGTAATTCTGCATTCTTGGCAATTTGTTGAAATTATTAAAGGGGGGTTTGTCCCCTCCTATAGCTTTATTATCTCTATTTTCACCAGGCTTCAGATCTTTGATTTCTTTCAAAATCTATTTTAGGCTTTCATCATCTTTAAGCTTCACACCTTGAGGCTTTCCTGGATCTTTTCTATTTAACAAAGGAGACATGTTATCTTCTCTCCTTCCCAACTTTCTTGAGATTCTTCAGTTGCTTTCTATGTTCACAACTAACTTGTAAGCTTCAACCAGACTCCTTGGATTTTTATCTCTCAATAGGTATCTCATCTTAGAATCAAAAGCATTTAAATATGTGACAAGGCACACCCTATCATCCAATCTGATAACCTACAACAATTTATGCATGGCCTTTTGAAATCTAACATTAAATTCAATAACATCTTCATTGAAGTTCCTTTTTATGTTATTGAATTCATTCAGCATGAAACCCTCATTTGTTTTGTCACCATACTATTCTTTGAAGCAATGCCTAAGCTGATCCCATGATCCTATGCTATCATGTGGCAAAGCTCTAAACCAATCCCTTGAGTCCTTTTTTAAGAACTACATAAATAATTTCATGATAACATCATCAGACACAATATTATAATCATCAATGACATCAATAAATTTCTTTAAATGCTCCTCACAAGTTACAACATTGCTTCTTGTGAATTTAGGAAGCTTCTTTCTGATTTCTTCAGGGATGGGGTTAGGTTAACTAGGGATACCAGTAAAAACCAACTGTTTACATCTTTCATGTATAATCCCTGAATTAGGAAAACCAGCACCTTGAGATGTAGATGCATTATTATTTGTAGTGGGAGCATCTTTAAAACCTCCTAGTGGAGGAACACTAGTTGTCTGATTTGCTAAATTTGTGACATTTTCTCCTTCTGTCATGGTAGAACTAGCAAAATTTGTAGGTCCTGCAAACCTTTTAAGAAAATCAATTTTCTTTTTCATTTCTAGTGTTGCAGCTTCTAGTTCTACTTTTTCAAGTTGTTTGGCTAATAACTCTTGTTCCTTTTTAGCCTTTTCTAGGTCTACTTCTAATCTCAAAGCCTAGTCTATAGGGAATTTTGGGGCTATAGGTTGTTTAATTGAAATGCATACTTCCTTTTGTTTCCTTTTATCCCTTGGTTTCCTAGTTTCAAAAGTCTTATGGACAATCGGAATCTCATTTGTCTTTTCAAGAATGGGAACATAATTTATAGCTTCTAAATCTAACAGCTGCCTTCTTAATTGGTCAGCCTTGATCATGCCATGTTTGACCCTTTCTTCCTTCTCATTTTCTCTCTTTTGCCTAATGGCCACTTGTTCTTGAATTCTTTTTTCCAATTCATATACTTCCTCAAAAATTTCCTCAAAATTAGGCAAAGTGGTTTTAGACTCATCCTGTTGTGCTTGGGGCTCCTCTTGTTGATCCTGTGGCTCATGGGGGCCTTGGGTCATTGATGAATCAAGGGTTAAAGGGGGAACAAAATCCTATCCACCCCTTCTTTTTCTTCTAGACCTACTAAATTTTCTTGAAATCCTTCTATTGTGGGATGGTCTTTCACCCTCTCTTTCTATGGGGGAATAATAGTCTCCATATTGGTTCAGGCCCGAATCAACTACCTCCTCATATTTTGAGGCATTTCCTTGTTGACTAGGAGGAGTAAGACCCTCCCATCCTGGGTTTCCCCTTTTCTTCCAGGTTAGAGACATATCATTAACACTTTTTTCTTTCCTAACCCGAGTCCTTCTTGATGTGGCAAGAAGCCCACCCTGCAAGTTATCTTCTGGGTGTTCCTTCCTCCAAGACCTTGTAATTTTGAAACTCATTGTGATATATTACTTAAAGCACTAGTTATAGAGATGCTCAGAGTCACCACTCATAATATGTGAGATAATTTGAAACCTTATTGAAACTGACTCTTATACTCTTTAATGAAGACCACTGGATAAATGATAAGCTAGCCAGGAGTCTAAGCTCAACTTGTACCCATGTTATCTATGTTGATTTGTAACACCAAAGATATCAAATGATTGAAATAGGTAGGTCAGGAGTCAAGCTCAACTTGAAACCTACACTATTTGCTCTTGACAACATTTCTCTATTCTCCAGTAGAATCACCGATTTGATGGTGACCTAGAAGGGCTAAATCAAATGGGTAATGAGATATTGAAATTTGTAATATAAACACTGATTCAGAACTGATTTTACTTGTTTTTTATGCTTTAGTCCCTAGCGGAGTCACCAATTTGCTGGTTCCTGGATAGGATTTTACACTCCATGAGATACCAATATGCTTATGATGGATGTTAAGGAATGGTTAGCTCCAAATATGGGAAATCTATAAGCAACTAGACCAACTATAGGGATAAGACTACCCTCTTCTACTTTTGGTTCTACAAAACCAAGGCGGGTGCACCTGATCCAATAGTATTAACTCTACCCCTTATTTCTTTATTGGATCTTTCAACAGATGAATATAGTGACAAAGTACTAAACAAAAACCTATTATTCATTGAATCTCCATCACTGGATAGGACAATACATAAATGTAAATAAAAGTAAAGACTAGTAGTGATTTAAATGATTGGGATTATAAGGTTTGAATCACTCTCCTCAATACAAAGATAGGAGAATATAGGCCAGTGCCTTATCCATTGGGCAAAATATTAAAGAAAAGGATGAATACAATGGTGTCTAAAATTGGTCTTTAGACATAAACACAAATATCCCAACTCTTTCCTTCTTATGAAAATCCCTCAAATAAATTCCAAGAACACATATTCCACTTTGAGCAATATTTAATCTAACTCTAGGTTGGAACTCAAAGAACCAATACATTCATATAACCCTTATGCAAAGATTTAAAGATTCAAAGAATAGAGCAAAGGAGAGCAAAGATCTGAGGCTTGTATTAAGTATAACCTTTCACCATGTGCATACAGTATCCAGAATAGTAAGCTTGCAAGATAAGAACAACCTATACTTCTTCTCTATTGTTTGATAAAATGATATCTAAAATTAGAATCCTTGACTGAAAGCTAGGGTTTCATAAATTTCTATTTTTTTAACACCTAAACTCCAATCCCTTAGAATGATCATGAAAAATCCCTTTATACCAAGAGATGCAACAAGCAACCGATCATTCTAGGGTTACAAAAATTAACCTAAAAAAAAACCTTTACAACAATCCCAAAGGGTTTACAATAACTACACTACTGAAATAGGTGAGATATTTGCAATTGAGTCGACATGCTTTATGTTTTCAATGCTATCCTAGCTCAATTTTTACAAATTTGATTTTATCATCACGTTGTCCAACTATAATGAATGCCCTTCTACAAAAATTCAACCCTGACATTCATTTGGCTCAGTATCATAGGAAACAAAATTGGATTTTAGCTGTAATTCATGCTTTCTATATCCTTTCCCAACTGCAATCTGTACTAAAAAATTCAATTCCTGGCCACGGCATCACTTTACATGACTCACTGGTTCAAAAACCCTAGCAAAACCCTACATGATATTTGAATTTGAATAAAAATGATAACCGGCTCAACTTTTAAATGTGACCGTTGATGCATTTTATTCCTGGCAGGTCGAGCGGTTCACAAAAATCCCACAACAGTCAACAAAAATATTTAAAAATCACTTTACACATCACTAAAACCCTCGACCAATGATAAAAGAGCATGTCAGCAATGAATCGGCGTATTGGACCCACTCTTCATAAGGTTCTAAATGAACAATAGCATAAGGTCGCATAGCCTCAAAAGATTCTATGCGATGATATGCCCATTGTTAGATCTTCTATCTCTGCATCACTTAGAAAGTCTCATGCCCACTGACGTGTCTACATACCTAAAATCCATAGCCAATCAAAACATGACACCTCAACTATGAATCACCAGACAGTCCCACTATTCTTGGCTAACCCTTAACCCTTTGACCCATTTGGTGAATACGCAACCAAAGACAATCGCATGTTTGCTGAGAAATTTAGGGCCTCACTAATTTATTTGGAGATTTAGTGAATAGAAATTCACGTATCCGCTAAAAGATTTAGAACTTCACCAGGTTACTTTGTGAATGAGTGAACATAGAGGAAACTTTATTAGCCCATTAAACATTTTGTTTGAGCTGCCAAAAAAATTTGATAACCTTGGGCCCACCTGCAAATTACCACATGTCATCATACCTTTCGTCACCTCTACCCTGTCACCTCTGACATAGGACCCACTCTCTTCGGCATCTAATCAGATGATGGGCATAAGATCGCATGGGGGAAGAATATTCCATGTGATCATATGTCGACCGTCAATCAAAAATTTTGACACAGGCCCCACTGACAATATTCTGAGTCATTAATACATGGACCAATGAGAAAGTGCTGACTAAGCATACTTGGCATGTGGACCCATATATTGAAAAGCCTTTGCCGTGAAAGAGAATCAACGGTTGGCACAAATTTGCAAACCTTTGACACACTCCATAAGATCTTATTCCCATCGTTGGATCGAGATGGTGTCAGAAAGCTAGGCCCAGGAAAGGAATAAGGTCAAAAACTATAGGAAATATTAAAGCACTAGACTTAGGAAAAATCACATCGACAGACTTAGGAAAAATAAAGCTAGGCGCTCAGAGACTTAGGGAAAAAGAAGACCGTCGAGTGAAAATATTTGACGCACATGCGTTATAAAGTTTTTAAGTGGCCCAAAAAGTAACGTGAATTTAGAATAGGGCTAGGGCACACTTAGGGTTTTCCTTGCAAATGGTTAAATTTTTGAATTTTTCCTAGGGTTTTTTGCCAGGAAGATGGGAGAAATACTTGCAGAGGCATGAAATTTTTTCTTGTGCTAATAGAAGACAAAGCAAAAGGTGGTAGTAGAAAATATAGAATTGCCTTTGGCTCTTTGCCAGGATGAAAGGATGTTGGAACAAGATGCATTCTTGAAGGATGATGATTTTATCAAGTTAAATGAATTCAAGAACTTCTTATTATGGCATAAGCAACAATAGGTTATGTCAAATGTCCAGATTATAGAAGGTCAAGTTCTTGATGAGGTTATCCAAGCACTAAGAGATTATGACCCTAAATCTGAACCCATTACCCTAGAGGAATCTAGATAATTGGTTAAGGATAGGAACATGTTACTTGTATCTAGATGGGACTTAGCCTCAGCCTTCATGATTGATCAAATAAGGAGGTAGGATGACATAACATTATGTTCAAAGACACAAGTGGGGGAAATCATTAAAGGATTTGGGTATAGCCCAAAAAGTCAAGCATTAGCTATATGGAGCTTATATCCCAAAGATCAAAAGCCCTTAATTTTGAATGTTAAAGAACAAATGGATGGTGATAAGATTGTGTGGTCAATCCACAACATGGGAGATTTGGAAATATCTCAAGTGCTCACTCATTTTGCAAGGCTAAATGTGGATACAACTAAGAATCTATCAGAGAGATATGGTGCCCTTTTAAATGATTACAATGCTGTTGTGAAAGATAGGGATGTGCACATAATGAAAGAGAAGGCATTAGAAAAATATGTAGAAGACTTAACTCAACAAATACTGAATATGCTTGTAGTTACCCCTGCACCACCAGAGTAGCCTACATTGCTAGAGAATAAAGATGTAGATGAAGAGTAGGCAATTTAAAATATTGAGAAGTTGAAATTAGAAAAGAATGAGGTTGTCTTACAAGCCCTATTGAATATCTTGCAATATAGGATTAATGTAGTAAAAGATAAGGTAGATATAGTTTTTACTGCTTATAATAAATTATCTGAGTTGTAGGTAGAGGTGAATAATTTTGTTACAATTTTAAGTGTTTATCATATAAATTGGTCAATAAGGACAACACTTTTTGAGAGATTGGTAGTTGTGCAATCTCTAAGATCAAATATTCCAAAGATTGTCTTATAGGTGGGTGAAGAGATTAATCAGATTAAGGCCATTTTTCCATTATTTAAAGGAAAAGAAAATTATATTGGTGCCAAGATAGTTATGTTCAGCCTAGATTTCAATAGGTTTATTCCCCCAATCAAAAGTGAAGATGGTGTAATAAATAATTTGGATCAGTGGAGATTATATTTTGATCTCCTATTGCCTAAAAAAGAGGCATTTATTAAGGAGAAAAATGAATTGGATATTGAAAGGTTTAATGCCACTCTAGATGAAGCCTTAAAAGATGAGATGGATTTTACCAAATTCATAATAGATGTCAAGCTGAGAACAGATGCTAGGTGGTAAAGGAAAAAGGTGTAATTGTAGCATGTTTAGAACTTTAAATGGCCAACAAAGGAGGAGGTGACTACATGGGATTAGATCACAAAGCCAAAGAATGTAAAATCTGTTGCAGTTGACTTTGATATCTTTGACGATGAATGAGGAGGACACCTAGATACCTAACACCTAACCTTAGAGCATAGGGATGATAAGCTATTTATTAAGAATGGTATAAGTTAGCTAGAATGGCGGTCATCATATCTTGCAATAACTCAATGAAGCTATCATGAATACCGATAGACAAAGGTGTCAGTTATCAACAAGAAAGGAGTAGAATAGTCCAAAAGTTTTTTGTCTCTCCACCGTTTGAAGGCTTTTCTTAATTTTTATTTTATGCTTTCTAGGTTTAGGGCTCTAACCATTTGAAGCTTGTTGCATCCTCATTCATAAGATGATTCCAAGATGGTTGGGATATATATACAAGTTGTAACCTCATTTTGAGAGGTTTTGGTTGAAAGATAATAAAATAACTCTAAATATAATTGCTGCAGAGAAGGCTTCTAAATTTTGTGTCTAAGCTTCTACGCATGAGATTTTGTATGTAATTGACAGGCCTATTTTAATACAAATACATTGCAATTTCTATCTTATATTATTGTTGTCTCTTTTCCTTTTTTATGTTTTACTCTTATATGTTTTATTTGAAAAACATCTAAAATATACCAGTTGTTAAGAAACTTGTTTAATTGATTGTGAGTTTCTTTCAAGGAAAGAATTAAAATCCTCATTATCAATTCTAGAGAGTAAACATATTTGTAGAGATTTTGATGATAGTAATATTGGATTGACATAATAGTTTGTAAGGCATTCTATTTAGATTGCATATAGTTTGTAAGGCATTCTATTGTATTTCTTGTAAGATAGCCCTATGGATTTACATTTAGACTCTTTTTGCCCATTGGATTAGGCAGTGGTTTAGTATTTGTTCTTTCAAGTTATCTTTCAAAGTCTTTAAAACACTAAAATTCATTTCATTACTAGTACTTTTAATTTTAAGAGTTTTCTAAATGTTTTGAAGGAACTATATCTAGGTGGTATAGGTCATATTGTTGATTCCTTCAAGAGAGAATCAAAAGGTTATCATTCCTTGAGTTAAAATCAGAGAAAGAAGAAGGATGAATGTCCTTAAACCACTAGTTTATGCTATTACATTCATAGTTTTTTTTTTTATGCTATGTATCAGGATATTCTCAGTTGTCTATAGAGTGATCTTTAACTGAAGTATTTTAAAAGCATAAATAGCATAACAGTGAATAAATTGATCCACTATTTAAGTTTTACTTGAAATATAGTAAACTATCCAAGGCAATATATGCTTGAGTCTTGTGCAACTCAAAGAAGGAGGATCTTATCCAATCCTCATCAATTAGACTATTTCTTATCAAACTTGAGAGTTAGTTAAACTAAGAATCAACCCCACATATTTTCCAAGTTTGATCCTACAAGAAAAAGCTCTAACATGCTCTTCAATTTCTCAACATAGAATGCAATGGGTGAATAATGAATCTCTGATGGTTATAAAGAAAATTTTTGCCATTAATGATTTCCGCATAAACATAGAATGCAACTATGAATTTTTTTCTTCATCTCTACTAATAGTCAGGTAGTGTGGTCTTGCATACTACATCACATAGTCTCCAAATAGTTGTAAGCCAAGGCACATACTCTAAGAATGAGTATACTGGTTGCATAAGGGTCTAGAGCTGATCGAGCTCCCCCTATGACCATCAGGGTCATTTAACCATAAATAGGAGGTGCATCAATTGTAGATGCATCCTCAACTATTTCACCAACATTATTTGACTTTCCTTCCTTCCAAATCAAGCTCGCATCTTCTGTAGCTTTCACAAACTTGACTTCTCCTACTTCATCCAATATTGATCCTTTTGTCCTTTTAGGGCTTTCAAGTCTTTGCACTTTTGACCTATAGAACTTTGAGATGTGTCTAGCCTTGTTGCATGAGTGATAAATGACTGGAGGCCTTATATTTTTTAGTGCATTGATGTGAGTTACCATTTTGCACTGTCTAGCTGAATGACCAATATAGTTACATACCTGACATGTAATGTGTAGAGGACTTCGAAAATTTTGTTGAGGATGATTTCTCTGACTTTTCTAATTTTGATTTATTTGACTTGATCTACAATTCATAGCTCTATGACCAAACTTATTGCATGAATAACAGTAGCCATTAAAGGGTCTTACCTCTTTAGAATCTCTTACTATATGTCCATACTTGTTACAGGAATAAAAAGTTTTGTTTACTAGCTTGTGTTCATCTTTCGATGGTTCTTCTTTAGATTTAGTGTGATCATTAGTCTTCTTTTCTTCTATAGGTTCTTCAGAAGATTTCATCTTATCTTGCATAGCATCAATCTAAACTTGGGCCTCATTGAATCTAACACTAGTGGTATCTCCTTTTAGCTTCTGTGCATACAACTATGACTTTATTAGATCCTTTCTTGTGTAAAACTTTTCAATATGATTATTTGCCTCAGTCAATTCAGATTCCATCTATTTCTTGATGTTCTCTAACTCCAATATTTTCATGTTTTCTTTCCTTAGTTCTTCATATAACTACTTATTTTCTTTGACCTGTTCTGTTAGGAATGGGAACACTAAGAGGGGGGGTGAATTAGTTTTCACTATATTTTATCTTTTAAATTTAATATTTATACTAAACTTAAATGCTTAAGTACTAAAATGAACATCCACATAAACATGAAACGTGATATCAATACATGACACCAAATGTGTTATGAGGAAACCCAAATAGGTAAAAACCCTAGTGGGAATTGACACCCACTAATATTCTATACTAGTGTTTTGTGATCCTTGTTAGAAGATCCTTAACCTTGTTAGGAGTTGCTTTACAATGCATTAAGTACAGTAGACCTTGTTAAGGGTCAGACCCTATTAGGACTCTTTTACAATAGTCCCTATTAGGAGAGTGGAAGCACTATCCTAGAGCTCACTGCTCAAGTGGTGAAGGCTACAACCTTCTAATCTCAGATACACACTATATCTGCTGGATGAACTGTCACTGTGCCACTACTTGTCAGATTAGTTCCTTTGATGCACTGATGCTTTAACCTATTGCAAAGATCTAATACATCTTGTAGTGTCTTTGCACACTTCTCTTCTACTCAATACAACTCTCTCTCAACTTCCATAATAAATATAATGGGTGCATCTTATATTTATATGCACCTACAAAATAAACATCTAGGTTAGCCCTTAAACCTATTACATACAATGCTTCCAAATGAATTGGATTAAGCATATTTACAATCAAATAAGTATACATGTCAAAAACCTAATTACAATAGGTGCATATCCTTTATAACATTATAATATAGTCATAACTCAAAATGATAACTGTTAGTTGCTTACTTCGTTCTTCACTGGCACATACTGGCTATGCAACTTCAACTGCCTGTATCTTTCTCATACTTGCATATTTGATCATGTGCTCTTAGAATAAGCATGAATATAGTCCAACCATCTTAACTTCTATGGTGCACATCATAATTCTATCATACACATGTGCGCTAATGCTCTGAGCTGTGGGAACTTTGTACACTATCCAGTCTTCAACACTTAACCAATTTCTAATCTTCTCATCAAGTGCCCTGACTCCAAACTACTATATGTTAGAAATAGGAAATACTGAGAGGGGGGGGGTGAATTAGTATTTCACAAAATTTTACTTTTTCCCACTTATGGATATAACAGATTACTTTAATGCATACAAAGCATAAGAAACTAAATAGCATACACAACAGTAAATGTAAAGAACTCATAACACATGATATGTTCTTGAGGAAACCCTAGCCAAGGGAAAACCCTAGTGGGGATGGCACCCACAAAGATCCACTAATCAAAAGATATCTAGTTAAGGATGTTGACCTTGTTAGGAGCCTGTTACAATCATATAGTGTATCAGTCCTGATTAAGGGACTATAGGCCTTGTTAGAAGCCTCAACCCTGTTAGGAGTTGTAGATACAAAACCTAATTACCAGATGAGCTCACTACCCAAACAAGTAATACAAATGTTTACTGATTACAATAGGGTACTTCTTACAACTTCGCATCAACAACTTTCACTGCTATCACAATTTACATATATTACATCTTACATTTCAAGTATGCTCGGTACATCTTTATTTATACAAGATATAAACGTAATATCTTTCTCTTGTTGGATTGCATATCTTTATCCAAGAGTAAACATCTAGGATTTCATCTCTTTATAATATTAAGTCATTATTTTGAAAAGCAAAATAATCCCTTAATTCATTTACTAGTTCTATCTTCAAAACTGCACTGTCGACTGTACTCTGTCATCGGTAAAACAATCATAACTTTGTCCGTACTATCTATAATCTTTTGTGCACTAAGATGGGGGCATCCTTGGGCACCATAGAGTCTATGTTCAATTGTGCAAACTCTGATCATGCTCCAGTGAACGTCGCCAAAAAAAACTGTATCGGGTGCTCTGTCAAAATCACTATTTCATACTTAGACAATTTTAGTCTACGATCTTCCATACTTACTTTCCAAATTATGTGCTCTACATAGGGAAAATATGTTTCCATAATGACAAAATCTATGTACATACCTCAACCAAATTTCCAACAATCTCCCCCTTTGTCATTGGTGGCAACATATGAGAAAATTGGCTAAGTGTACAAGTCAAAATCTCAAAATTTGTATCAAAATTGTGGCCATAGTATAAAATAAGTATACTATCCTTATATCTCCTCAAAATATATACAATAATCTATAACACTTCATAATATTCCATAGAACTCCCCCTATGAGTATCCTTCCTTACCATATATAGACAATTTTCTAAGTATCTCTCCCCCTTTTACAACAATGACAAAATAAAGGGTGGAAAGGGATATACAAAAATTGTGTCAAAACATTTACCTTACTGTCTTATTACAAAGATGGTAGGCTTACAACACAATCTAAAAAATCTATCTTCCAAGTCTCAAAATCTTTCTCCCATGCCTTCTTTATTGATTCTGCTACATTGAGTAAAGTACTCAATCCGTATGCTGCAATCTGACAAGCTTGGAGGGACTCAAAATTGAATTTCTAAAATGTTGTCTTAGCAGTAAGACATTCATCTAGCTGCTCTTCTATTATAGTCAACTTGATTGAGAAATGCTCTCTCAAGATGTTTATTCTGATAGATTTCTTATTTTTCTTATCATTTAAAGTCCTTATTTCATCATATAATTTCCTGATCTTATTCTCAACTATACTAATCTTCATGTTTAGGCTAGCCAAAGAGTTTGTCTCTGCTACAATCTCATCTTTCTTCTCTTTTATCTTCTTTTCTTCCTCAATTAAAATATTTTTAGATTTTGTACACTGAATGTACAAACACTTTCCAGTCTCAAGATGTTTCCTTAAGTCCTTAATATGTCTATCAAGGTTGTCAATGTCATTTTTGATATTTTGACTTATGTTCTACAACATCTTAGCTTCATAAGTTGCCCGAGCCTTAACCTTAGCAATATCAGTTAAATTAGTGAACTCAACATCAAAAGATTTAATTACCATCTTTTCTCTTTCAAGTGGATCTGAATCAAAGACTTTTGTAGATATGACACTTTGTAGCTTCTCAGTCAAATCTTTCAGACTACCTTCCAAATTCTTTACTTTCTTGTTCTTTCCAATAATTTTGTTTAAAGAGGTGATCAACTCTATTTGATCATCATCATCAACTTCCTTGCTCAAATCTTCAATCAATGTTTCTATTCCTTTCTCCTTTCTAGTCTTAGGAGTAAGACTGATGTGTTCTTGTGTTTTAGTAGGTGTATGGGCCTCTATTTCAGTAATCTTTTCTTGCTCTCCCAAATCCAAATTGTCAACAATGTTATCCAAACTGTTGAGTACTACATCATCTGAATCTAAAGTAACTTTAGTTCCTTCAATGTCCATAGATTCTATGCCAATGTTTATAGAAGAAGAGGGAATATCTTCAACTTCAACTACCTCTGCTGCTACCACTGCTTGTTCTGAACTTTGTTTCTCTACTGGTTCTACAACTGCTTGATCTTTGCTATCCTTTCCTGTTACCAAGTTTGCTAGCACTTGCACAACTGCCTGTTCAGTTTCAGTCTTTACTTTCTTATACTATCCTCCCATTATTTGTATAATTCTTCTTTTGGTTCTCAATAGGGTCTCAAGTGGCTTGAGGATCTGTTTAAGATGGTCACCATCTCTTATCTCATAGAATTGTCTAATCACATTCTCTCTCATTTTGGTATCTTCTTCTTGTGCTCTCATCTTTCTTCTCACAAGTCTGTTGTACAAATCTTCTAGTATCTTTCCATGAATAGTATCAAATTTCTTGTTAGACAAAATCATATGTGTAACCATTGCATTCTCAAGATTCAACCTGTTAGAGGATCCATATAAATCATAGTATTTATTCATTTTGGTAAACTTTGCATGCTGCATTATATCTTCATTAACTCTTTCTATCCTTGGTTTCCATGATTTCTTCTTTGTTGTCACTTCATCATCTTTTATTTCTGCAACTCTTCTAGGTACTGGTGGAACAATTGTTTTCTATCTTTTACCTAGTCCTAAAGCACTTGCCTTCATTCTTTTTCTTGGTGCTAAGGAAAAGGGTTTCTCTATCTGACTGATTCCTTGTTCTTTCTCAGGTTCTTCAAACTTTACCTTTACTTGAATAGGTTGTGCACTTGATGCCAAAGGTGAGACTGATAATATCTCACTTTGCCTTATTACTTTTGTAGTCTTCTTTGCAATATCAAATTCCTTCTCACTCATACTTGATTCTTTTAGAATTTTCTTTATTGTAGACTCCACTCTCTTATTTGATTGTTTCTCTTCCTTAACTGCCTTTGCTGAACCAAAGTTTTCATCATATGTTCCAAATCTATTGCTATGAGCATCAACTTTACTTTTCAACAATCTACTAACATAACCTTCTATTTCAACTTTAGAGATTTAATAGCCAAGAGGGTCTATGAATTCATGTCTAGGTTCTACTGCCTCAATGTAAGTGAAATCAGTATCAACCATAAAACATATATCATCTTTGTATTTCTCAACTAGGGATGGAGGAATCCTTGATCTGTTTACCACAATGTTCTGAAAAGTTTTCAATACTAACTTTACACTGTCATTAACCTTCTCAATAAGATGTTTCATGTAGACTTTATTGATTCTTTCCATAGTATTCTCACCATCATTCCATTCAATAGTGTAAGGAAATCTTCTTAACAAGTGGAAGAACATGTAAGTAACCAATGAGGAAAATCTAAAGTGAGTGTATTTAGCTTTCTTTATCTTCTCCAAGTTCTCAAACAACTGTATTCTCAGAATTTCACACATATCCAGAGGCTTCTTCTCCACACACATCAAATAAGCAATGTGTACCATACCCGCTGCCATATCATCTTCTCTAGAGCTTCCATAGAACTTTGTTGTCAAAATCTTACACAAGTATTTTACATCATCTTGCTTAATCTTACTAATGACTATACCTCTGCCATTGTATATTGAACCGATGTTTTCAATCACAATCTTTCTCATGTTTTTCTCATTTAGTGGGATTGCACCAAATTTTGATAATCCAGTCACATCATGAATTAGGTTTGCATTTATGTCTATAACTCTGTCTTCTAACCAAAATTTACCATTATGAATCCTACTCAAAATGATCTTAGTACACTCTTCATCATCAAATTCATATTTCATAGAGTACTCAATGATTTCATTATTTTCTAGATGCTCATAACCTTGTTTCACTGACATATCTAAGTTGTACAATTTCTTATATTCACCATTAAAATCATTCTCCCTTAGGGTTTCATACTTGCATCCAAGATAACTTTTAACATTCTCTAAATGAAGAAATCTGTCTGGTACAACTGATAAGGCTAAACTAGCATCTCTTCCTGAGGGTTCAACTAGATCTTTCTTATTTATAGGTCTGTTCTTATCCTTAATTTTGTGAATCAATGACACATCCATGATTATATCTAATTTCTTAAGCTGATTCAAGATCATAGTAAGATAAATACCTTAAATTTGCAAAATTAGGGCTTTTGCTAGATCGGCGCTTCAAACTTTTGCAAATCACTTCCAAACTTCTTTCTTCACTTCCAAATCACTTCTAATCACTTGATAGTCATAATAAATTCAATTTCAATCTTTTAACACTTAGCATTTAATCGATCTGACATCAGATTCAATAATTTTGCCGCCAAAATGTCAAAAGGTTGATTCTGTAAACCTGCAACCATAAATCTTTTTGTGACCTTGCAAAACACAATATTCCTTTTTGTGCACTTAACCATAGAATTAGTATAACATAACAAACCTTCATCTAACTACACAAAACTTAACTCATTCAAAATCTAATTCTATACTAATTCTAAGTTCCTAAACTATAGAAATTTACATAATTTAAGTGCTTAAAGAAGGATTAGGTAAAGACTCATTCTTACCTTCAGATACATTACCTTCCTAATTACCTTCAATATTGAATATACCTCCTTGATCTGTGCCTTTAACAAATTTTACTTCATCTTCATTGCTACATCAACTTTTCTCTTTGTTTCCTGCATTTTCATTCCTTCTTGCATAGTTTCTAGGGTTAGGGTTATGTTGATAACCTCCATTGTTCATTCTAAAAAATCTTGTTGTGTGTCCAATCTTGTTACATATCTAACAAGTGATTCCATTGGTTCCATATCTATGTATTTGCTGATTGATTTGTGTCCTACAATTTCTAGCAATATGTCCAATTTTGTTGCATCTAAAACATAATATTCCATTTCCTCTTTTCATGTCTTCAGTTGATCTCTGATCTGCATTGTTAGTATTTCTAGGCATTCTTCTATTGTAATTATTCACAATAACTTTAGATCTTCTACATTCAATAGCTCTATGTCCAAAACCATGACAATTATAACAATAACCATTTAGAGGTTTGAATTGTTTACCTGTACAATCTCTCTTCATATGACCAATAGTATTACAAGTAAAACATCTACCTTTGAATTCTCTTTTCATACCTTTGGATGATTCTTTTTGCTTCGGTGGCTCTTCTTGCTTAGGTGCATCTTCTTGCTTCAGTGATTCTTCTTGCTTTGGTGTTTCTTCTTGCTTAGGTGCATCTTCTGATTTGTTTTCATCTAACTTCTTTTCTTCACTACTTTCACATTCATTCAGATCTAGTTTCTTGCTTTCACTAACTATCTTCAATATGTTAAATCCAAGACTAGTTTTGTCATAAAATGGTTTTTCATAAGATACTTGCTTTTCAATCTTTTCACTGCTTGAATATAGCCTCTCAAGTTGTTGTTTAGATTGAGTCAATTCACCTTTCACAATTTTTTTATATTTCTCAAGTTCATCATACTGTAGTTTGACTTTATCAAATTTAGATGTTACCTTGCCAAGTTTAGATTTCAAATCTTCATTTTCATTCTTTAAACTTTCATTCTTAAATCTCAAATTGTCATTTCCATCTTTCAAGCTAAGCTTTAGATTTGCTATCTTCAATTCATGTTTAAGGATCACATTTTCTTTTTCTAAGTCTTCACAATCTTCAACAAGAATTTCAGATTCCTTCTCAGATTTCAGATCTTCTATCTTACCTTTCAATTTGTCAATAAGATTCTTTACATCATCATACTTCCTTTTCAAGGTGTTTCTTTCATTAGTAAGCATATCAATTTGCTCAAGAGCTTCTTCAAGATTCTTCTATAATTGATCCATATGCATAGAGATCTTACTCAAGCTACTAGGATTTCCTTGAATGTTTCTTCTCTGAGTAACTATACTCTGATACCAATTTTTAGAAATAGGAAATATTGAGAGGGGGGGGGGGTGAATCAGTATTTCACAAACTTTTACTTTTTCCCACTTATGGATATAACAGATTACTTTAATGCATACAAAGAATAAGAAACTAAATAACATACACAATAGTAAATGTAAAGAACTCATAACACATGATATATTCTCGAGGAAACCCTAGCTAAGGGAAAACCCCAGCGGGGATGGTACCCACAAAGATCCACTAATAAAAAGATATCCGGTTAAGGATGTTGACCCTGTTAGGAGCCTGTTACAATCATATAGTGTATCAGTCCTGATTAAGGGACTATAGGCCTTGTTAGAAGCCTCAACCCTATTAGGAGTTGCAGATACAAAACTTGATTACCAGATGAGCTCACTGCCCAAACAAGTAATACAAATGTTTACTGATTACAATATGGTACTACTTACAACTTCACATCAACAACTTTCACTGCTATCACAATTTACATATATTACATGTTACATTTCAAGTATGTTTGGTACATCTTTATTTATACAAGATACAAACATAATATCTTTCTCTTGTCAGCTTGCATATCTTTATCCAAGAGTAAACATCTAGGATGTCTTCTCTTTATAATATTAAGTCATTATTTTGACAAGCAAAATAATCCCTTAATTCATTTACTAGTTATGTCTTCAAAACTACACTATCAGTTGTACTCTGTCATCGATAAAATAGTCATAACTTTGTCTGTACTATCCGTACTCTTTTGCACACTAAGATGGGGTATCCTTGGACACCATAGAGTCTATGTTCAACTATGAAAACTCTGATCATGCTCCAGTGAACGTCACCAAAACAAACTATATCGGGTGCTCTGTCAAAATCACTGTTTCATACTTAGACAATTTTAGTCTACGATCTTCCATACTTACTTTCCAGCTTATGTGCTCTACATAGGGAACATATGTTGCCATAATGACAACATCTATGTACATACCTCAGCCAAATTTCCAATACTATATGACTTTTTTTCCATAATTAAAGCACTATATTAAGTCAGATACATTAGTATATCCAACTTTCCAACAATCTCCCCCTTTTTCATTAATCACAACAAAGAAATATGGTCAAGTCACTAATTGTCCTTAATACAAAAACTTTTTGTCTTCTATACATAAACTTATATCTCCTTATACATATTATGATCCATATTATATACACAAGTCCCCCTTTGACATTAATGACAAAGGTATTTCAAAAAAATGTATCTACATATGCTCACTGAGGGAAAACATCTAGATATGCTATCTTTAGGTTTTAGATATCCTTCTTCCAAAATTTGATCAAAGAGTTTACTATCTAGAGATGGGTGCATAGTTCATATTGTAGGTTCTCCATCTTCTTCAGGTCTATGGTAGGACCTTGATCATATGTCACCATGGTGGCATCAATCTCCTTAATATTTTGATTTAGAATGTCTGATGAGGGTGCAAGAGCATGTTGGAAACAACTATCTGAAGAAAATTTCTACTCAAATTATGTATTGTCTTTGATGTCACACAATGTCATAGTCCATAGCAATCAGTTCCTACCGAGCTCAGTTGGTCTGCCTGGCATTAAAAATAGCATGTATCGAGTCCACTCGATTATCAAAGAAAAATCAGCATTTACCGAGTCCACTCGATTATCAAAGAAAATTTAGTGTTTACCGAGTTCAGTCGGTTGTCAAAGAAAAGTTAGCATCTACCGAGTTCAGTCGGTTATCAAAGAAAAAGGATTATCAGTGTTTACCAAGTTCCCTCGGTCTCTGAAAGATTGTAGAAAGTTATGGTCACCGAGCACTGTCGGCCCTTGAAGGATCTTTGCAAATAAAGTTTTCTTAATTCATCCGATTGTTATACTAAGTAATGCCGATTTGACAAATCTAAAATCATATAAATAAAAGGTCAAATGTGAAAAATAAATATCAATAGAAATAGAAGAAGATATATAGAAGAAAGGCAGAAAAGGTGTGTGCAAAATTGTGAAGGATGACCAGATATCCTTGAGGAGCAGCAGAGAAATATTCGATCAGGAAGGATCACACTTATACAGAACAGAGATCTATAATCAGCAAGGCAGTTGCATTATTATACAGGTCATTTTCATTGTTACCTTTTTATCATTGTAACAGTGAATTCTAAATCTCTTAACCGAGTTGGTTTAACAACCATATTATAAATCCTCTAACAAGGTGACAATTCTATTGAATTGTTCTCAAGACCTCTTACCAGGCCACTCCTAGCATGGTGATTAAATCCTCTAACAAGGTCACACCTAACAGTGTGTTTTGTAACCTTTTATCGGGTTGGCTTTTAACCGGGCATCACTTCAGAAAAGTGAAAATCAGTATCTAGATACATTGGTGGTTTTTCCCATATTGGGTTTCCACGTTAAATCTTGTGTCTCTTGTGTTCTTAATAGTTATCTTAATCATATACAAGTGGTGATGAATATCTAAAAGATAATTTTACTAATACTTTCTGCATCTACAAAGTTACTGCAATCTATTTACCGAGTGTTAAATAGATAATATTCATTAAGATATCCTAAGGGATCTAAAAAGGAATAATTGTGAAGTGTTTTATGGTTGACTAATTCACCCCCCCCCCCCCCTCTCAGTCACTTCATCCATATTCCATCAATTGGTATCAGAGCTTTTGGTGCTTGCAGGAAGGGTTTCAAGGACCTAAGCTAAAGATCAGGATGTCTTACAAGAGAGAAATTCCAAAGCTCAACAGAGATAACTTTTCAGCATGGCAAGGTCTCATGAGACTTCATCTGGCTTCCATTGGTGATTCAGGATGAAAATACATTGATGAAGAATACACAGTTCCTACTGGCGCATTAACTATTGAAGACATTGCAGAGAAAAAGAATCATAACACCATGATGATAGACATTGCATCAGCTCTCAGCTATGAAGAATTTGATGATATTAAAGAATGCACTACTGCATATGAAATGTGGATCACACTGAAGAAAATATATGGTGGTGATGCAAATGTGAAAAGAGCCAAAGAAGAAAGCCTAAGAGGACAGTTTGACAAGATGAACATGAAAGAAGATGAAAACATTGCAAAATATGTTGAAAGGATCAAAGCAAGTGTTAGTGCAATTAGAGCTTCTGGAGGAACAATCTCTAATGAAACTGTTATAAGCAAGGTACTCAGAACATTACTCCCTATCTATGCAATAAGAGTATCAGCTATTCAAGAAAGAAGATGTGAAACAAACCACAATATAACTTTGGATGCTTTAGTTGGAAGATTGACAGCCTTTGAACTAGACAACTATGACAACTATGTTCCAAATTCCAAAAATATTGAGTCAGCATTTGAGGCCAAGGTTTCACTAAGGAAGAACAAGAAAATAAAAGAAGTTCAGTCAGAAAGTGAAGATGTATCAGAAGAAAGTTCTGATAGTGATCTTGAAATTGTAGAAGCATTACTTGCAAAGAAGTACTCTAAAGGGAAAGGTAAATATAAAGGTAAAACTCCTTTAATATGTTTTTCATGTGAAGAAATTGGACATATTGCAGCTAGGTGCCCAAACAAGTAGGCCAAGGAAGAGAAGAGAGGTCACAAGTACTATGGCAAAAATAATTTCAAATCATTCAAGGATAAAGGTAAGAAAACATGTTTTATGGCTAAAGATTCTGATGATAGTGAAGAAGAAATTGTCTTTATTGCTATAAAAGATGAATCTGATGATGATGAAGATAAGATGGCACTTATTTCTCATATAAGCAAAGATGATATATGGATAATAGATAGTGGATGTTCACATCACATGACTGGTGACAAGAAAAAAATTGAATACCTAGAAGACTGTGATAGTGGCAATGTAAGATTTGGAAACAATGAACCTTGTTGTATAAAAGGAAAAGGAAGAATCTCATTAACCAAAGAACTCATATGTGATAATGCTTATTGGGTTGAAGGACTAAAACATAATCTTCTAAGTGTAGCACAGCTAATCAACACTAGTTTCAAGGTTGAATTCATGAATAGTCAAGCAAGACTGCTGGATGGAAAAGGAAAACTCATTGGATCAGGCAAACAAACAAAAGGTAACTTATTTTATCTTTATCTCAGTGAATATTCATGTTTTATTGCTCAAATTGAAGAAAGTTGGCTATGGCACAAAAGGTTATGTCATGTGAATTTTGATAACATGATGAAAATAAGCAAATTCAAGAAGGTAAGAGGCATTCCTACTTTGAAGAAACCTGATACTGGTCTATGTAAGAATTGTCAAATTGGCAAAATGAGTAAAACTAGTTTTAAGAGTAAGAACTATCAGTCTAAAGAGATTTTGGAAATTGTGCATACTGATTTATGTGGACCTATTGGAATAGAAAGCTATACTAGAGATAAATTCTTTATTCTTTTCGTTGATGATTATTCTAGAATGATGACTGTTATGTATTTAAGAGAAAAGTCAGAAGCATTTGAAAAATTCAAATGGTACTTGGCAAGAGTGGAAAAGGAAACAGGGAAAAGATTGAAATGCTTAAGATCAGACAGAGGTGGTGAATTCATCTCCCATGAATTTAACAACTTTTGCATTGAAAGAGGAATCAAAAGACAGGTATCAGCTCCTAGAACTCCTGAGAAGAATGGAATAGCAGAAAGAAGAAATAGATCTATTATGGATTGTGCAAGGACTCTAATGATAGAAAAGAACATCGCTATAAAGTACTGGAAGGAAGCTATCAGCACTGCAGTTCATACCTTGAACCAAGTACAACTAAAGAAAGACACATTCAAAACTCCTTATGAGTTGTGGTATGGCTATAAACCCAATGTAAGTTACATGAAAGTATTTGGTAGCAAGTGTTATATCTTAAAAGAATCCAGAAGAAATAAATTTGAATTTGTCTACTCACAAAGTCATACAAATGTTTGAATTTGTCTACTCACAAAGTCATAGAAAGTATACATGTAAAATTTGATGAGTTTGCAGAAAAGACTGAAGAAGAAAGCAAAAGGGAACCTGAAAACTACAGGAGATTCATTTACATTGAACCTGAAACATTGCTAGACACAACTATCAATGAGGAAACTATATCTACTGAGCCTAGCACAGTAACCGAGTCACAGGAAGAAGTTCAAACTGAGTCACAGAAAGAAGTTCAAACCGAGTCATACGAAGAAATTCAAACTGAGTCTCAGCCTAAAGTTATCGAGCAAATATCTACTGAGCCACAACAACCTGAAGAAGAGATCCTAGAAGACAACAACATGAATCATTCAAAAAGCAAGGAACCTATACTACCCAAATATGTCAAAAGGCATCATAAACTAGATCAAATTATTGGAAACAAATTAGATGGTACTATGACAAGAAGCAAGCTAAAAGGTACATGTCTACTTACTGATTTTGAACCTAGAAATATCAAAGATGCATTGAAAAATGAAAGTTGGATTGAAGCAATGAATGAAGAATTAGAACAAATACAAAAGAACAAAACATGGACTCTTGTACCTAGACCTAAAGATAAGAATGTAATCGGAACAAAATGGGTATTCAGGAATAAGCTGAATGAAGATGGTCAAGTATCTAGAAACAAAGATAGATTGGTATGTAAAGGTTATTCTCAAGAAGAAGGTATAGATTATGGTGAAACTTTTTCTCCTATTGCAAGATTAGAAGGTGTAAGAACTCTACTTGCTTATGCAGCACATAAAGGATTTAAGGTATATCAGATGGATATAAAATCTGCATTTCTCAATGGAATTCTTGATGAAGAAGTCTACATTGAACAACCTGAAGGTTTTGTTGATCCAGATAAAAAGGACATGGTCTACAAGTTACACAAAGCATTGTATGGTTTGAAACAAGCTCCTAGAGCATGGTATGAAAGACTCCATAACTATCTGATTCAGATCAATTTCAAAAGAGCCAATGATAACAGCAATCTATATATTAAAGAAGGACCGGATGACAAAATTGTATTGGCATAAATATTTGTAGATGATACTATATTTACAGGGAATGATGATCAGTGCAAAGAATTTTCAGAGCAAATGAACAAAGAATTTGAAATGTCTATGTTTGGTTTAATAAAATTCTTTGTTGGTCTTCAAATTTAGCAAAGCAAGAATGGTATATACATTACTCAATCTAAATACATTAAGGAAATACTTAAGAAGTTTGGTATGGAAGATTCAAAACCAGTTGGTACACCCATGTGTACTGGACTGAAACTTACCAAAAATGATGATTCAAAAGAAGTAGATCAGACCTTATACCGATCTATGATTGGAAAATTGTAGCATGTAGTACATACAAGACCTGATATTGCCTTAGCAGTTGGTATAGTAGCAAGATTCTCAGCAAAACCTAAGGAAAATCATATGATGGCAATCAAAAGAATCTTAAGGTACTTAAGAGGAACTGAAGAATATGGTTTGTGGTATAAATTTGGAGGCAATCTAGACTTAAAAGTGTTTACTGATGCTGATTGGGCAGGGAACATTGATGACAGAAAAATTACAAGTGGTGGAGCATTTTTTCTTGGAAAAAGACTGGTATCCTGGACCAGTAAAAAGCAAAATTGCACATCTCAATCCACAGCTGAAGCAGAATATGTTGTTGCTGTAGTAAATTGTTCAAATATTATTTGGTTTAAACAGTTATTACAAGGTATGAAGGTTGAAATCAAAGAACCAGTTGTTATATTTTGTGACAATACAAGTGCAATAAACATTTCAAAAAATCCAGTAATGCATTCCAAAACCAAGCACATTGCTATTAAATATCACTTTGTCAGAGAATTGGTGCAGGACAAGGAAATCAGATTAGAATATATTCATACAAAAGAGCAGATTGCAGACATTTTCACCAAACCATTACCCAAGGATGCATTTGTGTATCTAAGAGGTAAGTTAGGGGTCATTCCCCTATCCGAGGCTCACTAAATATAGTTTTAGTGATGCATCAACCAGAACATGATTGAAAATCAACCAGTTGATGCAGCATATTCAAGGAATCATTGCATATGAATCAGTACTTGAGGTACATTAGTTTACACCGGTAATATGTGAATTGTCTTTGGCATGTGTTGTCAAAGAGGGATTGTTTGCTATGTCTTTGCTATTACTTCAAGAAATTTTTCAATAGTCAGAGGAAGAGTTTTTAAGAAAAAGGAAGTTTGCTGACAGAGGGAGATTTGAATCTGGACCGAGCTAATTCTTTCAAATTTCTTATGCTATGACATATTGTGTTGCCATCAATGCCAAAGAGGGAGATTGTTGGAAACAATTGTCTAAAGAAAATTGCTACTCAAATTATGTATTGTCTTTGATGTCACACAATGTCATAGTCCGTAGCAATCAGTTCCTACCGAGCTCAGTCGGTCTGCCTGGCATTAAAAATAGCATGTACCAAGTCCACTCGGTTATCAAAGAAAAATCAGCATTTACTGAGTCCACTCGGTTATCACAGAAAATTCAGTGTTTACCGAGTTCAGTCGGTTGTCAAAGAAAAGTTAGCATCTACCGAGTTCAGTCAGTTATCGAAGAAAAAGGATTATCAGTGTTTACCAAGTTCCCTCAGTCTCTGAAAGATTGTAGAAAGTTATGGTCACCGAGCACTATCGGCCCTTGAAGGATCTTTGCAAATAAAGTTTGCTTAATTCAGCCGACTGTTATACTAAGTAATGTCAATTTGACAAATCTAAAATCATATAAATAAAAGGTCAAATGTGAAAAATAAATATCAATAGAAATAGAAGAAGATATATAGAAGAAAGGCAGAAAAGGTGTGTGCGAAATTGTGAAGGATGACCAGATATCCTTGAGGAGCAGCAGAGAAATATTCGATCAGGAAGGATCACACTTATATAGAACAGAGATCTGTAATCAGCAAGGCAGTTGCATTATTATATAGGTCATTTTCATTGTTACCTTTTTATCATTGTAACAGTGAATTCTAAATCTCTTAACCGAGTTGGTTTAACAACCATATTGTAAATCCTCTAACAAGGTGACAATTCCATTGAATTGTTCTCAAGACCTCTTACCAGGCCACTCCTAGCATGGTGATTAAATCCTCTAACAAGGTCACACCTAATAGTGTGTTTTGTAACCTTTTACCGGGTTGGCTTCTAACCGAGCATCACTTCAGAAAAGTGAAAATTAGTATCTAGATACATTGGTGGTTTTTCCCATATTGGGTTTCCACATTAAATCTTATGTCTCTTGTGTTCTTAATAGTTATCTTAATCATATACAAGTGGTGATGAATATCTAAAAGATAATTTTACTAATACTTTCTGCATCTACAAAGTTACTGCAATCTATTTACCAAGTGTTAAACAGATAATATTCATTAAGATATCCAAAGGGATCTGGAAAGGAATAATTGTGAAGTGTTTTATGGTTGACTGATTCACCCCCCCCCCCTTCTCAGTCACTTCATCCATATTCCATCAGAGCATTCCTTAGCTGAGTCTATCTAGCAATTATCTTTGTCATCTCTTTTTATGCCTTCTCAATTTTGTCTATTTGACCTTGGTATACATTATTACAAATATTTACATCTGTGGATGTGTCTTTCATTGAACTCTTCACTTTCTCAATCATAGCTTCTTCCTCTTTTATTTTCTTAAAATGGGCATCAGTGAGCTTATCTTGATCCATGCATTCTATAATGACTCTTCTTCCTTGATTTGCAAACTCTTTTAAGGATACTTGACCAGTTTTGAGTGAGCTTAGGTCAAGTGCAGAGTTTATAACCAATTCATTCAATCTCTTCTTCAAATAATTTTCTTCTACAACTAGGGATGCAAATTCTTTAAGGTTTGAGAAATTGCTTTTGAAATGTGAGATGATTGTACTCACACCATCAATAGATTATATCTTTGACACTTTCTTGTCCTCTGGCAACAAATTGTTTAGAATGTTTACTGATTCTACCAGGAGGGGATTCCTCATCACTTATTTTTATTTTGCCTTCTCCATAGCTAAGATGATGAACTTAATCAGGTCTTCTTCTCTCCATGAGTCCAAAATTGATGTGTCAGGTGTCAAACTTGACAACAATGCTATAGAGGGAGTGATGGGAGTTCTATCCATCACTTTTTTTTTTACATTGACTAGTTCTACTAATGGTTCATTATTCTCTTCTTCTTTTTCTGATTCTTTCTTTTCTTCTTCTTCTTCTATTTTTTCTTTTTCTTCTTCTTTCTCTTCTTCCATATTTTCTTCTTCTTTATCATCTATTATATCTTCAATCATTACTTTTTCTTGAAGACTAGGAGGAGTGTTACTACATAAGTTTTCTACCTCTTGAGTGCTTAGAAATGTCTCTTCAAAATTATCCAATTCTATGTCAATGGCCGCAATGGCTATTTCCACATTATTAATGATAATGGTGCTTTCCTTGAGTGATTCTATCATGGGTGTAGACTTATCTGTCTCTGATTGTGTTTTCACTGCATGCACTAAATTTTGAGGACCTCTAGATTGTACCTTAATGGTCTCTAACCCTTTGGTAACCATTATAGGTACATGTGTTGTGGGTGCAGTAGGTGGATACATGTTCTTGTTCATAAAGACATTCTCAAAGGCTTTCTCTATTTCTTTGGCAATTAATTCATAGTTTTTATCCATTATATTCAATGTTCTTGTCTTGGTTCTAAGGTGAGGCTTCACTAGATCTAACAACAACTTCTTCTCTTCTAGCTCACATATAGGAAGGGTTTCATCTAAGATCTTTTCTCTTATCTGTAGATCTTCTTCAATAGCCTATCTCTTTTGGAATTCAAGGATATTCCATACATTGTTAGGATCATGGTCTTAAGTTCCAAGACTATCTTCTTGAACTTCAACATGTGTTTGACTAACATACCATGAATCTTAGATTTGTTTATTTCACTATATTTTTCATAAAACTTCCCTACTTGTTCAATTCTTCCTTCATCAATTATTCTTGCACTTAGCACACTGAGACTAGCTTTGAAACTTACTTTAGGAGGTGCTTGAGTGTTCTTTCTGCTTCTTGTTGCTTGCGAGGATGGATGACTATTGCTAGTTTCTTTCTTCCTCTTTGGTATTGCCTTATACTCAGGAGGAGTAGTAAGGTCAATGGTTTCCTTAGGTGCAGAAGGAGTATCATCAGTTATATCCTTATGTTCATCAGAATTATCTATCTTTACCTTCTAAAACTTGTTCATCTACTTCATATCCAAGTTGATGAATCCACTTTGTTCTAGGTACAACTACCTCCATGCATGTTGTATCTATTTCAACCATAAAACAAATGGTATCCTTGTATTTCTCAATAATGTTTTCTAGAATTTTGTACCTTATTTGTATCTTGGCCCTGAAGGTCTTCAAATCCAATGTTATGTAATCTCTCAATGTACTCTCAGTAGATGCTTTGTAATATATCTATGGCATGGTTGGAATGGACTTGTCCAAATACAAATATGATACTCTCCCTACTATATGAAGGTAGATGTAAATGATCAAAGACCCAAACCTGAATATCTTGGTCTTGTCATGCTTGATTGCCTTGATGTTATCAATCAACTATGTGTGCAAGATCTCACATAGATTTAACTCTCCATCTTCTTTCACAAGTCTAATGACTACTAGAATTGTGCTTGTAGACACACTATTCACCCTGCGGGTGTGATGAAACTTGTATCAATTTGATGTCAGCTTGCTCAATAGGCTCAATTGTCATCCCACACCTATCACTCCTTGACTTACATGTTTGCTCAAAAATTTTCTTGATATGCTTTCCCATAGGAAGGATGATGCTAGTCTTAGATAGAAGTGGCCATCACTTGCTTGTTTTATCATTTTCCAAGTGTTGTCTAAGATAATCTGAAGATTTATGAATCAGCATGATGAACTAGGGTTTCATCAACTGATCAGATTTACTGCTAATCACTAATAAATCAATTTTTAAGTCTTCACAATAACTTCTAAAGCTTTTTCTTCTCTTTAATCACTCTAAATTCGAACACAATGAGTAATCAAATAGCTTTCTATGTACTCAAAGTGAAAATTTCACCATTAATGCTTGTTGCGTAAACCAGGCTATCACTTAAAAATTTCCAACTTTTGTTTTGCTAACAATCAGTATGTGCACTCTTTCACAAGGGTTCCTTATTCTCCAAAAGCTTAAGTTCAAAGGTGCATACTCAGAGAGTGAGTATACCAGCCACATAGGGGTCTAGAGCTAAATTAGCTCACCCTATGACCCTGATTGCCATTCATCCAAATGTAGAGAGTGTGTCCACTATGGATGCATCCAATACATACTCATCAACCTTGTCCTTATTTTTCTTTGACTAAATCAAGCTTTCATCCTCTGAGGCTTTCACAAACTTGACTTCTCCTTTGGGATCCAATACTAGTTCTTTAGCCTTTTTAGGGCTTTCCTAACCTTCTATCCTTGATCTATAGAACATTGAGATATGTCTAGCCTTGTTACAAGAGTGACAAATCATTGGAGGTCTTATATTCCTTGACGCATTGACATGAGTCACCATTTTACATTGTCTAGTTGATTGACCATTATAGTTACATATCTAACATGTAACATTCTGAGAACTTACATATGTCTGATTTTGATTTCTCTGATCATGCTAAATCCTATTCTTCTTACTAGTCTTGCAATTCATAGCTCTATGACCAAATTTATTGCATGAATAACAGTAACCATTAAAAGGTCTTACCTCTATGCAACTCTTTGCTATGTGTCCATGCTTGTTACATACAAAATAAGTGTGGTCTACAGGCTTGCACTCATCCTTAGGTGGTTCACCATTATTTTTAGTTTGATCTTCAATCTTCTTTTCCTTAGTAGAGTCTTTTTGTGTATTCTTTATTGCTCACATGTTGTCAATCTGATTTTGTGCTTCATTGTATCTGATATAGCTAGTGTCTCCTTTAGCTCTTCTTGCATACAACTGAGATTCTATCAAATTAGAACTAGTGTGTAATTTGTCAATGTGATTCTTTGCTTCCTTTAATTTAGATTCCCAGCTTTCTTTGTTGTTCCTTAACTCCAAGATTTCCAAGTTTGCTTGCCTTAATTCCTCATTGAGTTGAAGGTTCTCTTTGACTTGTTCATTATAGACTTCCTAATTGTTGATCAACTTATCATCAAATTATTCAAGTAGTTCTTTCAAAGATGCATTGTCTTCATTCAACTTCTTGACCTTTCCTCCTAGATCACTCTTAGAGAATTCTTTCAAATCCTTTCTTAGCCTTTTGATAACTAATTGAGCGTCACTAACCTTTTCTTTTAGTTCTTCAATTTCTCTTTCTGATTTGTCCAGGTCTTCAAGAGTAGCTTCAAGATTTATTTTTAGATGTTTCATTTCTACTTTTTCCATGATCTCTTCAAGTGGATAAACTTCTTTACTGAGGACCAAAGCTTGAATACCAATTGTTAGGAATGGGAACACTAAGAGGGGGGCATGGTGAATTAGTGTTCATTGTATTTTATCTTTTTACTTTAATATTTATACTAAACATAAATGCTTAAGTACTGAAATGAACATCCACATAAACATGAAACATGAAAGAAACACATGACACCAATATGGTTATAGGGAAACCCAAATAGGTAAAAACCCCAGTGGGAATTGACACCCACTAATATTTTGTGCTAGTGTTTTGTGATCCTTGTTAGAAGATCCTTAACCCTGTTAGGAGTTTCTTTACAATGCATTAAGTATAGTAGACCTTGTTAAGGGTCAAACCCTATTAGGACTCTTTTACAATAGTCACTATTAGGGGAGTGGATGTACTATCCTAGAGCTCACTACTCAAGTGGTGACAGCTACAACCTTCTGATCTTAGATACACACTATATCTACTAGATTAACTATCTCTATGACACTACTTGTTAGATCAGTTCCTTTGATGCGTTGATGCTTTGACCTCTTGAAAATCTCTAATACATCTTGCAGTGTCTTCACACACTTCTCTTCTACTTAACACAACTCTCTATCAACTTCCATACTAAATACAATGGCCACATCTTATATTTTTATGCACATACAAAATAAACAACTAGGTTGACCCTTAAACCTATTACATACAACACTTCCAAATGAATTGGCTTAAGCATGTTTACAATCAAAAAAGTATACATGTTATAAACCTAATTAAAATAGTCACATAGCCTTTACAACATTAGAATATAGTCACAACTCAAAATGATAACTGCTCACTGCTTACTCTGTTCTTCAATGGCACATACTAGTTGTGCAACTTCAACTTCCTGTATCTTTCTCATACTTGCATAGCTAATCATGTGATCATAGACTAAGCATGAATATAGTCCAACCATCTTAAATTTTTCGCTGCACATCATAATTTTTCTGTACGCACATGCGATGATGCTTTGAGTTGCAGGAACTCTGTACATTGTCCAGTCTTCAACACTTAACTAATTTCTGATCTTCTCATCAAGTGCGCTAACTCCAAACTACTATATGACTTTGTTGCCATAATGACAACACTATATTATTTCATATACATCAATATTTCCAACTTGCCAACATGTTGATCATAGGCTTCTTGATTGTTAAGTAGATTTTCATCCAAATCTTTAATCTAATCTTCTAGAGATGTGTTTTCCTCATTTAGCTTTTTAACCATTTTTCCCAAATCACTTGTGGAAAAATCTTTCAAGTCTTTTCTTAGTTTTTTAATGACTTCTTGAGAATCACTAACCTTTTCTTTTAGTTCTTCAATTTCTTTTTCAGATCTATCAAGGTCTTCAAGAGTTGCTTCAAGATTCTTTTTTAGATGTTTCATTTCTCACTTATCCATGATCTCCTCAAGTGGTTAAAATTTTCTTTAGAGGACCAAAGCTTCAATACCAATTTTCTAGAATGGGAACACTAAGAGCGGGGGTGAATCAGTGCTCTATACTTTAATAATTTTTTTGTTATCTTGAATCTTAACTTTGTTGCTTAAGTATTGAACTGAATATTCATGCAAGTAAAACAAACATCCACAATGCCTAACACCATATATGATTATGGGGATACCCAAATAGGTAAAAACCCTAGTGGGAATTGACACCTACTAAGAACTACACTAGTGTTTTATGATCCGTATTAAAAGATCTTGCAACCCTGTTAGGAGTTGTTCTTTACAATACTTTTAGTAAAATGACTTGGTCAAGGGTCAAACCCTATTAGGAGTCTTTTACAATAAACTTATTAGGGGTGGGGACACACTATCCTAGAGATCACTACTCAAGTGGTGAAGGCTACAACCTTCTGGATCTCATACACACACTATATCTATAAGTTGAACTATTGTTGTGACATTGCTTGTCTGATCACTTCCTTTTATGTGTTGATGATTTAGTCTCTTGTAAATAAATTTACAACATTCTAACTTCTCTTCGCATACTCTGATCTTATTTTTCCAAACTCTATATCTCATGCCATGCTTAATTACAAGGGCCCATGTCTTATTTATATGTGCATACAAAAATCTTCATCAAGTCAGCCTATAACTAAACACTATTAGGAATAAATGAAAAGTATTTTGGTAGTCATTCTATAGCAGTTGTTGTTGCATTCATGACTTGGATTGTCATTGATGTCAACACAGTGATATTTTGGATATTAGCAGGAAAGCAGGTATAGTTTTGTTTTGCACACATGTTGTATTTCAGATTGGCTTTTGCACAGTTGATGGTATGTTCTTTGGTGTGTTATTAACCTATGCTTAATAGTGCAAAAATAAATCCATTCATTTATGTGAGTTATGAGCATTTTGGTGAGTGTTTAGACAGTGTTTCTGTGAAGCGATTTTCAGAAATCAGAGGATATCTCTTAGCTAGGATGGAATCTGATTTTGCATAGTTAAAGGGATGTTGGAGACTCATTAATGATGACATGGTTCATAGCACAAACTTTGAAGATATGTTTGAAGAAAGTTACAGTATCTGGAAGCCGACAGTTTTATGTGAAATTTTGTGTGTAGCGTGTAGAATTTATTATTTTTTAATTGAGGACAGACTCATTTGTAATTATTTGAGTTTGGTATATAAGAAGGAATTTTTTCCTTTTTTTAAAGTGTATTGTGAAGATTGAGATGTGAATATATGCATGAAGTGAAGAAAAGAGCTAATTCAGTGATGAAGGAAGACTTATGAGTACAGAGATCTGGAATTGTGATCTTGTGTAGCAGAGAGTGCAGTTTTGGCATAATGTGAAGGAGGTAATATATTTCATATTATTTTGTTGAATAATTCTAAGATCTTTTGGACAGTGGGTTCAGAGATCTTGCCTTGAAGCTGTTTGGGCAGTGGGTCCTTCTGTCTTCCATAAACTCTTAACCGGGTTAGAATCTTTTAACAGGGATTCAAAATCTCCTAATAGGGATTTATATGTACTAAATGTATTTCATAAGACTCCTAACAGGGTCCATCCTCTAACAAGGAAATTTTATATTAGTGCATCATTTTGTGGGCATCATTCCCACTGGGGTTTACTCTTTTCAAGAGGTTCCCTAGTCAACATATCTTGTGTTATTGTGCAATTGTGTATGGTTATCTTTCTATGGTTGATTAGTACATTGATTATATTGTTTAAAGTAGTTGAATGGTTAAATTATTAGATAACTGATTCACCCCCCCCCCTCTTATTTATCTTGGGGATCTTTACTTTCTAACAATTGGTATCAGAGCAGCAGGTCCTTGAAAGAAAAGTTTAACAACTTAAAGAGATCCATGGTGAATTTCAAAAAAGAAAGCCCTAAGTTTGATGGAGTAAATTTTGATAGCTGGAAAGAAAAGATGAAGACACATCTATTGTGTTTAGGACCAAGTTATTGGTTGATTACAAAGAATAAGAAGACTATCATTGAGGAAGACAATCTAGAGGTAGGAACTAAAGATGAACTAGATCTATTCATGTGTAACATACTTGCAAGAGAAGCACTTTTGTCAGCACTACCGGAGAATGAATATAGTTAGGTAAGATGTTTGAAAACATCTCATGCAATTTGGAAACCTTTACAATCTACTTTTGAAGGTGATGAACATGCAAAGAAGGCTAGATTACATAATTGGATTTTTTCATTTGAAGATATCAAAATGATGGAAGATGAATCTATTAGAAGCTATATTGGTAGGATGTCTGAGATTGTAATAGGAATAAAGTCTTGTGGAGGTGATAAGATAGAGAATGAAGTGATATGGAAAATTTTGAGAACTTTGACACTAGTATTCAAGCAGACAACACAGATGATTGAACAAGTGATACCTTGTACATCAAACTTTTCAAGAGAGACTCTTCTTGGAAGATTAGAAACAACAGAGATGAACTTGAGATTATCAGGAGAGCTACCTAGAATGGAAACAACATTCAGTGCTCTTAACATTATACCTACAAGAAGTACTAGTGTGAATGGAGATTATGTCAGAAGTAGCAGATCTAAATCAAAGGAAGATAAGAAGATTGAAGAAGGTATTGCATTACTTGTAAAAAGAGAACCAAATGGTAAGAAAATCTTTAAATATTGGACTTGTCAAGAATATGGTCATTTTGCATCTAAATATCCTAAAAGAGTTAAGAAGTATAGAAGCAACTTTAAACCTAGGAGATCTAAAGAATGCTATTATGCAAATGATGAAGATCTTGAAGCAGGAATTGAAAAACATTTAAGTGACAGTGATAATGATAACTTTGAGGAAATAGGATTTGTGGCAATTAAAGAAGAAAGTTCTAAATCTGATAAAAGAGAAGAAAAAGCATTATTTTCACAAGTTGAAAAGAAATCTAATTGGATTATAGATAGTGGTTGTTCACATCATATGACTGGAGATAAAAGAAAGTCTATTAAGTTAGATAATTATGATGGAAATGCACCTTGTTTGATTAAGGGTATAGGATCTATTACTCTTGATGGAAAGACTAACACTGATGATGTTTACTTTGTTGATGGATTGAGACATAATCTACTAAGTGTTGGACAATTGGCTGATAAGGGTTATCAAGTTTGGTTTTCTGAGAAAACTTGTGTGATAAAAGATAAAGATGGAAATCTGATTGGAAAAGGATCCAGAACCAGAGGTAATGTATTTCAGTTGAATCCTACTGAGATGACATGTTTGATGACTAAGATTGATGACAGTTGGTTATGGCATAAAAGGTTTTGTCATATAAACTTTGATAATATTGTCAAGGTGAGCACTACACTTGCGGTAAGAGATTTACCTAGAATTATGAAACCTACTAACATGATTTGCAAAGAATGTATGATGGAAAAGTAGAAAAGGAGTTCATTTCCCAAAAAGAAGTTCACATCGACAGAGAAGCTGGAGATTGTTCATACAGACTTGAGTGGTCCTACTAGGACTAGAGGATTCTATGGAGAAAGGTATTTTATGATTCTTGTTGATGATTTTACAAAGATGATGTGGATTGCATTTTTGAAAGAAAAATATGAAGCATTTGATAAATTTAAGATCATGAAAAGAAAAATTGAGAATGAATCTGGAATGAAGATTAAGTGTCTAAGATTTGATAGAGGTGGTGAATTTACATCTAGAGAGTTTAACACCTTTTGTGAAATGAATGGTATTAAGAGACAACTTTTAGCCCCTAGAACACCAAAACAAAATGGTATTGCAGAAAGAAGGAATAGGTCAATAACTGAAGCAACAAGAGCTATGTTGTTTGAAAATGATTTGGCTAAGACTTTTTGGAGAGAAGCAGTGAACACAACAATATACACTATGAACAGAGTACAAATCAGAGTAGATACAAACAAGACACCTTATGAATTATGGTTTGGACATACACCCTCAGTTAAGTATTTTAGAATTTTTGGAAGTAAATGTTATATAAAGAGAGATGATGATATAGGAAAGTTTGATCCTAGAAGTGATGAAGGAATATTTCTTAGATATTCTTTAAAAAGAAAAGCATATAGATGTTATAACAAAAGAACTAAGACTATTGTTGAAAGTGCAAATGTAAAAGTTGATGAGAAGTTTAAAATTCAGGAAAGAATGCTTGATTATGAATCTGATGGAGAAGCACAACCTCAGCCTAACATTGAAAATGAAGAATTATTTTTTGAAACTAACAGTGATTTGCTGAATGAAAGTCATAATGAAGAAAATAGAGAAGAAAATAGAGAAGAAAGAAAAGAAGAATCTACAGTTGGAACAAGATCAGTAACTATGACACCTAACAGGTATACTTCAAGACATCATCCTATTGAGCAAGTTATTGGAAGTTTAGATAGAGGAGTTTTGACTCAAAATAAGGTACATTTATGTTTGATTTCTCAAATTGAACTTAAGGCTACTAATGAAGCTTGTGAAGATGAACATTGGATTATTGCTATGAAAGAAGAACTAGAGCAGATTGAAAAAAACAAGACATGGAAATTGGTCCCTAGACCTGAAGACAAGAATGTGATTGGAACAAAGTGGGTATTCAAAAACAAGATGAATGAACAAGGAGAAGTGATAAGAAACAAAGCAAGATTGGTATGTAAAGGATATTCACAACAAGAAGGAATTGACTATGAAGAAACTTTTGCACCCGTGGCCAGACTTGAAGCAGTAAGAATGTTTCTAGAATATGCATCTTACAAGAAATTCAAAGTGTATCAGATGGATGTGAAGTCAGTATTTTTGAATGGTGAATTGGAAGAAGAAGTCTACATTGAGCAGCCTGAAGGTTTTCCTTTGATACAAGAAGGAGATATGGTATGTAAGTTAAAGAAAGCTTTATATGGATTAAAACAAGCACCTAGAACCTGGTATGCAAGATTGGATAAGTATTTATTGAAATTGGGATTTATAAAAGGAATAGCAGATAGTAACTTATACACAAAAGAAATTGAGAATGGTTTGTTGGTTATAGTTATATTTGTTGATGATATTATCTTTGGAGGAGAAGATGAAGCTAGTGACAAATTTGCAGATGAAATGAAGACTGAATTTGAGATGAGCATGATTGGAGAAATGAAATATTTTTTGGGATTAAAAATAACACAAAGCAAGGAAGGTATATTTGTAAGTCAGACTAAGTATTTGAATGATTTATTGAAAATATTTGGAATGGAAGATTCTAAACCTATTGGAACACCTATGGTAACCAGACATAAGTTATCTAGAAAAGATGAGACACCAATAGTTGAGCAGAAAAAGTACAGATCTATGATTGGAGGATTGCAGTACTTGACACATACAAGACCTGATATAGCACATTTAGTTGGGATTATAGAAAGATTTCAAGCAGAACCTAGAGAATCACATTATGCAGCAATAAAGAGGATACTGAGATATCTGAAAGGAACAATGGATTATGGATTATGGTATGAGAATTTTGATGATTTTACTTTATATGCCTATACTAATGGAGATTGGGGAGGCAGCGTTGATGACAAGAAAAGCACCAGTGGTGGAGCCTTTTTTCTTGGAGGAAAATTGGTCTCTTGGTTAAGTAAGAAGTAGAATTTTACTTCACAAAGTACAGCAGAAGTAGAATATGTTGGAGCAGCAAATAATTGTAATCAGATTATTTGGATGAAGTAGATGTTGAAGGATATTGGAATAAAGTTTGATGAGCTTGTTGTTATACATTGTGATAACACCAGTACAGTGAGTATGTCAAAAAATCCTATTTTACATTCTAAGACTAAACATATTGAGATCAAGTGTCATGTTGTAAGAGAGAAAGTTGCAGAAAAAGAAGTAAGATTGGAGTACATAAGCACAAAAGAACAGATAGCAAATATATTTACAAAACCTTTACCTAAGGATACATTTATGTATCTGAGAGGTATGCTTGGGGTTATGCCCCAACCTATTTTTGATAATTGATGTAGATTATTGCATCGGTCCAGTGGTATATGAGCCCTATATTTCTTCTGGATTGGATGTTGGAACTTCCTCTATGGGGGAGTTTATGAGCTGAGTCATGAGGTCTCTTGTTATTATATTTTTTTGAAAAGTGTCTTTTGACATTAAGTTGTTGTTGACTTAGTGATGGAATTTCTATCATTGATGTCAATGGGGGAGAAATATACATGAAAAACATTGTGGATTGTATGAGAGAGCTGAATAGGAAAATGAAGCAAGATTTAATTTGATATTTTGCAGTGATGTTGCAGTATTTGATTTTTGGAACATTGGATGTTTTTCATCTATGTTTCCATCAATGCCAATGGGGGAGATTGTTAGGAATGAATGAAAAGTATTTTGGCAGTCATTCTGTAGCAGTTGTTGTTGCATTCATGACTTGGATTGTCATTGATGTCAACACAGTGATATTCTAGATATTAGTAGGAAAGTAGGTACAGTTTTGTTTTGTGCACATGTTGTATTATAGATTGGATTTTGCACAATTGATGGTATGTTCTTTGGTGTGTTATTAACCTATGGTTAATAGTGCAAAAAGAAATTCATTCATTTATGTGAGTTATGAGCATTTTGGTGAAAGCAATGTTTAGACAGTGTTTCTGTGAAGTGATTTTTGGAAATCGGAGGATATCTCTTAGCTAGGATGGAATCTGATTTTATGCAGTTAAAGGGATGTTGGAGACTCATTAATGATGACATGGTTCATAGCACAAACTTTGAAGATATGTTTGGAGAAAGTTACAGTATCTGGAAGCTGACAGTTTTATGTGAAATTTTGTGTGTAGCGTGTAGAATTTATTATTTTGTAATTGAGGACTAACTCATTTGTAATTATTTGAGTTTGGTATATAAGAAGGAATTTTTTCCTTTTTTTAAAGTGTATTGTGAAGATTGAGATTTGAATATATGCATGAAGTGAAGAAAAGAGCTAATTCAGTGATGAAGGAAGACTTATGAGTACAGAGATCTGGAATTGTGATCTTGTGTAGTAGAGAGTGTGGTTTTGGCATAGTGTGAAGGAGGTAATATATTTCATATTATTCTATTGAATAATTCTAATATCTTTTGGATAGTGGGTTCAGAGATCTTGCCTTGAAGTTGTTTGGGCAGTGGGTCCTTCTATCTTCCATAAACTCTTAACCGGGTTAGAATCTTTTAACAGGGATTCAAAATCTCCTAACAAGGATTTATATGTATTGAATGTATTTCATAAGACTCCTAATAGGTTCCATCCTCTAACAAGGAACTTTTATATTAGTGCATCATTTTGTGGGCATCATTCCCACCAGGGTTTACTCTTTTCAAGAGGTTCCCTAGTCAACATATCTTGTGTTATTGTGCAATTGTGTATGGTTATCTTTCTATGGTTGATTAGTACATTGATTATATTGTTTAAAGTAGTTGAATGGTTAAATTATCAGATAACTGATTCACCCCCCCTCTTAGTTATCTTGGGGATCTTTACTTTCTAACAAATACATATAATGCTTCCAATTGAATTGGCTCAAGCATGTTTACATTTAATCATATTAACATGTCTATGACCTAAATGAAATAGGCACATAGCCTTTACAAAACAATATTATAAGCGCTAATCAAAATAACAACAGTCGGCTCCATGATCTATTATATTTTTCCAGTTAGTGTCTATGTTACTTCATCTGATTGTAACTTCCTCATACTGACTCATATCATCATGCACTCTTAGAATTAGCATGAATACATACTTAGAAGCTTATCTTCAAGGGAACATGCCATAACTCTATCATACACACATGCACTGATGCTCTATTCTTCTAATGCTCTGCTAACTGTCTAGTCTTCCATACTTAGCCATATTTCTTATCTTCTAAATTATGTGCTGACTCCAAAACTTCATATGGCTTTGTTTCCATAATGAAAACACTAAATATAGTCATATACATCAGTATAGTCAACTTTCCAACATAATCATGATCAAATTAGCCAAACCCCCTACCCTTTCCAAAATCTATAAAAGCAAGGCATAATTCAATCAATGATCATCCAAAAAATCTGAGAATATCATCAAACCTCTTGCAATTTATAGCTAGAAAGGAAAATTTAGAGCTAAATAGGTATAATTTTATTTGGAATTTAAATTTTAGCATTGTTTATCATTCATTCTTGTTTTAGGATTGTCACTAATAGAAGCTTACTGAGAGCTTTGCATTAGCATCTCTAAATAGAGATCCATAGAGTGCTTAATTGTCAATTATTTGGTTAAATAGCTTACTCTTTGTGGTAATTTAGTTGATTTATTCATTTATTTTCAATACTAACCCTATCAAGTTGTTTTCCTTAGCACACAGGTTCATAAAGTTTTTATTATGTTAACAAGGTTTTGAATGAGGATATGTATGGCAAGGTGTGCTTTAAGAATTGTTTGCAATTTTTTTTGTGAAATTAAGGGTGAGTGTTCTTAATTTTTTTGATTCACTTAGACAAGACACATCAAAAAAGAATTGACATTGTAAAATGAACAAACACGCTAGAAATTAGGCTTGCAAGATAGTATTCACTGAATTACCACTTGAAATAGGTTTAGTCCTTCCTACTCTAGATAGAAAACTTAGAATCTTGGAGGAACAGGCTCCCCATTACAATGCAATCACTTCTCAGGCACACTAAGCTTCAAATTCCAAGGGTCATCACTTCCCAAGGAACAACTATCTCTACAAGGAACCATGAAAGTGTGGGGTGTCTTCACGGGCATGGGTGACCCCTTGCATTAGTGAATATAAAGATTTTGGAAAACTACAACAAATTTTTTAGTTTGGGACATCTAGTTCAATGGGTGTGTGATAAACTCCCTTAGGGGGTCTCCCAGCCTTGAGAACCAAGGTTTTACACACCACTAGGATACTAGAGTAGAGCTATTCCACAACCATAATATCAATTGGATTATTTTTCACAATTGTGCATTTATATAGAGGTTTGGATGGAGACCTCACTTTGGCTTGTTACCACTTGAGGTCATCCCTTGGGGCATTCAAAGTGAACACCTTGATCCAAGCTAGGCCTCTCTATAAGAATTGCATTGAGTTCCCTTAACCTAAGGTCCACGAAGGTGAGGGGAGAGGATACATCCATAATATTCTTTGGGATTACAAAAATGAAGACACGCCAAACACTTAAAATAAAAATTTTATTTTATTGCACCAAACTAAGTGTTTGATATCTACAAGACACATATGAAATTTTTTAGGAAGACACACAAGTCCTGAACAACATCCCACATCAACATGTGTTAGTAGTTTTTAAGTATATTTTCATTGAGTGAATGCCATCAGCTAAAAAAATGAATCAGTACCAACAAATATGTTACACTAAGTCCTGGAACTAAGAAATGAAAGTAAATGAACTAGGTTTTTAATGAAAACAAAGTGCACTTACCAACTACACAGTTTAGTGGACTAACTAGGTAGCTTAACCAACTATGCACTCTCTCTTACCAACTACATAGCTCTACCAACTATGTAGCTTCAAAGACCAATTGTGCATCTTTGGGCCCCAAGTGTGCAATTATGCAATTAGAGACCATAAAACAATATTTTAGGACATTTTCCTTAATGTAAATGACTAATTAACCCTAGAAACATCTAAGTTTGCATAATTAGGGTTTTTTTTCCTTTTAACTTACATATTTGAATTGGATTTGATCAATTTAAGCCCTAATTAAGTTAATTTATAGAATTTGAAAAGCATTAGAGTATTCTTTTAATTAGCTAAAATTGATTTTCTTGTTTGAGTCCTAACTGGATGAGGTTCATTTTCTTTAAGAAAAATGAGATGTGAAGTTAATTTTAGGTATTCCAAAACAAAGTGTGATGGTATATTTTTTCATTTAAAAACTAGCATTAAAGCAAGTAAAGTTCATTTTAGCCCCTTTAAGATTGATTAGAAATAGTTGTAAGCAATCATAGAATGCAAAAAGTAGGATAAACTAGAAAGGAAAAGATAATAGTCCAACTGTGTAGTTCCCATGATAGATTACGTAGTTCTGGGCCCCAAGTGCACAACTCTAGCTACCAATTGTGTAGTTCTAGCTACCAATTGTGCATCTCTAGCTACTAATTGTGCAACTTCACTCTTGAGGTCCTAAACAGCCTTTTGGGACCCTGAAAATGCACAAAAACATAAAATTTTATTAGAATTAGAGGTTTTCACATTGGGTTCACCAAATGTAAGATCAAAATTAGGCTTAGAGAGTATATTAAAAGCAACCACAAAAATTTCATCAATATGAAAAACATAATTCAATCTTATCATGAAAATAACTTGAAATAAGAGAAAAATTAGGGTTAGAGAGTATATTAAAAGAAACCACAAAACTTTCACAAATATGAAAAACCTAATTCAATCTCATCATGAAAACAACTTGAAATAAGAGAATTAAAACACTATCTAAAAATCCCTTCAAGTTTTGGATCCCATGTTCTCCTTTCTTCTCCAAAGTGTGGATGGATGTAGCTCTTGGAAAGATCTTGAAATGCACTATGATGTCTTGAAAGCAAAAATTGATAATACTAGGAGTAATTGATCATTCAAAGTGGTTACCCAATTTAGTGCAAAAAGGCTCAATTTATAGAGTTGAGAGCCAAAATGCAAAAGAGGGAAAGTTACTATTCAAAATGGAAATTTGTCATAATAATGACAAATTGGGAGCACAAAATGTAATGCACAATTAAGGGAAACATGGAAGAGAAAAAGAATAGGATAATTATTAGGATGTCATGAAGCATGATTTAAGGGAATGTGTAACAGTCACATTTTTTGAATATGTGAAAATCAATATTCCCTCAAAAAGGATAATTAGGAATTTAGGAATTATTAAATCCCATAATTAAAAAAGGTGAAACAATTAATTAATTCAAGATTAATTAATTGCAGGAGACTAATGATAGGGATCATTAATCTATAAAATAGATTAATAGAAAAGAGATAAACTATGGGTTATCTATTGCAAGGGAATAAATCAATAAAAAATGATTGGCTAAATTGATGATGTATGATCAAAAGGGGATTGGTCTTGAATGATCTAATTATGGTTTTGAACCAATCTTAGTGATTTGAAATTTATTAGGGACTAATGCAACATCGATGAACTTTGACAATGTGCATGATTGATGATGACAAGATAAGATAGCATTGATCAACTTTGACAATGCCATTAGGTTGGACTGATGATGATGAAATAGCATCAATGATCTTGGAGAATGCTATTTTAAATTGACTTGGATTAGGGTGATAACAATGAGGCATCGATCAACTTTGACAATACGCTCAGGATTGGATTGAGATTTGACTAGGCATTGATGAACTTGGATAATTCCTTTGATTAATTTGGGATTGAATTGATAAATATTGGATTGACAAGGATTTGAGAAGATTGCATTGATTTTGAATTGATTAGATCAAACATTGATGAACTTGGATGATTCCCTAGAATTGGTTTGATAAATGATCGATTGTGTTTTAACAAGATTTTGACTAATTAGGACTGATTCAGATTGATTTGAAGTGATTTAGGAAGGTTTGACATGGTTTAGGATTTATTAGGATTAGTTTAGGAAGGTTTAGGAATATTTAGGATTAGTTTAGGAATGATTAGGAATGTTTAGGAATGATTAGGGGGGATTAGGAATGATATGAGATACTAGAAGTTTTAGTAATCAATTAAACAATTTTCAATGTTTAATCGATAGGAAAGGACAAAGTACTAACATGTAGTAAAAAACATATGTGTAACATAGGGAAAACAATTAGACTTCAAAATAATGTTTCAATTATAATGTAGAAAAGGATAACACCAAGACTAGAAGGCTCAAACCATTTTTGGGTGTCCACCTACAAGATATTCCAATCTAGCAGACCGAATAGTGTTCCTTGTGGCATTGTTGACATAGCATATAAAGTTGTGAAGAAAGGACTACACCTTGACCTTGGTGAGCTAGTGTTGAAGAAACTTAAAGAAAATATGAGGAGAATCCGAGATGCGAACACTGATACTTGCAACTTTGGATCATTATTAGTATGTATTTTTTTCCACTTTCAAAATTCATTCCCTTCAATTGGCAATGTTCAATGAGATGTTAAAAAACTAATTATCATACAAATCAATGATTTCATAAAGAGTTTAGGTTAGAATTTTGAAGTAGTTATGGATGATTATTTTGGTAATTTCAAGGAAAGAATGCATAACCGAAGTAGGATACCTAGACAATTGGTTGAAAAATATAAACATGATATATGTTTCCTAGTGGACACCGACTCCACTCTTATTATGGAAGTTGAACTGAGGACTACATGGTTACCACCTATGGGATATGAACTTGATATTGACCTAGCATCTAGGTCAATAAAGGAACTACTTGAAGAGCCCAAAGACAAGAAGGAAATAAGGTTTGGAACCTATGAGGAAGCTAAACTAAGAATAAAAATGGATTTGGTCAGAGTAAAAGTGGGTAGAAAATCAAATAAAATGATGGACACTTTGGCTAAAGAATTTGGTGATGATGAAGAAGTAGAGAAGCCAGTTGAAGAGGCAATCAAGGAATAATTTTTGATTGGTAATAGTGAACATGATGAAGAGACCAATCGAGACACTTAGAAATTCAAGAAGAACCGGTGAAGGCAACAAAAGGTAAAAGGAAAAAAACTAAGATCCCCACACCAGTGAGGAAACAATCATGTACAAGTGTTTACCCACCTTTGAAACATAGAGTTGTAAAGATTACAAGGCCAACATGGACAAAGATATATCAGAAAAAGAAAGGAACTCAAGCATCTACCGAACTACCTAAGAAGAGGAGAAAATTAATAAGAGGTAAGGATGACATATATTTTGAAGAGGAGGATAATAGTCAATTTAAGGTACTTGTAAAAAAGGCACAATAAATTGATGATATGGTCAACAATATAAAAGAAACATGAAGACTTTCTCACCTTAAAATAAACTGGTATGTAAATATGTCTATTGAGGATTGGGATAAATTGGAAGAAGAAATCATCAGCATGATGATTAAATTTAAAATATTTCCAATTGAATTTTTGAATTATATTCCAAAAGAAATATATGATAAGGTATCAGCAAGATGGACTTATGCCTTTCATACTGAGAAAAAGATGAGGGAAAGATCATTAATTTTGGAAATGCCAAACTTATGTGTTACAGAGATTGATGAAATGATGACATAACATGCTAAAAAAAAATTAATGAAAGGTTGAGAAATGCACATTCTACATGGAAAAATTGAAGAATTTGATGAAGAGAGTAAAGAGAAATAGACATAAATTTTGAAGTCTAAAGAAGAAGTAGAACAAACTACACTAGCAATTATCTCCAAGAAAGATAAAAAAGGAAAATGAAAAGGTGTACATTTTGATGATGTAGATATTACTACACAAAGGCTAATTAAAGAGACCATACATAAATCAGACACCAAGTAGCTAGAAGATGACACATATGCTGAATACCTTTATCCTACTAGCTACATCGAGAAGGATACACCAAAGCAGTTAGTGATTATCGAGAATGATGAAATATTAATTTGAAGATATTACTGAAGGTGATCTAGATGATGAAGTGAAGGAAGATGAAGATGTTACTTCTAATACCAAGAATATAGTGTGTTGGTGTTCAAAATGGATGCTTATGCTCTTAGGCTACCAATATACCCTTAGGTTGATTTTAGGATTGGTTAGTTCCAAAATGTATATGGATCTTAGGGTAACTGGGCCAACTATAGGGACAAGACTACCCTCTTCACTTCTAGCTCTGCAAAACCAAGGCGGGTGCACCTAACCTAGTGAAAATTATACTCCACACACCAAAGGTTAGGTCTAAACAATAGATTGATAGTAAGAAAGTAGTAAATGCTAACCTCACATTCATTGACTCTCCATTACTATTGGGTGACAAAACCACACAACCAACAACTTAAAGCTTGAAAAGGTTATTGATTTCAATATTTCAGAATGTAATAACCTTCTACCAGTGTATGTTAACAAGAGAGGTACTCATTTAGGCTAGTGCCTCATCCATTGGGCAAGAGTCCTTAGACACAAAGACACACAAACTTGAGAATATATGAGAATTAATAGCCATAAATACATTTATCCTAATCTTTACTGCTTACAAAACATCCTTACATAGATAAGGGAAAACTCATATCTCATTTAGGGCATTGTTTAATCCAATCCTAGATCAGAACTCAAGAATGAAGATACATACATAAAAATAGTATGTAATGAGCTAGAAAACTCAAAGCTTACTTGACTTGACACAAAGGAGAGATAAGAATCAGATATTTGTATTAAGTATGATGAATTCCTTTTGTGTATACAATGAATCACAAGACACCCTGCTTGCAAACTACAGCTTAGACCTACAAATTTCTTCTTTCATTAACAAACACTGAGTCAAAAAACTATTACAAACCCTTGGGACTAGAAACTTGGGACTATTTTTGAACTTCAAAACTGGAACCCCTACAAAATCAACAATTCAACACTATATACCACTGGTTACTTTGGAATCCCAAACAGGTTAGGATGCAACAAGCTACAGATAACCAGGGTAAGGGTTAGGGTTTCCACCAACCAAACATATCAAAAATTAATACATTGGAGGGAAAACCAAGAAACCCTGAGAAATCAGATCTAAAATTCAATCTTCACTTATGGTAATTCTTCTAGAAATGTACTGAAGATCATGAAATTCCTACAACTTCATCTGATTTGACCCCTGCAACATGCCTCGAGCACCATTTATTCATTCTCCCCATGGCATAAAACTCCCTACTGTCAATCATCATACTTGCTGGACCACACTACAACAATCAACACCACCAAACAAATCAAACCCGGCCACTAAAACATTAAAAACTAGTCCTTTCTGTCGCTGAGAAGCCCTCAAAAATTTGAATTTGAACTGTAATAGTTATTTCCATGGTACTACCAATGTATCAACTGCCCACATTCAAATCTGAACTTGGTTTAAATCATGACCATTAGATGCTTTTCCTTTTCCTGGGTTATGTTTTTACTTTACAAGAATCTAGTGAATACGCGACTGAAAAAACCTTCACCCATTCATGAGAACTTTGAGAGCACCGCTAAATTATTTGGCTACTATGTGAACACTGTTCATCAAATTGATAAGTCTTTAGACCCTTCACCAAAACATCATGTGAACCAGCGAATAATGCAAGCATTTGTCAAAACCACCAAATCTTTATCCAAACCACAAAAAAGACTGAGAAAATTTTACTGGGCCCACATCAAGAGAATCGACGGTTGTCTCATCTTCACATAGACCTCCAAGATTCCTTCAGATCATAAGACAACCATTGGATGAAGAATCTTACCCTACTCTAACAACCTTCTGACACCAAAAGAGATCAACGGTTAGTGCATCTTCTCATGTGTCAGAGAAAACCCATTAGACTATATGCCAACGGTCGATGCTCTCCAAGTGTCAAAACCCACTGAACCTTGAAAAACCTAGCCCCACTGACAAAATATCTAGTCACACAATGTGGACCAATCATAGCTTTCCATTTGTACTTATGTGTCACTTTGGACCCACAGTTTGAAGCACCATGTCATAAAGGAAAATCAATGGCCATCTTAAGTTTGCAAGACTCTGACAGAGTCTATGAGAAGATATGCCCACCATTGGATTGAGATGGTGTTAGAGAGACTAGGCCCAGGAAATATTAAGGTTGAAACATAGGAAAAATTAAGGCACTGACCTAGGAAAAATTAAAGCACTGCTGGGCTTGAAACTTAGGAAAAATTAACTTGGGAGACTTAGGCAAATTGGCAATTATTAAAAGGGACTCAAAAATAAAACCTTTAGTCGCAAGATCGCATAACACAAAAAAGGTTCATGTGATCATGTGACAAAGAGGTTAGAAATTTAGCACATGTGTATAAGGATTTTAAGTGGCTTGAATAAAGTAACACAAAACTAGAACAAGGCCAAGGCATTTTTAGGGCTTTTTCACTACAACGGCTAGATTTTCAAAAATTTCACCTAGGGTTTGAGCCAGAGAAGTAAAAACAACTGCAAAGACCAGCAGAAAAATGCTAGAGCCATGAAAATTTTACAAGTGCTAACAGTGGCTCATACTCGGGGATGTGTATCTCCTACAGATACAATGAGCAAGCTAGAATCTCTTGGAAGAGCTGACCGAACTCAAAAATTTCAACCAAAAAGGCAGAAATAGATGACTGTACAAGGAAAAACCTAAACTACTGCTCATGGAAAGGATACTTGAGGAGAAGTAAAACTTTAGGAATTGTCCATGAACAGGCAATTCCAAAGTACCACCAGTTAAATCTTTTAGGACATAAGAATCTGTCCCCCACTTGCTCTCAATAAGAAAAGGGCCCAACCAAATTGGATCACATTTTCCATGCTTCCCCTTATCTTCTAACCTTGCATTCCACATCAAGACAAGGTCATCAATTTCAAAACTTATGTGGGTAGCCCTCCTATCAAACAAATTCTTACACTACCTCTGCAATGTCTTATTTCTTTCATGTGCATCTCTCCTTACCTCCTCCAATTGGATTAGTTCATTCATTCTTACTCTCATCTCATCATTCAAATCTTCATCATATGCCTAGATAAACTTATACATATGCAATAGATTATTTTTAGGCAATCTAGCACTTATTCCATAAATGAAATCAAATGGAGCACAACCTATGGCCCTCTTAATAGTTACCCTATCAGCCCATAATGCCCACCATAACTTTGAGTCCCAGGCTTTCTTATTTTTATCCAACACTCTCTTGAGAATCTTGATCAGGCTTTTATTACTAGAATCAGCCTAACCATTTCCTTGTGGATGATATGGGGAAGAAAATGAAATGTGTATCCCATATTGCTAACAAAAATCACTAAATTCCTATGATCTAAAACACATTGCATTATCAACCACAATTACCTCTAGGCAACCAAACCTGGTAAGGATGTTCTACATCACAAAGTTTGTCACCACCTTGCTAGTTGCCTTTCTAGTAGGGATAGCTTCAACCCACTTGGTAAAATAATCTGTTGCTACCAGTATGTAAGAATTTCCACCACTAGACTTGTTTGGAATCTCCCCAATGAAGTCAATACCCCACTTCTAGAAAGGAGCTTGAACTGCAACAGGCCTGAGTTGTAAATTCCCATTAAATTTCAACTTTCTAGAAAATCTTTTACATGCATCACACCTTGTTACAAACTGATGTGTATCCTTAAAAATTGTAGGCCACCAAAATCCAGACCGAAGGATCTTGTGAGCTATGGTCTTTTCCATATAGTGTCCTCCACAAACACCTTGGTGCATTTCCTTTAATAGAGACTCAGACCTCTCATGGTTTATGCACTTTAGCAATACTCCTTTATTGCTTCTCCACCACAACTTACCATTTATAATGGCATACCTTGTAGATTGAAACTTGATAGATCTCCTTCTATTTTCATCCATTTCAAGGGGAAGGACCAATTTCTGCAAGTAACCAATAACATCTTTGTACCAATCACAATAATCCAAATCACAAATATATGGCCTTTGTTCTTCTTCTAATACATTTATATGATTTTCAACCAAATTTCTTTGTGCCATTAATTTTGAAAGACCTAAGCCTCTTACCAACTTTGTAATCTGGATATCAATATTAAATTCTTGGATCCTATTGATCCATCTACATCTTTTCCCTAAAACTTCTTGTTGCACCAATATATCCTTAACTGCAGGACTAGGAACATAAGCAACCACCTTAGCTGCCACAAGATAACATCTAAAAGCCTTTACTACTTTAACTAAGGCATAAGCCTATTTCTCAGTAATATCATACTTCAATTCTGCTACTTGTACAGATTTACTAAAAAATGATATAGGTTGTTCATATCCATTTGAATTCTTTTGCAATAAAACTACTGCAACTGTATCACAAGAAGAAAAAGAAAATATCTACATGGGCTTACCATAATCAAGTGTCCTTAAAAATAGAGCATCCTTGATGGCCTTTTTGATACTTCTAAAAGATTCATTTACTTCTTCATTCCATTCAATCTTTGCCTCTTTTTTCAACATCCTAGAGATAGGGAGACTTATTTCTGCAAAATTTGTAACAAATCTCCTTAGAAAGTTTACCTACCCAAAGAAGGACTGTATTCCTTTAACATTTCTAGGTGGTGAAAGCTTATCTATAGCCATAACCCTTTTGGGGTCAATTCTCACTCCATCCTTGGACATAATATGTCCCAAGAGCTTCCCTTCCATAGCACCAAAAGAACACTTCTTTGGATTCAAAGAAATCCCATACTCCAAAGCCCTGATAAAAGTCTTCTCAAGATGTTCACAATGTTGATCTTCCTTATCTAAATATGTTGTGAGATCATCCTCATACACCACTAGGAATTTGTTTATGAAGTCTGCAAAGGCCACATCCATAGCTCTCTAAAAAGTAGCTCCTGTATTTGTTAGACCAAAAGGCATTCTAACATAAACATATGTTCCCCAAGGGGTAGTGAATGCAGTCTTGAACTATTCTGACTCCTTGACCATGACCTGATTATATCCAGAGAAACCATCCATCATGGACATTAACTCTAATCCAGTAACCCTCTGCAACATATTTTCCATATTAGGCAAACCATAATTGTCCTTCAAAGAATTGGCATTCAAGTTCCTAAAAGCAACACATAACCTAATGTCACCATTCTTTTTTCTATTTGGAACCAAGTTTGACACCCAAGTAGAATGTCTGATAGGCTTGATGATGCCAGCATCCATCATCCTTTTGAGTTCATCTTGCATTTTTGGTGCCAAGGTAGGGTTCACAAGCCTTAATTTCTACCTAAAAGGTTTAGTACCTTCTTTCAATTGTATTTCATGTTGGAATAGGTCTTCTCTATAGGCTTTCAAATCATCATAAGACCATGCAAAGACATGTCTAAATCTTTTGAGAAGATCAATCAAATTGTTCCTAGTTCTTTGGGACAAACATTTACCTATGTAAACATTTTTGGGTACTTGACTTGTTCCTAAATTTAGTTCCTCCAAATCATTCATCTTATCAACAAATTTAGGAAAACAAGTCCCTTCTTTATCATCAAATGCCCTTTCAAGAGCAACCAATCCCCTTGGGATCCTATTTGACTTTAATTGCAAAACTTCCTTCCCAAGAACATTCTCTTTTCCATTTATGATGTCAACATAAGTGCTAAAATCCATCTCCTAACCATCAAAATGAGAATCACATTGCAAAAACCTTAGTCTATCCTGATCATCAGAAAATACCTGCCAATTCTCAACATTGTCTGGGATAAGGCCTAGACTTACATTCAATTTTGGATATCCCCACAAAATTAATATCCTCTAGCCTTAGTGCTATGTTTTCCAGTAAGTCATCCATCATATTTTGGCTTCTATCCACCCAATCAATACCAAAGGCATTGAAACCTTCAATTTCATCCCAAACAACATTTCTATATTGTTTCAGCCTTTTATTCTTAGATGCATACTTTGATCTAATCTAAGAAATTCTTAATTCAAAATCACCAATTACCCTAAGATGTTTGATTCCATGTTTTTATGCTTCTCTCAAACCAATCAGTAGGGCCTCATATTCAACAACATTATTTGTGCAAAGGAACAAGAGAGTGAAAGAAAACTTGAAAGTCTTACCACTTGGGGATATCAATAGAACTCTTTCTCTAGCACCTTCCTTTGAACTTGCTCCATCAAAATAAAGGGTCCATAAGACATTACCTTCTGCCATGTTATTTTCATCATCAACCAAAAGGATAGGCTTGACCTTTTCTTGCACCTCTCTCTCCTGAACTTGGAAAGAACCAATGTTAGTGTCAACAAAACAATTCATATTGTCATGTTCATCCTCCTCAATCATATGTGAGGTTCTAGTTTCCCTTGAAACTTTCACACTTTCTCCTTCAATGCTAAAAGTAGCAAAAGACAAGTCACATTGAATACTTCCTCCCATAGAAGCACTCCATTTTCTAAATAATAGCATTCCATATTGAGGAGGAATATCAACTACAAGAACACTCATAGTTAGTTGTTTGTCAGGAAATGCCGCTAACTTATAAGGAAAAGCCTTAATAGTACCAATAAATGGTACTTCTCTTGAGTCCATAGCTTGGCATCTCCCATGAGGTGTATCAACCTTTAGTCCCAGTGACTTCATGATTTCTAAAGGCATGACAGTGTTTGATGCTCCTGAATCAATCATGCAATTCTTCAACAATTTGTCATTTATCATAAGGGACAAGAAAAAAGGATCAACTATCCATAATGCACCATTTACAACATTTGCATTCAAAAATATCTGAGGGATCTTAGAGACAATTTCTTCATTTTTACTATTAGGTGTGTCATCTAAAGAAGCCACATGCTTATCACTCTTACTCATTTCTTGGAGCTTTATAGAAGAGGCACCATTTACCCAATCCAAGGCCTTGACGTTATGCTCTTCTATTCTCATCATTTCCAAAAGTGGAACTTTGATAGTTATTTGTGAAAGCAATTTAGTCATATCAATGGGAACATATGTATGGTTACCCATGTCATCCTTAATCATAGTGCCATCTTTATCTTCTACTTTGACAGTCAAGTCAGATTTACCTTCATTTAGAAACTCATCATCCTTCTGAGGTATAGGAACAACCATCTCTAGTGTCTTTGCTTTACCTTGAGGTATTGCAATAGGTCCCATCTTCTTTTTTACTTTAACCTTACTGACAACACCAACATCTTTCTCCTTTTCCTCATGTTGTTGTGTACTCTTTTCTAATTTTTTGATAAACATGCTACCAGGTTTACCATTTGCACTTCCAACTATCCTATTTCTCAAATTGTAATTACTCCTGGCTTGAGTGACCATGTCAGTAGTGATTTGAGAAATTTCCTCATCAGAGGGTCTCCTTAAGGAAACATGTTCCTCACACTTTACTGCACCACATCCAACATCATCAAATTATTCTTCCTCTTCATCAGTAGAGTCAACCTCATCCCATGCATGTGAAGAAGTCATTGCACAACCACTCTGATCATATTGCTTATCTTGTTCTTGGTTCTCAGATAAATTCAAAGCAATAACATAATGTTCTAGACTATGAGGAGATTGACAAGCAGTACACCATGGGATATCATCATTCATGTTAACTAAATTTCTTTGCAAAGGATCAGGAATCCTATCATTAGGCCTATCCCTCTTAACTAGAAAAATGGGCTTTCCATCCTTCCAATGAGTATTGTATGGGTAATTCTGCATTCTTGGTTGCCTGCTAAAATTACTTGAAATAGGCTAGTCATTTGTTGCAACCCTATTGTTTCTTTTTTCATCAGGCTTTAGATCCTCTAAAGCACTTAGAATCTACTTTAGATTATCCTCCTCCTTTGGCTTAAAATTAGAAAACCTTCCCATCTCCTTCTTATTTTGTATTTGAGGCCTACAATCATCTCTTCTCCCTAATTTTACTGATATTCTTCTATCACTTTCTATGTTGATAGCCAACTTGTAAGCCTCCCCAAGATTTCTAGGGTTCTTATCCCTTAAAAGGTAACCCATCTTTGCATCAAAAGAATTTAAGTATGTCACAAGACACACTCTATCATCTAATCTGATAACTTGCAGGAGCCTATGCATAGCCTTTTGGAATCTTATATTAAATTCAAGGACCTCTTCATTCTGATGTTTCTTTATGTTATTGAATTCATTCAAAATAAAACCCTCATTTGTTTTATCTCCATAATTCTCCTTGAAACAATTCTTAAATTCATTCCAAGATCCTATACTAGCATGGGGAAATCCTCTAAACCAATCCCTAGCATCCTTGGTCAGAGATTGTACAAATAATTTCATTACAACATCATCAAGCTCAACATTATAATCATCTATTACATCCATAAAAATTTTTAGATGTTCCTCACATGTGATGACATTGTTCCCAAGAAACTTTGGGAGCTTCTTTCTAATTTCATCAGGAATTACATTAGGATAACTAGGAATACCAAAAAAGATAAGTTGTTTGTACCTTTCATGAACAGGAACTCCTTGAGGTGGATCCATTCCTTGAGATGTAGATGTCCTTGTGTTTGAACCTGCAAGAATTTTAGCAACACTCAGAATGCCATTTGTTTGGGTTGTAATGTTACCATGATTTCCACCTTGTCCCAAAAAGGAAGCAGCAAAATTTGAAGGTCCTGAGGTATGCTTGAGAAAATCAATCTTTTTTCTTATTTCTATAGCAGTAGCCTCAAATTCTACCTTCTCTAATTCTTTATCTAATATTTATTTTTCCTTTCTAGCCTTCTCAAGGTTTGCATCAAATCTCAACCCTTGCTCTAATGGGTTTTCCACAAGAACTTGTTCATTGATTTGAACTCCAATAGCTCTTTGTTTGCCTTTATCTCTAGGCCTAGTTATCTCATATGTTCTCTAGACAATAGGTTGTTCCTCTGCTCCTTCAGGCTCTGGGACAAAATTAATTGCCTCCAAATCTAACAACTACCTCTTTAGCTGATCAACCCTTATCATGGATTTTCCTACTCTATCTTCTTTATCTTTATCTCTTTGTTGTCTAATAGAAACTTTTTCTTGAACTCTTCTTTCCAACTCATAGAGCTCTTCAAATATTTCTTCTGATTCTAGGAGAGTAGTCTCAGACTCATCATCTCCCACTTGAAATTCATCCTCATACTGGTTTAGTCCCAAATCAATAGCCTCTTCATATTCTAAAATATTTTCTTCTTCACCAGGCTTGGTTTGAGCTTCTTGCCTTGTATCCTTTTTACTTTTCCAAGTATGAGAAACATTTCTTTTCTTCTTTCCTCCCCTTGCTTGACTAGGCCTAAAAGTGCTTGGAATACCTTCTTCCATTATGTCTTCAGGATGCTCCTTTCTCTGAGACCTAGTACCTCTGTAACTCATCTTATAAAAATCTACTGACTAGCACTGCTGCAGAGATGTTTGAGTTGCCACCCAAAAATATTGGGAATCTTACAATACTATTTCCTCACTAACAAATATCCAAATGAGCTAGACAAGACAAGGGACAAGAATAACCCTATTTCTATCAATGATGACCTACTGGTTATTATAGACTTGTGTAATATTTTCCCAGTAGAGTCGCCATCTTGTTGGTGTTCAAAATGGATGCTTATGCTCTTAGGCTGCCAATATACCCTTAGGTTGATTTTAGGATTGGTTAGTTCCAAAATGTATATGGATCTTAGGGTAACTAGACCAACTATAGGGACAAGACTACCCTCTTCACTTTTGGCTCTGCAAAACCAAGGCAGGTACACCTAACCCAGTGAAAACTATACTTCACACACCAAAGACTAGGTCTAAACAATAGATTGATAGTAAGAAAGTACTAAATGCTAACCTCACATTCATTGACTCTCCATTACTATTGGGTGACAAAACCACACAACCAACAACTTAAAGCTTGAAAGGGTTATTGATTTCAATATTTTGGAATGTAATAACCTTCAACTAGTGTATGTTAACAAGAGAGGTACTCATTTAGGCTAGTGCCTCATCCATTGGGCAAGAGTCCTTAGACACAAAGACACAAAAACTTGAGAATATCTGAGAATTCATAGCCATAAATACATTTATCCTAATCTTTACTGCTTACAAAACATCCTTACATAGACAAGGGCAAACTCATATCTCATTTAGAGCATTGTTTAATCCAATCCTAGATCAGAACTCAATAATGAAGATACATACATAAAAACAATATTTGATGAGCTAGAAAACTCAAAGCTTACTTGACTTGACATAAAGAAGAGATAAGAATCAGATATTTGTATTAAGTATGATGAATTCCTTTTATGTATACAATGAATCACAAGACACCCTGCTTGCAAACTATAGCTTAGACCTACAACTTTCTTCTTTCATTAACAAACACTGAGTCAAAAAACTATTACAAACCCTTGGGACTAGAAACTTGGGACTATTTTTGAACTTCAAAACTGGAATCCCTACAAAATCAATAATTCAACACTATATACCATTGGTTACCTTGGAATCCCAAACATGTTAGGATGCAACAAGCTACAGATAACCAGGGTAAGGGTTAGGTTTTCCACCAACCAAACAATTCAAACATATTATAAATTAATACATTAGAGGGAAAACCAAGAAACCCTGAGCAATCAGATCTAAAATTCAATCTTCTCTTATGGTAATTCTTCTGGAAATGTACTGAAGATCATGAAATTCTTGCAAATTCATCTGATTTGACCCCTACAACATGCCTCAAGCACCATTTATTCATTCTCCCCATGGCATAAAATTCCCTACTATCAATCATCATACTCATTGGACCACACTGCAACAATTGGCACCACCAAACAAATCAAATCCAACCGCTAAAACATTAAAAACTAGTCCTTTCTATCATTGAGAAACCCTCAAAAATTTGAATTTGAACTGAAATAGTTATTTCCATGGCACTACTGATGTATAAATGGCCCACATTCAAATCTAAACTTGGTTTAAATCATGACCATTAGATGCTTTTCCTTTTCCTGGGTTATGTTTTTACTTTATAAGAATCTAGCAAATATGTGACTGAAAAAACCTTCACCCATTCATGAGAACTTTGAGAGTACCGCTAAATTATTTGGCTACTATGTGAAAACTCTTCATCAAATCACTAAGTCTTTAGACCCTTCACCAAAACATCATGCGAACTGGTGAACAAAGCAAGCATTTGTCGAAACCTCCAAAAATTTATCCAAACCACCAAAAAGACTGAGAAAATTTTACTAGGCCCACATCAAGAGAATCAACAGTTGTCTCATCTTCTCATAGACCTCCAAGATTCATTTAGATCATAAGACAACCATTGGATGAAGAATCTTACCCTACTCTGACAACCTTCTGATACTGAAAGAGATCAATGGTTGGCACATCTTCACATGTGTCATAGAAAACCCATCAGACTATACATTGACTGTCGATGCTCTGCAAGTGTCAGAAGCCACTCATCCTCAAAAAACCTAGCCCCACTGACAACATGTCTAGTCACACAATGTGGACCAATCACAGCTTGCCATTTGTACTTATGTGTCACTTTGGACCCACAATTTGAAGTGCCGTGTCATAAAGGAAAATCAATGGCCGTCTTAAGTTCGAAAGACTCTGACACAGTCTATGAGAAGATACACCCACCGTAAGATTGAGATGGTTTCAGAGAGACTGGGCCTAGGAAATATTAAGGCCAAAACATATGAAAAATTAACGCACTAACCTAGGAAAAATTAAAGCACTGCTGGGCTTGAAACTTAGGAAAAATTAACCTGGGAGACTTAGGCAAATCAGAAATTATTAAAAGGGGCCCAAAAATAAAACCTTTAGTTGCAAGATCACATAACACAAAAAAGGTTCACGCGATCATGTGACAAAGAGGTTAGTAATTTAGCACATGCGTATAAGGATTTTAAGTGGCCTGAATAAAGTAACACAAAATTAGAACAAGGCCAGGGCATTTTTAGGGCTTTTTCACTACAACGGCTAGATTTTCAAAAATTTCACCTAGGGTTTGAGCCAAAGAACTAAAAAAAACTACAAAGACCGATAGAAAAATGCTAGAGCCATGAAAATTTTATAGGTGCTAACATAGTGGAAGACAAGAATAAGGAGGTAGCTATAGTAAAAATACCAAGAAACTTACCAATTTTGGTGCAAGACATAGATTTTCTACACAAGAGAAACTCGTGGACCCAAAACTCGAGAGAAAAATGGATACTACCAAAGAGAATGGTGAAGAAAGAAACAAAGAGACTATCAAGCCTAAAAAAAAAGAGGCAGAAGACAAAGGAAATGAAACAGAAACAAATGTGGATGATTCTACAATAGGTACAAGGCTAGAAGCCCAAGGACCTCAGACCAAGGGATTAGAAAAAGGGAATGAAATGAGGAAAGTGTGTCCACCAAGAAACCAAAGTCTAATCTAGAGCTGAAGGCTCTAGTTCCATATGTGAAATCCCCTACATCTAGTAAACATGAGAAGAAAAAGAAGAAACATGGAAAAGGTTCAATCACCATGGATGAAGTCATAGAGATACCTTCATGTGACTCAAGAACCTTAGACCCCAAAGATCTTAGGAGATATGGATAATTATGCACTAGGAAAGTAGCTCAGGAGAAGCTAAGGTAAGAGAGTAAACACAAATAGGTACTAGAGGATGTGAGAGAGATCTTAATGTAAGTTTTACCTGAAGTCAATGTTGATGAGGCAAATCCCATCATTGAACAACTTGCAACACTTATCGGGAACATCAATTCTCCTAATGTTTATTCCAAAAATAAAATTGAAGAGAGAAGAATCCAAAATTCAATATAAAATTTTAGAGAAAATCAGCCAAGGTGTGGCCAGTCATAAGGTGAAGTTATCTAAAACTATAACAGAAATAGAAAATCTCATTCAGCAGATACTCACCACTTTGAAAAAGATTTGCACTTCATAGTTACTTAATAAATAAATAAAAGAGAAGCTCAAGAATCTAGATGATGATTTTCAAAAGAGTGTAGAAAGCTTGATAACAAACTCCCATGCATTTAAAACATACAATGCAAAATTCAAGCACATTCATGGGTTAAGAAATGAGCTAAGAAAGGAAGAAGACAAGATAAAGGATCAAACAACTGAGATCCAAGAAGAGTTGTTAGAACACATTGAGGTGATGCATATGCATGTGAAGAAAGTTAAGGATCTAGTAGCTACTCCTGAGCTATCAGTAATAGATCATATATTCAACATGCATGCACAAGTTTGCATAGAAAAAAATTCATTAGAAAGTTTGAAAGAAAAATGGTAAAACCTCTTAGCCAGTTTGAAGGAAACCCATCAAATTTTTTTTGATAAGATGTAAGTATATGTAATTTTGGAATTATTACCTAAAAATGGGGAAGATATGTATACTTACAAAGGAAAATATGTATATAGTATACTTACTGAGGCATATAGACAGGGGGAGTCTACAATTTGAGTATATAGTTTTTCAATTTTTTTGAAATTTTGATTATATGGCATACATATGTGTTTTTTGTCACTAATGCCAAAGGAGGAGAATGTTAGTTTATATGTTGTCATTAGTGTCACACATACAGTCAGTAAAGGAAGCAAACAAGCTAGGTTGTCAACACACTAAGTATAGTAATCAAGCAAAGCACAAGGTAGAATGACATAGTAACCGAACACAATCTTGACTCAGCATATACACTGAATGAGATGATTACCAAGAATCAAGTACATTTATAACCAAGAATTCATATATACTGAGAATCAATAATTTATCCAGTGATTAATGCATTGTATACCGAGCAAAACAAGAAAGACATAAAAGTTTGTAATGGCACAGAATACAAGGTAAATAGTTTACATCAAGCTAGACAATGATTTACAAAGATAGAGGTGAAGATTAAATGTAGATGTAATCATTTGATGATTGATGATCCTTATGTAATGATGTTTTAGGTTGTTCATTTGGATTGTAGATTTTAGATTTTCTAGATGATGCCATGACCCTAATTAGGTCAAAATATTTTGATATAAGAACTGTCAAGATGTCATTTTTACAAGTATCATACATGAAGTATCTACCTACATAGACATCTAAAGATTAGACAGGGTTGTCAAGTTATATTTTTTGATAGAGAATTTAAGGATTGAATCACTATTACATCAAAAGGCTACTAAGAATAATTCAGATAAGAAACCTATCATAGGAAGGTGATAATAGCTAAGTACTTATCATATCTAAAATTAGGCAAAGTAAGTTTCTACATATAGATCAAATCTATTGTTACTTTCTAACAATTGTGGCTGACTTAAATCTCTTAACATAATAGACCTAACATGTTTTTTTGTAAATCTCTTAACTAAGTGCACACTTAACAATGTTTCTTGAATCCTTTATCAAGGTAGATCCTCAAAATTCTTTACTGTTACTCCTAATAGGGTAAGATCATCAAAAGTGACCAAAGATTATAGCCTTAACTTAAAAAATTTATTACTATAGTTAGTGAAGCTTTGTGGGTGTCATCCCCACTACAATTTTTACTTTCTAACAAGGGCTTCTATGATACCAAAATACCTGTGTATTGTGTATGAAGTTCAATGGATGTTTTCATGTTAGATTAGAAAGCATTTCTTATTTTTAGTAATTTTATGAATGGATGAAAAGATTACATGTTAGTTGGTTAATGAATTACATTGTTTTATAGATTCAATTGAAATTTCTTTTGAGGTTACTGATTCACCCCTCCCCTCTTAGTAACTCACCTTTCCATAATCTCTCTCTCTCTCTCTCTCTCCTATTTTTAATTCTATCAATCTTTTAACTTATCTATCTCTCTTCTCTCTTTATATTATTCATCATACTCACTCTCCCCCCTCTCTCTCCTTATCTCTCCTTATATCTCCCTATCCTTTTAACTATCATTTCCTATATGAAATGGACAACCTAGACAAAAAAATTTAAGAAGAATCCTTGTTAGTAGTTAGAAGAACTCAAGAAAACTTGAAATACAATCAAATTAGGTAGGAAGTGAAACAAGTAGTTCTATTCTAGAAGAGGAAAATCATACAAAGTATGATATTCAACTTTAATTTTAAATTTGGAGGAAAAAAGATCATTAATAAATCTACAAAAGAATAGATTATATGAATTATGATTGATCTAAAATTATTTAAATTGATATAATTTTAAGTTGGTTATCATAAATATAGATACATTGAATCATGTAGAATAAAATAGATAAAAATCATATTTCAATTTGAAAATTAGTGTGATGTTTGTTTTGAATATTTTGTTTCCCTATAAAAGATTGGGTAAAGAGTAAGAGATTAGAAATTGTGTAGGAGATTTATGACAATCTAATCTTAATTTGCTTCCTTTCAATCTAGTTTTTAGATTTGTTTTTATTCATGGTGTGATTATATCAATTACAAAATATCATCTTTGGTGTATTTATATATTGAGACTAAATTATGGCACACATATCTATTATGCATTTTAGTCAAGAGATTCCATTGTGGTGGAAATATCTATTATCCATTTTTTAGGTTTTAATGACATCATGGGTGAAATATCTCTCCACTTTCAGTCTATAGTGTGAAGATTTACCCAATTCTACACAGATGGACATAAAATGACTAAAATTGTGGGATCATTTTTTCAATGTATTCACATTATGTATAATAAATTTGTGATATTAGGAAAGTCTTAATCATATTAAAATTATAAATATATAATATTGATAAGGAGACATTTTCCATAGCAAGTCAAATATTGATGTTTATATCAGGATTCAACTGTGTATTTTTTTAAGTCAAACTCATTGACCCATGTTTCATGAGTAGTGATTCACATGAACCCATCTATGATAGGAATGAATGGAACATTTAGCACTCATTGCATCTAGGTGATGCTTGTTAGAATGATTTATAACAATAGAGAGGGGGGTGAATTAGTTTTTCTTAGGTCCAGATGTACCAATTGAACTTTCCAGTACTTCAACAAACTCAGATCTTATTAACAATTCAACTTGGTCTCTATAGCATATATCAGAAATATATTACATGTAGTCCATTGTCCAAAAGTAATTAACTAGTAGAATATAATGTTAGGAATGGGAACACTGAGAGGGGGGGTGAATCAGTGTTTACTATATTTTATCTTTTTACTTTAATCTTTACACTAAACTTAAATTCTTAAGTACTAAAATGAACATCCACATAAACATGAAATATTAAATCAACACATGACACAAATATGGTTATGGGGAAATCCAAATAGGTAAAAAACCCGATGAAAATTAACACCCACTAATATTCTATACTAGTGTATTATGATCCTTATTAGAAGATCCTTAACCCTATTAGGAGTTTCTTTACAATATATTTAGTATAGTAGACCTGGTCAAGGATCAGACCTTGTTAGGAGTCTCTTACAATAGTCCCTATTAGGGGAGTGGATGCACTGTCCTAGAGCTCACTACTCAAGTGGTGAAGGCTGCAACCTTTTGATCTCAGATACACACTATATCTACTGGATGAATTGTCATTGTGACACTACTTGTTAGATCAGTTCCTTTGATGTGCTGATGCTTTGACCTCTTGCAAAGATCTAATAAATCTTGTAGTGTCTTTGCACACTTCTCTTCTACTCAAAACAACTCTCTATCAACTTCCATACTAATTACAATGGGTGCATCTTATATTTATATGCACATACAAATAGATAACTTGGTCGGCCCTTAAACCTATTACATACAACGCTTCCAAATGAGTTGGCTTAAGAGTGTTTACAATAAAACATATATACATGTCAGAAACCTAATTAAAATAGGTGAATAGCCTTTACAACATTAGAATATAGTCAAAACTGAAAATAATAACTATCAGCTGCTTACTCTATTCTTCACTGGCACACATTGGCTATGCAACTTTAATTGACTATATCTTTCTTTGTACACTGTCCAATCTTCAACACTTAACTGATTTCTAATCTTCTCATCAAGTGCACTAACTCCAAACTACTATATGACTTTTTTTCAATAATGACAACACTATATTAAGTCATATACATTAGTATAGCCAACTTTCCAACAATCTCCTCCTTTGTCATTGATGGTAACAAAGGAATATGGCCAAGTTTCTAAGTGTCCTTAATAAAAAAAACTTTTGTTCTTCTATACATATACTTATATCTCCCTATACATATTATGATCCATATTCTATACACAACTCCCCCTTTGACATTAATGAAAAAGGTGTTTCAAAAACTATATCTATACATACTGAAGGAAAACATCCAGATATGCTATCTTTAGGTTTTGGATCTCCTTCTTCCAAAATGTGATCATAGAGTTTACTATTTGGAGATGGGTGCATAGTGCATACTGTAGCTTCTCCATCTTCTTCAAGTCTATGGTAGGACCTGTTGGTTCCCACTTTTTCCCACAGTGTCAGGTTTACACTATGATGACAAACTAGTTAGTAACCGCTCCAAAGTCTAATAGGAAAAAGTTCCAATTAATGAGGATGAAACTATCCTCCTTCTTCTTTGAGCTCTACATCACTCAGGTGGGTATTGCCTTATCTGCATACTCATGAATCTTCTTGATGAACAAAAGGCCTGTAGATGGATTATTGTGGAATAGTTTTCAGACTCCTTTAGATATCGTGTACCCCAATGAAATCAAGTCTTATGCAATAACCTATTTTCATAGAATGAGTCTAAAACCTAGAATGGACCTCCTACTACCTACTACCAACATGGAAGGAAAATTACTTCATTTGAATGATTAGTGTTGGGTTGAAAGGACCCCTAAGATACCCTAAGTCTCTCATAGACTAGTGCCTCATCCAATGGGCAACAGATTCAAATACATCACTGCAATAAAGAGCTATGAAACAAGAAGACAATACATTCTAATATGTTGATGCCTTACATCAATCATACACCATTAATCAAACCTCACTTCAAAAATCCACCTGTGTACCTAGATATACTATCACCTACTCAAAGGATTTTAACCCTCCCCTTAGAAGAGACCTATAAACAAGCAATACATTAATCAACATCCACTGAAAGACAAGCATGAGATAACCTTGATACCCTAGCTCATACACATCTAAAAAATAATCTTGAACTCATTTATCTATGCGAAGATAACTCTATTGTAGACACATAGGAAATACAAATAGAAAGATCAAACATCCTTTATGCTATAATCAACAAGTTCAGGATTCAAATGGAGATAATCTAATAATGGTACAAATATATTAAATTCTTATACATAAGACAAATTTTTACAACTTATATTCTATTCTCAAAAATAGAAAGGAAAGAGGGAACACCCTATGTGCAGAGAAGAAGGAAAATATCTACAGGAAAAGGACCCTTCATGGAACCAAGATCTGGAACTCAAAAATTGGAATTCCTCCTAAATAAAAATATCTACAATATATACCACAAGTCATCTTGGGATCCCAAAAATTATGATGCAACAAGCTTTAGATGACTAGGGAAAGGGTTATGGTTTTCACCCACTAAACCTACTAGGTTTAATCAAGAATTTATTGCAGGGGAGAAAACCCAAGAAACCTCAAGAGATCAAATCCTGGAATGATCTCCATTTATAAGAAATCTCTGAGTAATGTACTAAAGATCATGAATCTACCATACTTATTAGTCTGATCACTCACCTACAACATGCCTTGAGAAACTCTTTACCCATTCCTTCATGGTACAAATCTTTCTACAATCAATCATCAAACTCTCTGGACCACACCGTAGTAGTTGACAAAATCAAATCTACTAGATTTAGCCATCCAAGCATTGAATACCTATCCTTAGTGGTTGAAAAACCCTTTAAATATTTAAATCTAGAAGGAACAGCTACAATCATGGTGCCAGACAACATATCAATGGTTAGAATTCAAATCTGGATCTACTTTATATTAGCACCATCAGATCTCTTCACTTTTCCTAGGTTTCTCAAGTTTAACCTTAATATGAATCCTGGTTTACATTTTTCCCTAGTCGTGAGAACACCAGACATCTCCTCTAATCATAGTAACATCTAGAGATTACATGACTCACATTGATATCTCTTCAATCACACAGTTGTCACTAAGTCTCATGACCCAGAGAGAATATTCTATTTCATTTAGAGACTAAGTGACAAAGATAAGTCTCATGATCGCTTAATAGAAAAGAATATTCGGTCTTCATCTCGTGACTAAGAGATTGAGCTCATAGAACCTAGGCTCACCAGGACACATGGCATCACACTATTCACTCACAACTGCTCAATCACCTCTGACACTTGCCAACTATCCATCCATAGCCTGACTCATCTTGAACCTTGGTATATCTAGCATTTACATGACTAAAGAAACTCCAAGTTGCACAATAGATTTGCTAACCGCAATTACATCAGGAGACCTCACGACTAAAGGGAAGACAAACCATCATTTAACCATTTGACCTTAATTTGGAGATCACATAACTGAGACAAATCTCCAAGTCATGGCAACTTTATTAACCCTTGAAAAACATTCAGTGATTACCCGAATAAGCACATCTAGAGATTCAGCAACTAAAGGAAGTCTCATAGTCATGGTAACCTTTTGACTTTTTAACTTTCTTTAGGAGACCTGGAGACAAACCATGTCACTGAATCACTGGAAGTTAAGCACTTAACTATTAGGAACAAGAGATCACATGATGAAACAGTTACCCAATCATTGAATACATTACTTAGCTACCATGGCCAAACATAACATTAACCTTAACCCAACCTGAGAAAATCTGGAGATCATGCGACAAAGGTCTTCGCTGAATCTCACAATCCTTTTCTTAACTAGGGTTAAGTCTCGAGAACACATGACTGAGGTAATGTCTAGGTCATTGAATAATTTCTTAACCTTGAGTTAGATCAAGAGACTCAACGCCAACCACATGATCAACATCTCATCAATAGTCCTTGCTCAATCTCTAAATGGTAAGAGATATGACCGCCAAATCATGAGATTACATGACCACATAGTCATGAGATCACTGAATAAAAAGATATAACCACCAAGAACCTAGAGATCTAGTGACCACACAATCATAAAATCACTAAATGAAAACTTAACTGCTTGAGGATTTAGAGATCTGGCGATTGCAAAGATATACCACCACTTCATATCTGGAGATTTAGCAACCAAAGAGAAATTGCTAAGTCTCAAAAGGATAAGGAATATTCTTTGGACATTGAGAGATTGCACAACTAAAGCATTTTGGGAAGTCGCTAGACCAAAAGGAATATGCTCATTTTATTTGGAGATTGACTAGTCAGGAAATGTAAAGTACACATGTGTTAAGAATCACTTAAGTGGCCCAAAAAAGGTAATGACAAATTAGAACCTGGCCAAGACAATTAGGGTTTTTCCCTTTCCAATGGTTATAATTATGAAATTAGACCTAGGGTTTAAGGCTAGAAACAAAGGAGAAAACTTGCAAGGATGAGAGAAGAAATCATATAGCCATGAAAGGTTTTGGTAGGTGCTAATAGTGGCTCTGTCTAGGGATGTATGCCTCTTGTAGGCATAGAAAGAATTCAGAATCTCTAGTTGAAGTAGACCACCTACTGGAAAAAGATAGGGACCTCAAAAATTGGCAACCGAGCCAGGGAAATAGGAAGGGAAACACACAACAGAAAAGGAAAATATTTACAAATATTTACAAGAATTACAACTTTACTTGGTGGCCCTAGGCCACCAAAATAAAATTAGTGACCCTCCTGAATCAAAAATTTGATTCTCATCCACATATGTGACCAACCATCTGCAAATTTCATGATCATCTTGTTGCCAACATATGTGAATATTCATGGGCTAAAAAATGAAATTGTATTGATCATTACCTATGTTTTTCTAATCATAACCATTTTCATACTCCAAGAAGTATGGAGCATCACTCATTTCTTCCTGATGACTAGAAACAAAAAATTGATTTAGTAATGCATTAGAAAATGTAGCATATTGATTATCATGCATTACCATAAAATTACTTGGCTAAAAAGGACTTGGATCCTCTGATTTGTCTTCATACATTGCCTCAGCCATCGAGAAACTTGGTTCCTCCATGATATCTTCATGAACTAGATCATGAACCAAGTGAAGGCTTTCTTCATAAATATTGTGATAGTGAGACATTTGATCTGCATCATCATTTCTATGAAAATAAATTCTATCCCAATTGTTGAAGACAAGGTCCTCAATACTATCACCATCACTATCATATTTAGCAAAAGAAGGAAAAGTATTTGAACAAGAAACTTGTTCATCATTGCAATCTCTATGATAGGAAAACACATTATCATGTCCTTCTACCTCTTCTTTTGTAGAGTCACTACAAGAGGGGAACTGTAATATACATGGGTCATCATCACTTTGCACATTGGCCTCATTAGCAATGTCAAAGGATATGTCAAAGGGGAGTTGTAAATCAAAATCCACATCAGGTGCATACCTCTAAAATTCTTCAGCCAAGAGTGTTGATATCTTTTCACTACTCAATGGACTTTGGGCCTTGTTTTCATTTTCCTTAGCTTCACCCCTAGTGTTGCAAACATCATCCCTGTCCAAGACAAGAATGGACATCTCTAGCCTTAGATCATCTTGTGTGAAGCAATCACTATAGGAATCATCATCTGCATCATATCCAATACTCTGCCCTTCACACAAAACATCATTACACTGGGACAATAATGTTGCCTTCTCATGCTGAATAGAAGAAAAATCTGTAGATAAAAAGGAAATATTGCTAACCTTAGATTCATCTTCAACACTCTCATATGCACTAACCTCAATATGAGCTTCATAGTCAACACTTTCTGCATAATGAGAATCAACATCAGAAACATAGGCCTCTTCATGATCAACATAAGGAACCACCAATCTTTGCAATCTCTTATCCTCCTCTAACTATGAGATCTCAACTTTTTTCTCTGCAATCATCTTCTTGAGAGTAGCAACTTCATCAAAATGTTCTACAATTTTTTCTCTCAATACATCCCAAGAAGGAATTGAACATGAAGGCAAGGACACAAACCAATCCCTTGCATTATGTGATAGAGTTTGCACAAACAACCTCATGGCATAGTAATATTTTGATATTATTCTATTGAATAATCTAGAGATTAGTAGGATAGTGTGTTCAGTGATCTTGCCATTGAAGTTGTTTGGGTAGTGGGTCCTTCTATCTTCCATAACTCCTAACAAGGTTAGAATCTTTTAATAGGGATTCAAAGTCTCCTAACAGGGACTCATATGTACTGAATGCATTTCATAAGACTCCTAATAGAGTCCATCCTTTCACAAGGAACCTTCATATTAGTGCATCTTTTATGGGCATCATTCCCACTAGGGTTTACTCTTTGATCAAGAGGTTCCCTAGTCAAAATATCTTGTGTCATTGTGTTATTGTGTATGAATATCTTTCTATGGTTTTTGGTTGCATTTGTTATATGGTTAAAATCTATTGAAGTTGATAAAGGTTATAATTATCTGATAATTGATTCACCCTCTCCCTCTCAGTTATCTTGGTGGACTTTACTCTAATACAAGAGAGAGAGAGAGAGAGAGAGAGAGATATATATATATATATATATAAGGTAGGAAGGTGGGAGAGAGCATGTGTGTGTGAGAGAGAGAGGGGGGGTTGAAAGAGGGTAAGAAGGGAAAATATAGAGCATATGAATGTGGAGAGAGAGAGGGAGAGGGAATATAGAGGGTAGGAAGGTGGGATAGAGCATGTTTGTGTGTGTGTGTGTATGACAAAGAGAGAGAGAGGGGATATAGAGGGTAGGAAGGTGAGATAGATTATATGCATGTGTGTGAGAGATAAAGCAGGTGAAAGTGGGTAATAAGGGAAAATATAGAGGGTATGAAGATGGAGAGAGAGAGAGAGAGAGAGAGAGAGAGAGAGAGGAATATAGAGGGTAGGAAGGTGGGAGAGAGCATATGTGTGTGAGAGAGATAAAGGGGGTAAAAGATAGTAATAAGGGAAAATATAGAGGGTAGGATGGTGGAGAGAGAAAGTGAGAGAGAGAGAGAGAAGGGGAATATAGAGGGTAGGAAGGTGAGAAAAAGAATTTGTGTGTGTGTGTGAGAGAGAGAGAGAGGGGGGGAATATAGAGGGTAGGAAGGTGGGAGAGAGCATGTGTGTGTGTGAGAGATAGAGGGTGTAAAAAAGAGTAATAAGGGAAAATATAGAGGGTAGGAAAGTGGAGAGAGAGAGAGAGAGAGAGAGAGAGAGAGAGAGAGAGAGAGAAGGGGAATATAGAAGAGGGTAGGAAGGTGAGACAAAGAATATGTGTGTGTGTGTGTGTGTGTGTGTGTGTGTGTGAGAGAGAGAGAGAGAGAGAGAGAAGGGGAATATAGAAGAGGGTAGGAAGGTGAGACAAAGAATATGCGTGTGTGTGTGTGTGTGTGTGTGTGTGTGTGTGTGTGTGAGAGAGAGAGAGAGAGAGAGAGAGAGAGAGAGAGAGAGAGAGAGAGAGAGAGAGAGAGGGTAGGAAGGTGAGATAGAGCATATATCTATGTGTGTGTGTGTGTGTGTGTGTGAGAGAGAGAGAGAGAGAGAAGACTAGTAATCACAGTGATTATGTTACTGAATGGGAACTCATACTGTTGTCATTTGTGTTTTGTCACTGATGTCAACATATGCTTGTATGAAGAAACCAGACTAGTAATCATAGTGTATGGAATGTGTATAGATGTTTTAGATGCTGCGAATTTAGATGAGAGTTCAATTGGATGTTGTGATCTTATGTCTATGATCACATCATTAATGGATGCATATTAAGGAAGTTATAGCTATTTTGGTAAAGACTGGTCACTGGACTATGACAGTGAGAATTGATAGAGTCAGTCTCTTAATTTTTGGCATAGATTTTAGAGGGATTAGATTAAAGTTATGTGATCTTGAAGGATGATGGAAGATGTACTGAAGAATGTTCATTGGTCAGATCAATGTATGGAATGATTGGTGACATCATCTGGGGCATGTGCTTTGGTGATGGCTTATTTTGAAGCTGACTCAGGATATGAAGTGTGTATTTTATTTGACAAGCATAATTCAAGGATGTCAGTCCTTAATTATTGTAATGTAATCATTCTAAACTTGTTTTAGATACCATGTGTATCTTAGCAAGGGCTTATGTAATTGTTTGTAATTAGGAAAGCCTTATGGGCCAACCTGATCTTGGTAAAATGTAATAGGGTATAAATTTAAGGTCTTTTCTTTGGAAAAGATATGGATGGATATATGTGATTGAAGAAGGTTGAAAACTTGTGTCTATTGTATGTAGAGCAAAGGATTGTTGGTGGACTTCATTGGAACTAATCAAGCAAAGATAGTTTCTAGCAAACAGTTCAAAAGATTGTGTATTTCTTCATATACACTTGTTGTGAACTAGTGAGTTCAGAATGTGGACATAGCCTTCTTTGGGCAATGAGCCCTCTTTGTTCTTGACTCCTAATAGGGTCTTTCCTATAACAAGGACTATGTACTCTAATGTTTCAACAAGCTCCTAACAGGGCTATATCTTCTAACAAGGATTACCATACTCTCAGTACATCATTAGTGGGTGCTAAATCCCATTGGGGTTTTTACCTTTAATAGGGTTTCCCCATAACCAAAATATTATGTTATTGTGTTGACATTCATTGTGCTCATTGGACCTAATATTAATAAGCTTAAAAGTTTAAGTTTAATATTCTATCATACAACTGATTCAACCCTCCTCTCAGTTGTATTGTGGAATGTTAATCCTAACAATTGGTATCAGAGCATGTGGTCCTAAGAGAGAAAGCTTAACAACTTGAGGTGATCTTGGAAAATGCCATACTATAGGAATGATAGTCCTAAGTTTGATCCTGAAAACTTTTACAATTGGAAAAACAAGATGCGAACACATTTACTATGTTTGGGCATAGACTACTAGATGATTGTGAAAAAGAAGGAAACTTTGAAGGCTGAGAATGACTTAGGGTCAGCTACCAATGATGAAAAGAAACTATTTTCATGCAACATGGTCACAATAGAAGCATTGATTAGCACACTATCTAAGGGTGAGTTCACTAAAATTAAAGATTTAGATTTGGTACATGATATTTGGAACAGAATAGAGGCACTCTATGAAGGAGACAAATATACCAAACAAGAAAAATTACAAAATTGGAAGACAAAGATGGAGAAGTTGCAAATGAATGAGGATGAAAGCATTAGAGCCTATTTTCAAAGGGTTATAGAAGCTATAGTTGGAATTAGAAATTATGGAGGTACTTATGATGAAGAAGAAGTCATTGCAAAGATTCTCATATCTCTAACTCCTATTTACAAATTCAAGGCAATGTCTATTCAAGAAACTATACCCCTGACTCCAAAATTTAGCAAAGAGATGTTGATTACAAAGTTGACCACTTTTGAAGTTGTGGAATTGGGAGAAGCTGCTCCTAAAGTTGAAACTACATTTAGGGAATTTGCACACAAGAAAGCATATGCACTTCCAAGCACAAGAAAAGATACCTAAGAGAAGAGCTTGGTGAGTATGCTGAGGAATGGGAAAAAATAATGGAAGAAGAAAAGAAGATGGGAGAACTTGTTACACTAATCACCAGAAGAGAGAAAAGAGGTAAGGGAAAATTTAAAGGAAAATTACCTTTGAAATGTTTTTTATGTAATAAGGTAGGTCATTTTGTATCTAGATGTCCTACAAGAGTTCCTAAATACAAACCTGACTATGCAAAGATTAGAAGAGATAAATAATTTTATTATGCCAGTGAAGGAATCTTTTATGATGATGATTTAGACAATGAAGAGATTGGATTTGTTGCTATTAAATATGAACGTGTTCATGAAGAGAAAGCATTAGTATCTCATGTTGACAAGAAAACTGAATGGATAATTGACAATGGATGTTCTCATCACATGACTGGTGATAATAATAAATTTGTCAAACTAGTAAATTATGATGGAGGTGTTGTAAAATTTGGGGATAATCTCCCAAAATCCATCATAGGAGTAGGATCCATCACTCTAGATGGAAAGACCAATACAGACAATGTACTACTTATTGAAGGACTAAAACACAACTTATTGAGTGTTGGGCAGTTGATGGATAAAATCTTTCAGTTAAGTTTTGCTGATGGTAAGTGCTTTATCAGAAGAAAGGAAGGAAAACTAGTTGCTATCAGATGAAGATCTAGAGGTAATGTATTTGAACTAAACACATTTGGAGCCTCTTGTTTTGTTGCAAAGGTAGATGATAGATAATTATGGCATAGAAGATTTTGTCATGTTAAATTTGATAATATTGTGAAAGAAGCATGGCCAATGCAGTAAGAGATCTACCAAAGATTGTGAAACCTTCTAACACTGTATGTAGAGAATGTGTAATGGGAAAGAAAACCAAAAATAGTCATAAAAGAAAAACATTTACATCAAAAGGGAAGTTGGATCTGGTACATATAGATCCATGTGGGCCTACAAGAACAAATTCATACTACGGTGAAAGGTATTTCATACTCTTTGTTGATGACTTTTCTAGAATGATGTGGGTTACTTATTTGAGAGAGAAATTAGAATCTTCCGACAAATTCAAGTTGTTTAAAGAAAAAGTAGAGAATGAATTAGGACTGAAAATAAAGTGTTTAAGATTAGACTGAGGTAGAGAGTTTACATCAGATTTATTCAATTCATACTATGAAGAGCATGGAATAAAAAGACAAACATCTACTCCTAGGACTCCACAATAGAATGGGATAGCAGAGTGAAGAAATAGAACTATACTTGATGCTACCAGAACAATGTTGATTGAAGGAAATATATCTCATGTTCATTGGAGAGAAGCTGTTGGAACAACAATGTAGACATTAAACTAAATTCAAATTAGATATGGCACAAGTAAGACTCCCTATGAACTATGGTTTGATCACACTCCTGTTGTAAAATATTTTAGAATTTTTGGTAGCAAATATTATATCAAGAGGGATGATGAGATGGGTAAATTTGATGCTAGAAGTGATGAAGGTATCTTCCTTGGTTACTCTGTTAAAAGTAAGGCATACAAATGTTTCAATCAAAGATTAAGGAAGATGGTTGAAAGTAACAATATAAGAATAGATGAGAAATTTCAAATACAAGAAAGAATGTATGACAAAAATCAGATATCAGAAGTAAAAGAAACCTCTACTACTGGCAAAGAAGAAGAAGAACTTGTTGAGGAAGAAAGTGATGAGACAAGAAAGAGTACTCCTAAAAATCCAAGGTATGTAAAAAATAATCATCTTGAAAATCAAATTATTGGCAATACCAGTTAGGGAGTACTAACTAGATCTAAATTTAGAGAGGAAATTTGTTTAATTTCTCAAGTTGAAAAAAAGAATACAGATGAAGCCTTTAAAGATGAATCTTGGATAAAAGCCATGCAAGAAGAATTAGATCAGATAAAGAAAAATAATACTTGGGAATTGGTTCCAAGACCTAAAAATAAAAATGTTATAGGAACTAAATGGGTCTTTAGAAACAAAATGGATGAAGAAGGAATAATTGTAAGGAACAAAGAAAGACTAGTGTGTAAAGGTTACTCACAACAAGAAGGCATAGACTTTGAAGAAACATTTTCTCCTGTTGTTAGAATAGAGGCAGTAATATTTTTCCTATCTTATGCTACACACAAAAACTTCAAAGTGTATCAGATGAATGCTAAATCTGCATTTCTGAATGGAGATCTTGAAGAAGAGGTATACATAGAACAACCATATGGATTTCCTCTATGTGAAGACAAAGACATGGTGTGCAAATTGAAGAAAGCTCTGTATGGGTTGAAGCAAGCTCCTAGGGCTTGGTATGCAAGGTTTGAAAAGTATCTACTTGGACTCAGATTCAGAAAAGGTAATGTAGACAATAATTTTTATTTGAGAACTACTGAAGATGGAATTCTAATAGTAGAATTATTTGTGGATGACATTATCTTTGGAGGTAATGATGATCTATGTAAGAAATTTGCAAAATAAATGGAAAGTGAATTTGAAATGTCCATGATGGGTGAAATGAAATTCTTCCTTGGAATACAAATAACTCAGAATGAGAATGGTATTTTCATTTCTTAGACCAAGTACCTCGAAGAATTACTTAAGAAATTTGGTATGGAAGATTGTAAACCAGTAGGAACACCTATGGTGACTAGAAACAAGATAATAATTGATAATGAATCAAAATGTGTCTTTCAGACTCTATATAGATCAATGGTTGGAGGAATACAATATCTGAATCACACCAGACCACATATTGCTAATGCTATTGGAATTGTTGCTAGATATTAGGTAGAGCCCAAAGAGACTCATCTAGCTGCTGTGAAAAGGATACTGAGGTATCTTAGAGGAACCATAGACTATGGTTTATGGTATGATAGAAATGATAGCTTTGAACTTCATGCTTATACTAATGTCATTTGGCTAGGAAATATTGATGAAAAAAAAAGTACAAGTGGCGGTGCATTTTTCATTGGGAAAAAGTTGGTTTCTTGGCTAAGTAAGAAACAAGATTGTATAGCACAATCTACTGCTGAATTAGAATATGTTATTGCTGCTATAAATTGCGCTCAAATTGTTTAGATGAAACAAATGATAATGAACATTGGAATAAATTTTAATGAGCCTATAGTTATCCATTGTGATAACACCAGTACAATAAACATGTCGAAGAATCTAGTAATGCACTCTAAAACTAAACACATTTCTCTCAAGTATCACTTCTTAAGATACAAGGTGGTAGAAAAGTAAATCAAGCTTGAATATATCAGTAAAAAAGAGTAGATTGTAGACATCTTTACAAAGCCACTACCAAAAGATACCTTTGAATATCTTAGAGGTATGTTAGGGGTTTAGGCCCCTCCTAGTTAGAACTAAATGATGTACAGATGCATCAGTCCAGAAGTGCTTAGAGCCTCATCATTTTCTAGACTGGATGTAGAGATCTGCTGCTTAGGGGGAGTGATCATGGAAGAAATTTTATATGTGAAGGTAGTTGGCACCCCTTGCCATTGTTTTCATAGGGGGAGTGATGTTATGATAAAATCCTCACTGTTTGGGGAAGTTGTTCAGTTGAAGGACTTTTGGGTTGATACAACTTTGGGATAAGATTTTCCCATATGTTGACATGAATGTCAAAGGGGGAGATTTTTGGATATTGCTAATGCATGGGTGATGATTAAGACATTTAATATATTTAATTACTATGTTACTGAATGGGCACTCATACTATTGTCATTTGTGTTTTGTCACTTATGTCAACATATGCTTGTATGAAGAAACCAAACTGGTAATCACAGTGTATGGAATGTGTACAAATGTTTCAGATGCTATGAAGTCAGATGAGAGTTCAATTGGATGTTGTGATCTTATATCTGAGATCACATCATTAATGGATGCATATTAAGGAAGTTACAACTATTTTGGTAAAGATTGGTCACTAGACTGTGACAGTGAGAATTGATAGAGTCAGTCTTTGAATTTTTGGCATAGATTTCAGAGTGATTGGATTCAAGGTATGCGATCTTGAAGGATGATGGAATATGTATTGAAGAATGTTCATTGGTCAGCACAAGGTATAGAATGATTGGTGACATCATCTGGGGTGTGTGCTTTGGTGATGGCTTATTCTGAAGCCGACTCAGGATATGAAGTGTGTGTTTTATTTGACAAGCATAATTCAAGGATGTCGGTCCTTGATTATTGTAATGTAGTCATTCTAAACTTGTTTTAGATACTGTGTGTATCTTAGTAAGGGCTTATGTAATTTTTTTTAATTAGGAAATCCTTATGGGCTGACCTGATCTTGGTAAAATGTAATAAGGTATAAATGTAAGGTCTTTTCTTTCGAAAAGATATGGATGGATATATGTGATTGAAGAAGGTGGAAAACTTGTGTCTATTGTATGTAGAGTAGAGGATTGTTGGTAGGCTTCATTGGAACTGATCAAGCAAAGATAGTTGCTGGCAAATAGTTCAAAAGATTGTGTATTTCTTCATATACACTTGTTGCGAAACTAGTGAGTTTAGAAGGTGGACTTAACCTTCTTTGGGCAGTGAGCCCTCTTTGTTCTTGACTCCTAACAGGGTCTATCCTCTAACAAGGACTATGTACTATAATGTTTCAACAATATCCTAATAGGCTATATCTTCTAACAAGGATTACTATACTCTCAATACATCATTAGTGGGTGCTAAATCCCATCAGTTTTTTTACCTTTAATAGGGTTTCCCCATAACAAAAATATTGTGTTATTGTGTTGACATTCATTGTGCTCATTGGATCTGATATTCATAAGCTTAAAAATTTAAGTTTAATATTCTATCATACAACTAATTCACCCCCCCCTCTCAGTTGTATTGTGGACTGTTAATCCTAACAGGAAGTCACTAACCCAATGGAAACTTGGGACCTCTTCCAAACTAGAGGTCTCGAGTTCCACTCCCATCTTCTATACTAACAAGACATATGAGAGAGAGAGAGAGTCTATAAAGTAAGAGTAAATATAGGAGTAGGTAATTAGTTTTATTTACTTTTATGTTATATTTATCTAAAGCCACATTATACATCAAAATAAATAGAATTGTGATTATAACTAATATGCTCATAAGAACATAATTACAAACACATCAATAAATGAATATATACAGGTATGCATATACATGTGCACCCATAAATGCATACTTTTTAAATACAATTAACACATAAAGAGAGAAAATAACATCATTATCCTACATATCTCATAACCAAATAAATGCGACTGACATCAAAGGTTATATAAAATAAGGAACTCAAATCAACCCAAAACCAAGCCAAGAGATTGGGAAAAATAATCAAAACTATAGGGTTTTCCCGTGTGTGAGCTATGGACCATCTCCGAACAACAACAATGATCAAGGATTTTGAGGGATCACTCAGACCTATGAAGCCAAGTGGAGATGATGCCTGGTACATGCAAGCCTGCATCACTGAGAAAAGATACATGTGCATAGATACATAATAAGACATATGCAAATAGATGACTAGGATTGATACATCGTGTGGACCTCAACTGAGTAACTACAACTTCATCCTAAGTCATGAAAACACATCAATCACATACGAAACATGAGACATCATAGATAGTAATGGTTAGATTCAAATCCTCATAAACATATAAAGATAGATGATTAATAAACATTAAACATTAGTCATAAATGAGTGTATCTAAATATCTAATAAGCATATCATCATCTATAAACATAAATGTAAACATATAGTTTTAATCATCATTATGCAAAATATCCAAATCAAAGAGTCAAAGTATAATCGTCAGCAAGGGTATTACAACACTCATATCAGAGAGAATAGAATGAAGATCTAACCTCCATCATGAAAAGTGAGAGGTATATAACTAAAACCTATGAATCTACATTCAAATCCCACAACCTCCTAAGAGTGGAAAAAATCTCAAAGTAGGCCCATGAGGCTACCTCCTAACTTGGATGCTAGATTCCCAAGTTTTTAGGGGTAGCGGAGAAAGTGGGAGCCTAAAAAAGGATTGTCAAAAGAAGACCACTCTACCCCCCTAATTCATGCACTAAAAATAACATTCTGACAATATTTTATAAAGACACCATTATCAAAAATTACAATAAAGAATAAGCCATGACTTTTACAATAACATCTAACCCCTATGTCAATAATTAAACATGGATTTAACTTTTATCCTAAGTCAAAAAAAATGACTCTCAACCCAATTAAGGGGAAAGAACATTTGATGTCTCATTACAATTCTTTAAATTAAATCCATCTACACATAGCATATACCATAGGATTATTTAAGACCCAACCTACTGACCTTAAAAAAAAACCCATCAAAATCCTCACTATGCTTAATTTTAGGATACATAGCAAAAATTAAAATGACTAATAATAAAACCTCAACCCTAAAAAAGGGGAGAAAACAATTAAATAGTTATTTTCATCAAAAACCATGCTGCTGGCATTGTGGATTTTCCCATCTCGGCACTTGGCAAGTTTCTAACTTTACTGGCACTTTTTGCACATGTCCCTTGGACTGAATAAGGAAACATCTATGTTTTGAGCTTCATGGCATCGACATTTTGAGGTATGTTTCATTTCATTTGTGCATTATTCATTTTCATTATTTGATTTCAAGGGCACTGTGAGGACATCATATTTTGTATTTCCTCCTTTCTTTGAATTTAGAGGGCACTGTATAAATGGTGGCATACTATTCATTGTCTTACTTTTTTTATTCTACTCTTTGTATTTTCTTTGTTCACACATCTCTATTTTCTCGAGGGCATTGTGTATTCATAGTTGAATGATAGCCCATGAGCAATAAAGGTAGGGCATTTTTGTATGATCTCCTTTAATGCTGGTTAGGGCACAGTCTATGAATTTATTCCCTATTTTATCATACCCTTTTACAGCCTATGAACCTATGGCCTGCTATTAATTCCTCATTTTATATAAGCGCACTATGATATGTACTCTATATTTCAAAGCCATAGCATGTTTATTTTATATTTTTTGTTATGATGGGTTGATCCTATGGCCTATGATGCTTGAATTGGTATGTTTCTTTATCATTGCATATTATATTCACCATAACTATGCCATGTTCATTATTATACTTGTGCCCTATTAATACTGTTATGGCATCTTTCTTACCATCCCTATCCCACTCTAAGTGCCCATTGTTTTTCACTTGACATTGAGGCATATATGAGATTGAGGGCTTCATCCTTTGTATGAAGAAATTATTGGCACCATCTCTATCATGAATCATTATATGTGGTTATTTTCTTGATTCAATGCATGATCTATGATGTCAGCTACCTATCCAGGGCCTATGAGCTACTTAGGGTATCAAATATCTGTGTATTTGAGACATCATGCCATGTTATGCCATGGCCACTATTCATGACACATTGTTGATGCTTGCTGCTACTTATGGTTGTTGGCTACCTTCAATCTCAATAATGTTTGGTAGATCTTTATCTTCTAAATGATTAAAACATTGTATTAATTGCTTAGAATGATGCCAGTTCACTGTGGGTTGAAGATCATCCTATGCTTTTTTCTTAGACTGTGAGCAGGCCAGGGAATCGATACTTGTTTGTATCTCTCTAAAACATTTTGATCTTTGTTTACTATTGCCATGACACTTGATGCAGCTCAAACATTTTGATAATTTCCATTCATTGTTTATCAATTTGGTGTTTGGAGACTACGAGCCCCATGTTCTCTATCCTGTCGACATGTTGTGCTATGCTCATTATCTCCATGTTTTCTACTATTTTAACATTGTTCTTTCTCCTTTTATTAGATCACGCACATCCCTAGTCTTGGTATGAACTTACTAGCTATCTCCATCCTTGGACTATGAGTCGACATCATGTGATTGCAAGTTTTTTGTAATATTATTTTATTCTAGGTTCTTCTAGAAGGCCTGTGAGTAGTGGCTTTGGTATCTTTTATCTATGTTCATCCTTACTTGGAGACCATGAACCAAAGGCATTTTTGATAGATGCTTGGTTGTTGCTGGTGTTGCATTTTTGTGCACTTCATCCTCATTAGCCTATGCATTGGTGCCATATCCTAGCCTGTGCATGAAATTGGGCTCACTATTGATGCTACCCATAGGTCATGGTTGCCATGCTAGTGTATATCTTTAAACTTGATGCCCTCTCAATGCTTATTTACTCATAAATGTGTTTCCTTCCTCCAACTATTGTATAACTTGTGAATCCATAATAAATCTCTCTTTACTTGATTATTGATGTGAGCTCGTATATGGCATTTTTTTTATCTGTAGTCTGATCTCTGAGTCTAGACATCATTGTAGTTGTTCATGTAGATTGGAAGCTTCATTTGAGGTACATTATTCCTTTGAAAGGGTCGTGACATCTTAGTATGGCATTGGTTATGCTCACTGTCTTGATTTATGGACAAGCCTGGAAGCTTTATATCTTTGTATCATCATGCCTATGCCTATGCTCTACTTCATGCATTTAGGGTGGCTTTATCTTCCTGCTTGAGATCCATGACAATTCACTATTTTGAGGTTCCAAGAGATACATGTAGCCATACTTGATATTGTTACTAAATTTTGATAGTGGATATGTTTGCTTCCATGGTGCCATGATGTAGCCTTTTAATCAGATGATTCCTACACTTTTAATTGTGTTTCATCCTTGTGAGCCCACTTGGTAATTATTTATTGTTGATATCCCCCTATTGGTGATGGCATCTCATCATGATGTCTTGTGGGGAGCCTTCATTTCCTCCTTAGTTTTTCCTCTTGATGTGATCTTATTGACCTTGGTTAACACCATACAATTACTTTGCGATTTGCAACTCATCTCTCAGCTTAAAAAATGTAGATTTGTACCTATTCTGAAATGTTAATGTATGCCCCCTCATTGTTGGTGCCTAACCATGAATCATTATTATGTCTTCATGATCCCTGAATGTCCCACTAATACTGCATCATTCACTGAATGTTTCCCTATTGATTATGGGTTTTCTTGGCTTGTGATGTATCCACTACCAAGGAAATGAGGTTTTCCTAGCATCGACTACATCATAGGTCAATATCATTCATCTGCACATGGAAAAAACACATTCATTAAAATAATGGTATCTCTTTTATTTCTAGAGCCTATTTTTATGTACATGCCCTAAGAACAACTCTTCCTAGAGGTGTATAGCTGAGTGTATGTATGCATCTTGTAAATATTGTGATACCAAGCATTACTTAGATCCATGGATCTAACACATATATCTTCTTCTCTTCTTGTAGGTTCTAGACCACAGGAGCTCTTCTGGATAGGACTAGATCTAGACACCATTACCAAGCAATGTCTTGTACCCCTATATTTTAATTAATTACTTCATGTATATCTGTACTCATTCATCCAATTCTGGTAATGGCTATGCTCATGGCCTGTGTGAGCTTGGATAAATATTTTGCTAAGTTCTTTTCCTTCTATACAACATACTTAACATTGATACATATACATGCAATTTTTAGATGTAGTTCATTTCCTTTTCTCTTTCATGCACTTTACAATGAAATGAACACAAATTTTAAGAAAGACCACTAATAATTTCAAACTAGGGTGCAGTAGTCTAACTAGTAACTCAGCCTCCTCAAATGAGTAAAATACTACTAACATTTTGGTGACCTCTTTGGAGTGCTTTCTTGCTAAGTGTCCTGACCATCTTCCTTATAGATCCATCTGGCATAGAGTCATAAAGCCTCAAATCTGAACTTAGCCTTAAAATCAACAACCCTTCATGCTAACAAAACAACTAACTGCCAGAGGAAGATCGCCCTAGCTTATTGCTACTCACACCAAACTGATTACTAAATTGAAAGAAAATTGGAAACCAAAATAGGAAATGAACTTGTGCCAAGGCACCTAGGAAACATAGAAAATTGGAACTTTTACCCTACCCTACTCTAACCAATATTAGCAAATTGGTTAAACAAATTCATTAATTGGATTGTTGAAATAGCTTCCCATTCTCCTTAGGTTATTACACTTTGCATATTTGATGCCAAAAAAGATAATATGGAACATAAGAACATACTAAACTATCTGGCATATCAATTTTTGGAATTTTTAGTCTACCTAACTAACCTTGATAAGATCATAGCTTCTATCCTCCTAGGGAGGCTGATGAGACTGAATAAGCTCATGGTCATCAATGAGTGGACCTTTGACATCACCTTCCATTGAATCTTTGAAAATGGATATCCTTTTTGAATCCGTATGAGCTAGATATCTAATAGGACACCCCCTTAAGAGTATGAAACTAGGCCTCTGTTGCTCAGTGTGCATCTCATTAACAGCTTTAGTATGCTAACCAAAAATCTGCCCCGCTATGATAGTCTACCATACCATTTCTTCTTCTACAATTAGAGGACCATCCTCTTCATCAGTTGGAACATCCAATAGCTCATCAAAGCTATCAAACTATCTCATGTCTTTAAAAATCATTGACCCCTCCTCATGGTCCAAGAAATATGATTCCTTAGCTTCATCCTCTACTTTATTGCGGACATGCCTAGATTCTGCAATTGAGATAGCATTGACCTCTTGAAAAACACACTCTTCCACAAGAATAGGAAAGCTATTATCCCTTTTAGGAAGATGAGGAACATCAACAAGAGTAGAGTAGAAAGCATCAATTATCAAATCAAAATCATCTTGTTATTCTAAGTTAGGAGCAACTATATCTTTCTTATCATAATCAAGGAGCTCAACTAGTAAATCTTGTACCACCTTATCTCGCTCAATATAAGAAGCCATTTCCTCAAATAAATCAACTAGGATCTCACCCTCTTCACTTGCTTCTCAATCCCTATTCAAATGCTATAATTTATCAACATGTAACAAGTCTACTTGTTCCTTATGATCATCATGAAAAAGTACACCTAAGAGACAAAATCATTCTCTTCCTGGAGGCCTAAAATGCTATAGGGTGTAGGGGGCTCTTTAGGAATTGGTTCATAGGGCTTTATCTACTGTAGGATGGGCTCACTATCACTTAGGAAATCAAACCTTTTAGGTGTCTCTTCTATAGGAGTAAAATGAGGTGGCTAGAAAATTGAGAGGGAGTCATGAATGGGCTCTAAAAATGCATGGAGATTAGGCTCCTATTGACTAAGATTTTGAACTGAAGGAGAAATCCTAAATCTTGGAATTTTAGGAGGGGTACTAGTGGACTTACCAGGCAAGAAAATTTGGATTTGAACCTTGTGAGTCTCCTATCTAGTCTACACAGATTCTAGGTTCTCTTCAGTAGCATGAGGCATCTCCTTCTGGCTCTCCTCCTTAAGAAGAGTTGGCATGATGTAACCTAGATACATGGTCCATAAGGGTCTCCAAGACTATATGAAGTCTTTATTGTCCTCTAGTGGATCTGGTGAGCCTTCTTGTGTAGGGGAAGTAGTGACTTCTTGATCCTCTTGCCTTGGTACTTGCACCAACAGACTCTTCATCAACTGATCATTTTCTGTTAACTCTTTTGGGAGATCCTTCTCAATTTTTGTAGCTATAAGATAGATGGCCCTTATCAATTCTTGATGATCCTCAAGACTTTTCTCATAGGCCTTTTCTTGTCTCAAGATCAATTGGTTCTTTTCTTCAAGGGTCTACTCATAAATTGCTATCTTGTTCTCTAGCTGCCATGAGATCCCTTCTTTTTGAGCCACCAACTCCATATACTACCATAAGAGCTCCTCTTTTTGAGACCTCATCTCTACAAAATCTTTCATGAAAGAGCTCACTTTCTCTCCAAAATTTACCAACTAGTCATTGGAGTCCAAATCTGAAGTGGTATTGGGCTGATTCTAAGGATTATAATGGTGTCCCTCATAGGGTGGTTCATAGGAATGCTGCCAGGATGCTTGATGCTGGGTGGGAGGGTATGGTAGTGCATGCTAGTAACCTGGTATTTGTGGACCATTTTGGTTATATGTTGTTGCTTTCCTAGCTTAACATGGAATGAATGCCAACATATGGGTAGCTTTTTCATGATATGGGTGGTGATAGGGAGAATATGCATTAGGAATTGACATGCTTACTCATTAAATGAGCTGGTAAAAAGATATTTTCTAAAACTTATCAGCACTAGAACTACTTAAACCAGTATATTTCTCTCAGATTTTCCATGGTGTTTGAAACAAACTACCTCTTAAAGGCTTCTTTCACTGAGGATCACACCAAAATATTAGTGAATGATGGGAAACAAATTAGTCCCACTGGGCATGCCAAAAATTGTTGTCACTAAGGATTGAACCCAATTTGCTAAGTGTTAAGACCCAACAATCCTGTGAAACATGGGACTATTCTTAGGTTGTGGGTAACCTATCTGAGAATAGACCTCTGGATTAAGGGATGACTTCCCTTTGGATCACTTTAAAACTAATTAACTTTTAGGAGTTAAGGGAGAGAGTGTATACAACAAATAATTGAAATTGATTTGAAAAAGAGGTGATCCACCGAATTTGAAAGAAGATCCACAACTGAATTAAGCTTACTGCAATAGAAAAAATAAAAATTGAACTTCACAACTTGATTCTATTGCCTTAAACTCATTAGGAAAATAGGGTACTTGAAACATAGAGAAGGGAAGATGATTCCACAATTCTGATCTTTTTATTTTGCACACAAATTAACACTATAGAGCTAAGATGAACTCCTAAACATTCACTTGGATAACCATGTAGATTAAGGATACAAGAACATCATAGTAATCCTTAATGAGACTCAAAAGAAGAATTTTGAAATTGTAGGTAAACAAGGAGGATCAATTTTATTGCTGAAAAGAAACTAAGTACAAGATGTGTCTCTCAGAGCTACAACACTCATATCAGAGAGAATAGAATGAAGAGCTAACCTCCATCACGAAAAGTGAGAGGTATATAACTAAAACCTAGGAATCTACATTCAAATCCCACAACCTCCTAAGAGTGGAAAAAATCTCAAAATAGGCCCATGAGGCTGCCTCATAACTTGGATGCTAGAATATTGAGTTTTTAGGGGTAGCAAAGAAAGTGGGAGCCTAAAAAAAAGATGGTCAAAACAAGACCACTCTAACCCCCTAATTCATGCACTAAAAATAACATTCTGATAATGGTTTATAAAGACACCTTTATTAGAAATTACAATAAAGAATAAGCCATGACTTTTACAATAAAATCTAACCCCTATCCCAATAATTAAACATGGATCTAACTTTTATCCTAAGTCAAAAAAATGACTCTCAACCGAATTAAGGGGAAAACAAATTTGATAACTCATTACACTCTTTAAATTAAATCCATCTACAAATAGTATATGCCCTAGGATTATTTAAGACCCAACCTAATGACCTTAAAAAAAACCCATCAAAATCCTCACCATGCTTAATTTTAGGATACATAGAAAAAATTAAAATGACTAATAATAAAACCTCAACCCTACAAAAGGGGAGAAAACAATTAAATAGTCATTTTCATCAAAAACCCTGATGCTAGCATTGTGGATTTTCCCATCTTAGCACTTGGCAAGTTTCTAACTTTATTGGCACTGTCTGCACATGTCCCTCAGACTGAATAAGGAAACATGTATGTTTTGAGCTTCATGGCATCGACATTTTGAGGTATGTTTCATTTCATTTATGCATTCTTCATTTTAATTGTTTGATTTCGAGGGCACTGTGAGGGCATTGTATTTCCTCCTTTCTTTGAATTTAGAGGGCACTGCATAAATGGTGGCCTACTGCTCATTGTCTTGTTTTTTTTTATTCTTCTCTGTGTATTTTCTTTGTTCACAGATCTCTATTTTATCAAGGGCACTGTGTATTCATAGTTGAATGATAGCTCATGAGAAATAAAGCTAGGGAATTTTCGTATGATCTCCTTTAATGTTAGCTAGAGCACGGTCTATGAATTTATTCCCTATTTTATCTTACCCTTGTGTGGCCTATGAACCAATGGCCTACTGTTAATTCCTCATTTTTTATAAGGGCACTATGATATGTACTCTATATTTCAAAGAAATAGCATGTTTATTTTATATTCGTTGTTATGTTGGATTGATCCTACAACCTACAATGCTTGAATTGGTATGTTGCTTTATCATTGCATACTATATTCACCATAACTGTGCCATGTTCATTGTTATACTTGTGCCCTATTAATACTATTGCGACATCTTGCTTACTATCCCTGTCCCGCTTTGAGTGCCCACTATTTTTCACTTGACATTGAGGCATATATGAGATTGTGGGCTTCATCCTTCGTATGAAGAAACTATTAAGACCATTTGTGTCATGAATCATTGTATGCAGTTATTTTCTTGATTCAATGTACGATCTATGATGCTAACTGCCTGTTTAGGACCCATGAGCTTCTTAGGGTATCAAATATCTATGTATTTGAGACATCATGCCATGTTATGTTGTGGCCACTATTCATGACACATTGTTGATGCCTACTGCCACTTATGGTTGTTGTCTACCTTCAATCTCAATCATGTTTGGTACATCTTTGTCTTCTCAATGCTTGAAACATTGTATTAATTTCTTAGAACGATGCTGGTTTACTGTGAGTTGAAGATCATGCTATGCTTTTTGCTTAGACTATGAGTGGGCCAGGGCATTGGTACTTGTTTGTATCTCTCTAAAATATTTTAATCTTTTTTTACTACTGTGACACTTGGATGCAGCTCAAACATTTTGATACTTGCCATTCATTGTTTATCGATTTGGTGTTTGGAGACTGTGAGCCCCATGTTCTCTATCCTATCCACATGTCATGCTATGCTCATTGTTTCCATGTTTTCTACTATTTTAACATTTTTGTTTCTCCTTTTCTTGGATCCTGTACATCCCTGGTCTTGGTATGAACTTACTCGTTGTCTCTGTCCTTGGACTGTGAGTCGACATTATGTGATTTTGGGTTTGTTGTAATATTATTTTATGCTACGTTCTTCTAGGAGGTACACTTTTATCTGTGTTCATCCTTACTTGGAGACCACAAACCAAAGGCATTTTTGATAGATGCTTGGTTGTTTCTAGTGTTGCATTATTATGTGCTTCATCCTTATTAGCCTATGTATTGTTGCCATATCCTAGCATGTGCATGAAATTGGGCTCACTATTGATGCTACCTATGGGTCATGGTTTCCATGCTAGTGTATATCTTTAAGCTCGATGCCCTATCAATGCTTATTTACTCACAAATGCATTCCTTCCTCCCACTACTGTATAACCTGTGAATCTATAATAGATCTTTGTTTACTTGATTATTGATGTGAGCCTGTATATGGCATTTTGTATATCTATAGCCCACAAGCTATGAGTCTAGACATTATTGTAGTTTTTCATGTAGATTGGAAGCTTCATTTGAGGTACATTGTTCCTTTGAAAGGCTCATGACAACTTAGTATGGCATTATTTATGCTCACTATCTTGATTTATGAACAAGCCTAGAAGCTTTGTATCATTGTATCATCAAGCCTTTGCCTGTGCTCTACTTCATGCATTTAGGGTGGCTTCATCTTCCTACTTGAGATCCATGATAGCTCACTATTTTGAGGATCTAAGAGATACATGTAGCTACACTTGATACTGTTACTAACTTTTGATAGTGGATATGATTGATTCCATAGTGCCATGATGTAGCCTTTTAATCAGATGATTCATACACTATTAATTATGTTTCATCCTTGTGAGCCCACTTGGTAATTATTTATTGTTGATATCCCCCTATTGGTGATGGCATCTCATCATGATGTCTTGTGGGGAGCCTTCATTGCCTCCTTAGTTTTTCCTCTTGATGTGATCTTATTGACCTTGGTTAACACCATACAATTACTTCACCATTTGCAGCTCATCTCCCAACTTAAAAAATGTAGATTTATACCTATTCTGACATGTTAATGTATGCCCCCTCATTGTTAATGCCTGATCATGACTCGTTATTCTGTCTTCATGATCCTTGAATGTCCCACTAACACTGCATCATTCACTGAATGTTTCCATATTCATCATGGGTGTTCTTGGCCTATGATGTAGCCACTACCAAGGAAATGAGGTTTTCCTAGCATTGACTACATCACAGGTCAAGGTCATTCATCTACACATGGAATAAACACATTAGTGAAAACAATGGTCTCTCTTTTATTTATGGAGCCTCTTTTTATGGACATTCCCTAAGCATAACCATTCCTAGAGGTGTATGGCTGATTGTATGTATGCATCTTGTAAATAATGTGATGCCAGGCATTGATTAGATCCATGGATCTAACCCATATCTCATCTTCTATTCTTGCAGGTTCTAGACCACAAGAGCTCTTCTAGATAGGACTAGATCCAGATAGCATTACCAAGAAATGTCTGCTACCCCTATATTTTAATTGATTACTTCATATATATCTACACTCATTCATCCAATTCTGGTAACGGCTATGCTCACAGCCTATGTGAGCTTGGATAAGTATTCTGCTAAGTTCTTTTCCTTCTATACAATATACTTAACATTGATATGTATATACATGCAATTCTTAGATGTAGTTCATTTCCTTTTCTCTTTAATGCACTTTAGAATGAAATGAACACAAATTTTAAGAAAGGCCACTAATAATTTCAAACTAGGGTGTAGTAGTCTAACTAGTAACTAGGGCTCCTCAAATGAGTAAAATATTGATAACAATAAGCATGCCATTCTAGTTATTGTCCATCTTTGTGATTGTCTACCGCATCTCTTCCTCATACAATTTGTTCCAATGTGTCCATATCTACCACATTTAATAAAGTTAACCCATGTATTGTAATCCTAGATGTAAGAATTATCTTGTCTCTTTGGTTGATATGGTTTGGGTTTGTTCTTCTATTTTGGTGTCTAGACTTGCTTCATCTTAGCTTTGCACTCTTGTGCAGTGTGACCATGTTTGTTGCAATTATAACAAATTTTCTCGATTGTGGGTTTGTTACCAATCTTATTTAGTTTTTTTGTACACTCATAAGCTTGATGACCAAATTTTCCAGAATAATAACAATAACCATTAAACTTAGGAGTGACTTGAGGTTTACCTTGTGCTTTGCTTCTGTAGACATTGGAAGTGTGTCCCGGTTTGCCACAGTGATAGCATGACATCATCTTTGGTCTTTGATTTTGATTTTCATTCACTTGTTTAGCTTGTTTGGATGATTCTCCTTCACTGGTGTAACCTAATCCATCTTTACTTCCAAATCTTCTTTGATTAGTCAGAAAACCATCAATCTTTTTGGAACTATCTTCAACCAATTTCATCATTTAATTATGTTGTTGTTGTATCTTTACTTTATTTCTCACTTTCTTATTCTCTTCCCTCAGTATTCCAATATCTTCAAGTTTTCTTGACAATTCACCATTTATTGAGTTGACCTCTTGATTTACAATCATCATCTAATTGAATATTTCAAAATGGTGCTTGGTGATTCTTTGTAGCTCTATTTATTTTTCTTGAAGTTGTTCAGTTATCTATCTTTGGTATTCAACAGCTAGATTCCTTTCTTGCTTGGCTTGTCTTCCATTGTTCATTACATCTATCATTCTCACCATTTGTGATTATTTACCAAACTATAGGGCTTTCACTTGTTCATTTAAGTGAAGATTATTTTTAAAAAAATTAGAGATTACACTTTTAGAACCATAAAAAATACTTCCTAAACTAGATCTAATGTTATCAAATATATCATCAATCTCTTCTTCATGGTAACTAGTCTCATTTTCCAAAATCATTGTTTTTCCTCTGAACTATTAATTTCTTCAATGTATCCTTAGCTTGCTTATACTACTCTATAAACATCTGCATCTCAATCTTTTGATTTTCTATTGTCTTATCCAACTTATATCTCTCCATGGTTAGATATTTACTCTTTAGTGGTTAAACTATCCAATAAGAGATCTGAGCTCTGATACCAATTGTTGGGATTGAGAGATAGGGTATTGAGAGGGGAGGGGTGAATTGGTGCCCACAAAAACTTTAAACTGTCAAACCTTAAAAAACAAATAGTAGTAACTTCACAAATAACTTGTATCCATTGCATGTATCATTCATTCAATTAACTTGTAAAAGTGAATAACATTAAATCAACTATAGAACCATCACATAACATAAGTATATTGGCAATGTAGAAACCCTTTTTAGAAGGTAAAAACTATAGTAGGGATGATACCCAAAAATTATTAACTACTATAGATAGAAAAGGTTCGCATGTTAGGGCTACAAGTTGTGATCACTTCTGGTGATCTTACCCTATTAGGAGTAATATTTGAGATTGATTAGATCTACCTAGTTATAGGATTTTAACAACACTACTTGAGTGTGCACTCAATAAAGAGATTTACATAAAAGACTGTTAGGTCTACTCAATTAAGAGATTTTAGGTTTCTCTATTACAATGATTAGAAAATAATAGAAGGTATCTACAAATTGACAACTCTATTTTGTCTGATACAAATCTATGAAATACTTAATAGATATCACCTTTTTATGTGAAGATCTCAACTTTTAATTGCTCAGTAGCCTTGTTTGATTCTACTTAATCTGAATGCCTTTGCATTCTATTTTTCTTTGTCTGATAACTGATATCTTAAAGTTGGCTAATGCTTCAAGAACTTCTTCACTTGTTCTTAACTTCCTTTACCAGCTTATGTCAAAATGACATGAAATACAAATATATAGCATATTGCTTATGCTGCCTAACAAAATTAGGTTACAATATCTTAGAGAAAACCCTAAGATCTAGCAAATAAATAGAGATCATCATCAAAATTAATGAATATATCTACAATAAATGATCCTTGATCTTGGTAAAATGTTTTGTGATCCTTTTGTAGTTGTTTACATAGATAAATGTGCCATTTCTGATTACTATTCCATTTTATGTGATGCTCGGTAAATACTATATACACTACTTGGTAATTACACTGGTGCTTGGTGTCTAGTTTGCTCAGTGTTTAGTTTCACTCAGTATCAGTGTACACTAATTCTTGGTACAACTGCTCTGGTGCTTGGTAAAAGACTTAACCCTTGAAGTGCTTTCATTTATTGACTAGAGTAGCATATGTAACCAACTAATGTCTTTGATACTAATGACAATCTTTAATGCTCAAATAGAGATAACAGTGTACATATCTTGTAAAACTTCTATAGGAGGTGTTTGTTTATAGTAATCACGAGAAAACATTGTCTAAGGCGTAATGATAGGTTTATAAGAATTTTATTTTTTCTTCCCTTTAATATCATCATGGATCAGATAAGAAGGGGAAGGTAATTCAAAGAATTCTTGCACATTTGCATGATAACCATAGTTTGAGCCCCATCATATGTGTGGGGAGAACTAGGGATAAAAGATGAAGAAATAGGAACTTGGGAATATTAGGATTTGGATTAGAATTAGGATTAGGAAGATTAGGAATGGAGTATCATCTACCAAATGCTTCACATAATCCAAAAGAGTAATAGGTCTACCACACAAACTCATAATAAAAGTTTTGAAAGTAGGAAGGCTAGTATTAGTCAATCTCATAATAGCATAGTTACTACAAATGATTTGAAATATTTTAACATGAGTGACAGGATCTCCCTTACCATGTAATTCTCAAGATGAGGCATATCAGCTTACTAAGGGACATGAGCATGAATGATGTCTAGGGATAAAGGACTACACATGTTACATGTAAGGATACTAAGCTTGGATCGAGTTAAGGATGTAAGTTGTTGTTCTAAAGAGGACAAAATTTGAGCCAGACTAATGATTGTGGAATCACTAGAAGAAATAGGAGGCATAGAAACATTAGGAACACTAGTAAAAGTGTAGGAAGTGGCAGGAATGGAAGACAAAACTGGAGAAACACTTGGAACCATAGTTGGAAGAGGGTTGGAATAGGTATAAGGAACACTATGGTAAGAAGGATGTGAGATAGGTAAAGATAGTGGTGGAAAACTCACAGGAAGAGATAGAACAGATGCAGTCACCAAAGGAGGAGTACAAGTAGGAATTCTAGGTAAAGGAATGGAAGAAGGTTCCACACTAGTGACAGGATGAGTGAATCCTAAATCTTTAACTTCTTGAGATAAAGGTTTGATATTTAAATGGATCAGATGAGTAATACCACATAGGATATTAACACCTTGATCACTATCATGAAGGAATTTCTTAAATGCCTCTATAGCTTGAATATAATTTTTAGGATATAACATTCTAGGTGCATCAATGTTGTAAATAGTTGAACATGAAGGTAACCATGCAAACACCCTATGGTAAAGGTCAATTGAAGAGGTTGTAGAGGAGGATGAAATAGCAATAGAATCAGTGGAGATCTTATTCAAACAATTTTCATCCTTAGTTCCATGTACGTCATTAGGGGATCTATCCTCTTTTTTAATAAAAGCCTCATCAAAGTATTCAAAACAAAAATCATACATGTTGAACACAAAGTAGCACTACAAGAATGAAAAATGTAAATGTTTTTGTATTTTTAAAGAAATTTTGTGGGTTTTTTTTTTTAAAATATGAATGCAAGAACATAAAAGAAATCTACTTTTATATGCATGTAAGATCTAACATAAAATGCAAACCTAACACCAAAAAGAAAGAGTTGTTGTAAACGGGTTCACCAAAATGTAATGGGAAAAATATGGACAGGGTTTAGAACAATGGGGGTTTGCACATAAAAGAGACCCTAAACCAATATTTAACACACATGAAATTATAATGATATGGAATGTAAATTTGGGAATATATACCTCATAACATAGTAGATCTGGAAATACCTATTTTCTTGTGCTTATATCTCATTTCTAGAAATTCTACAATCAGATCTGGAACAAAAACATAGAGACAAAGAAAACCCATAAATATTTTTCTTTTTTGAGCCAGGTTGACCTTGACCCAAATGTAGGTCAACCTTGACCCCTTTATGTTTACAGATCCTGAATGTTTGTTGAAAAGGGTATCTGAATCTACTTTGTAATTTGCTATTTTGTACATGTACCTACAAGAAAAATGGTTTTGTTTGTTGGGGAAGGGGTTTGCCTTAGTCAAACCCTGATTTAGGAATTAACCTTGAAATCAAAACTGAAATGGAGAATGCTAGCAAGTAGTAGAAGTAGATCTAACAATGAAGCTATGATATTTAATAGATATGCAATTATATTTGAAATGTAAAAAGTATGTTAATATAATATGAGAAATGTGAGGTATTGAAAATGTAATAGTGTGTATGTGAATTTAATATGTGGGGGAATATAGGATCTACTTCTTAATCCAAATTCCCAAAGGAGAGATCCAAATTGATTAATCACAAGGAAGTGATCAATGAACAAGTGAATCAATCTATGGAGAATATGAAGAAAATAGAAAACCTTATAGTCCGTTATAGGAAATGTGCATTTGAAAACATAATTGAATTGAAGAAAAATACTAACCACAAAATAGGGTAAATCTGGAAAACACTATTTTCTAATGTTTGTGTTCAGTTTCGGGAGATTCTGCAATCAAATATGGCATGGAAATGCAAAAATAGAGAAAACCCAAAAACTTTTTTTCTTTTGGAGCAAGGTCATCCTTGACCTCAGGATCAAGGTAAGATCTTACCCCAAGGTACAATCTTTCCCCCCACTAAAAGTCATTCATGACCTAAAACTGCTTCGACAGAAATTCTATTTGTGGATCTTAGAAGTTCACCGAAAAGGGTATCTAGATCTTCACTGATAATCATCATCTTGCACATGCACCTGCAAAAAATAGGATTTTTGTTGTTTGGATGAGGGTTTTCCTTGGTCAAACCCTAGTTTGGAATCAACCTTGAAATGTAATTGAAATTATAATATATAAACAAAGTAAATGAAACTATTCACCTTGCTTATGTTGAAATCCTTGTGGAGGATTCAAATCCTTGAATCCACAAGTATGGATTCACCAAATGAGCGTATAATTGTATGTAGGATGTCTAAAATCAATCACATGAAATTGTCAACACCAATCTTGAATGGATCTTGGATAGGAGGAAGCTTGGATGAATGTGGATGGAGAAATCTTCAACAAGAGCACTCCAAAGAGATTGAATCCTTCAATGGCTATCAATGGATCTCCTTGATGAATTAGATCATGAATGCTTGAATGCTTGAATGCTTGAGGATGAATAAATGCTTTAATTCTTTTCTTCTCCTTCTTACTTACTTGATCTTTTGATTGCACTTGAGAGCTAGATGTCTTGATCATGAAAAGTGGATGTGAAAATGAAAGAGGAAGGCTTCCTTTTACAGTAATTTAGGGAAAAAACTTCTAGAGGAGCTAACATAGGGGAATTCAATTCCAATTAGGCCTTAACCCTTATAAATGGACCTAGATTAAATATAATTTCTGATTTTACCATTCTGAAATCCAAAACAGCTGACCTGGAAATGAGAAATAAAACTTTTTGAAGCACAACATCTTGAAACCTCTAGAATTTGAAATTTGGACCTAGGGTTAGGGTCAAGCTTGACTCTCACCTAAGTCAGAGTTGAGGTCAACCTTGACCTAGAAGTTCAACCTTAACCCTGAGGTCACATATCTCATTTTCTTAGGACCAAGTGCTAGAAATGGGTTGGAAACAGGTGGAGAGAGAAGCAGAACATGGGGAAAAAGTTAGATCCAGTTAAAGACCCATTCAAGGCACTTGACATGAGTACATACCACTTACTTGGAGGGCTAAACCAGTCCTAAATGGAAGTGCTTCTATTTTTTGATAATACATTTAGCCCCCACTTTAGCAAGAGTATGGACTCAATGCAAACTCTTGGTAAATGAGATCATAATGAAATGATAATCTTATTGATATCAAAGGGACAAAGGAAACCTCAAGCCCCCAAGGATTCAAGTATTCATCAAATACAAGATTAAAATAGGAGACACATCTCTATAAAAAGAGAAAGAGAGAGTGTGTGTGTGATTACCTCACACAATGAGAACCTATGTCCCATTGTGAACCACATAAGGAAACAGTGCAACTGGAAAGATGGAATTGAACTACCTAGTGAATGTGGCTACTCACTAGTCAACCCATCAAGGATTCATCCTCAGGAATATTCTATTCCACAAGAGCAAAACTAAAAGAAAAAGAGATCCAATCTTAAGGACACCTTCAACCTTAAGGGATCAAAATTTGAAATTGGAGGGATCAAAAGATCCTAAATAAAAATCCATGCTTTAAGGATTAGTCACTAATCCATAAAGGGAGAGAAGTGCCTTGAAAAATATATGTATATCAAAAGTGCATGTGTGCAACAGGTGAGCAGAGCATATGCCCCATGTTAACATCATTGCTAACACTTTAATAAGAGCAATGGCTTGAATAGAAACATAAAAAACTCCACTAATTATGTTTCCACTACAAGATGCCCCCAAACAAAGACAAATCAAGGGAAATACCACATAAACATACATAGAACATAGAAGGGATCCACCTACCATGGGGTTAGTATGATCATAAGATAATATATATGATATTATTGTAAATGAGTTTACATCATTCTCCAAATAAAGTAGAACTAAAATTACAATGGAGGAAAGAACACATAAGAGATACAAAGAAGAGTCTTTTCAGACCACAACCTAGAGACCAAAAATATTCAGTGCTACCAAGTCACAAATCCAAGTAGACTACACAAGGAAACATTTATGAACAATAGCATAGGTACAAAATAACATGAAACAAAATATAGAAGAATAGAGATACATATAGAAGATTTGTGTAATGGGTTCAATTTCTTTATCACCTTACACCAACAGAGTAACAAGGGTCCTATAAAAGAATCTAACAAAAATTAGCAAACACATCATAGGAGAAACACTATATAATAGGAAAACACACAAAAAGCTACCATAAAGGACAAGCCAATCAAGCACACTACCCACTCTCCCCATCTCATTCTATATCATTTAGGGAAGGCGGTAAATTCACAAGAGGGACTATATCCAACACAGTAGGAATAATAGCTAGTTCCAAACAACGATCCTCTTGAGTATCATAATGTTTGATACTAGGTGTAAGTGTCAATTGTGATGAAAGTATTAGCACAAGTAAAATTTTCCATGGTTTCATCCTATTTTTTGTGCCTCTATAGTCTTTTTTCTCTTGTTTCTTGGCTAAACCCTAGGCAAAAATTCATATTTCTAGCCATTTGTTTGAAAAACCCTAGTGCACCCTATTTTAAATCTAATTTTATGTTACCTTTTTGGGCCACTTAACAGTCCTATAGCACATGTACTAATTTTTTACCGCTTTGTCGCATGATCGTGTGAGCCTTTTTCATGTTATGTGATCTTGCGACTAAGGTTTTATGTCGGGGTCCCCTTTAATAATTACTGCTATGCCTAAGTCTCCCCAGTTAATTTTTCCTAAGTCCATCAACTTTATCATTTCCTAAGTCCCGTGCCTTAATATTTCCTAATGTTTTTGGCTAATTCTTTCTTGGACCTAGCTCTGACACCATCTAAATCTAAAATAGGTCCACATGCCACATAAGCATAGTTGGCATTCTTCAATTGGTCCGTGTGATCGTGAGTTGGACATTCTATCAGGTGGGCCTAGTATCTCAATGTGAAGATTCAAAATCAATGGTGGTCATATAATCACATGGAATCTTTTGAGCCCATGTGATCATGCAACTACCATCTGATCTTCCATGTGTTAAAGGCTAACGACGGTGGGTCTGATGTGCCACATGGTGCTAACTTTCTTTTTCCTGATTGGTCAAGGCATTGATGATTTAGAGGGTTGTTAGTGGGACCTAGTTGCCGACATGTTTTGAGCACCTTGACATCCGCAGAGGATCTATGGTTGGCATAAGCTCTCATGGGATTTGTCAAAGCCATGAGATCTTGTGCTAGCCATTGATTTTTCTTTTTCTCAGGTGCTAATGAGGGTGGGTCCTATATGTCAGAGGGAGCTGACATGCATGTTTTTCATTGGTGTTGACTACTGGCATGGACATGGACTTTTCAGGGTTTTGTGACTATTGTAAAGCTTAATGTTAGCCGCCTGATCTGCTGAGAAATAAAGGAATCTATGGTCACATTTTAAACCAGAGCTTGTATCCATTGTTTTTCAAATTCAAATTATTTCTACAGGGTTTGGAGACAGTGCACCCAATGAAGCCGTATTGTAGGATAGTTTTTTATCCTTCCAGCTTGGTTGTGGGTGAGATTTTATGAGGAAGGTCTTAATGGTTGTTCCAGTGTGATTTTTTGTCCTTGGAGTTGGTACAGGGTCAAATCTATTGCAGAATTTGATGATTATTTTTTATCTTACTAGCCTTGCACTTGGAGCATGTCTTGTCTAGCTTTCATTCTTTTTGTTGAGTTAGGTAGTTTTGAAATTGTTGCTTTGAATGGTGATCAGTGCTTGTTGCAATCCTTGAGATAAAAGGATTTTTTATGATCATTCAAAGGCATTGGGAGTTAGGTGTTCAGAAACTTTTTCTTGGTGAGCCCTATTCAAAATCAAGGGTTTGTAATAGTTTTTGATTTAGTGTTTGTTGATGAAAGAAGAAAGTTGCAGGTCTAAGCTATAGTTTGCAAGTAGGGTGTCTTGTGACTCATTGTATACATAGAAGGAATTCATCATACTTAATACAAATATGTGGTTCTTATCTCTCCTTTGTGTCAATTCAAGTAAGCTTTGAGTTTTCTAGCTCATTACATAATGTTTTTATGTATGTATCTTCATTCTTGAGTTTTGATCTAGGATTGGATTAAACAATGCTCTAAATGGGATATGAGTTTTCCCTTCTCTATGTAACGATGTTTTGTAAGCAGTAAAGATTAGGATAAATGTATTTATGGCTATATGTTCTAAAATATTCTCAAATTTGTGTGTCTTTGTGTCTAATAAATCTTGCCCAATGGATGAGGCACTGGCCTAAATGAGTATTTCTCTTATTAAAATACATTGATTGAAGTTATTAATTCCAAATCTTAAAATCAATAACCTTTCTAAGGTTTAGGTCTTTGTTTGTGTGGTTGTGATACCCAATAGTAATGGAGAGTCAAGGAATGTGAGGTTAGCATTTAGTACTTTCTTACTATCAATCTGTTGTTTAGACCCAGTCTTTGGTGTGTGAAGTATAGTTTTCACTAGGTTAGGTGCACCTGCCTTAGTTTTGTAGAGCCAAAAGTGAAGAGGGTAGTCTTGTCCCTATATTTGGTCTAGTTACCCTAATATCCTTATACATTTTGGAACTAACCAATCCTAAAATCAACATGAGGGTATATTGGCAGCCTAAGAGCATAAGCATCCATTTTGAACACCAACAAGTTGGCGACTCTGCTGGGGAGAACAACAATGAAAAAGGATATTTGGTAGAATATTTGGTTGTGGTTACATTGTAAAGTCAAAATATTATTGACCAGATTGATTTTCCCATTCGAGTCACCAACAAGATGGCGAATCCGCTGGGGAAATGTTACACAAGTCTATAATAACCAATAGGTCATCATTGGAAAAAAGAGGGTTATTCTTGTCCCTTGTCTTGTCAATCTCATTTGGATATTTGTTAGTGATGAAATAATATTGTAAGATTCCCAATATTCTTGGGTGGTGACTCAAACATCTCTGTAGCAGTGCTAGTTAGTAGATTTTTATAAAATGAGTTATAGAGGTACCAGGTCTCAGAGAAAGGAGCATCCTAAAGATAGAATGGAAGAAGGAATTCCAAGCTCTTCTAGGCCTAGTCAGATAAGGGGAGGAAAGAAGAAAAGAAATGTTTCTCATACTTGGAAAAGTAAAAAGGATACAAGACAAGAAACTCAAACCAAGCCTGGTCAAGAAGAAAATATTTTAGAATATGAAGAGGCTATTGATTTTGGATTGAACCGGTATGAGGATGAATTTCAAGTGGGAGATGATGAATCTGAGACTACTCTCCTAGAATCAAAAGAAATCTTTGAAGAGCTCTATGAGTTGGAAAAAAGAGTCCGAGAACAAGTTGCTATTAGACAGCAAAGAGAGAAAGATAAAGAAGATAGAGTAAGACAAGTAATGATAAGGCCTGATCAGCTAAAGAGGTAGTTGTTAGATTTGGAGGCAATTAATTTTGTCCCAGAGCCTGAAAGAGTAGAGGAACAACCTATTGTATAGAGAACACATGAGATAACTAGGCCTAGAGATAAAGGCAAACAGAAGGCTGTTGGAGTTCAAATGAATGAACAAGTTCATGTGGAAAACCCATTATATCAAGGGTTGAGATTTGATGCAAACCTTGAGATGGCTAGAAAGGAAAAAGAAATATTAGATAAAGAACTAGAGAAATCAGAATTGGAGGCCACTACTGTAGAAATAAGGAAGAAGATTGATTTTCTCAAGCATACCTCAGGACCTTCAAATGTTGCTGCTTCCTTTTTGGGACAAGATGGAAATCATGGTAACATTGCAACTCAAACAAATGGCATTCTGGGTGCTGCTAAAATTCCTATTGGTTCAAACACAAGGACATCTACATCTCAAGGAATGAATCCACCACAAGGAGTTACGGTTCATGAAAGGTACAAACAACTTATCTTTTTTGGTATTCCTAGTTATCCTAATGTAATTCCTGATGAAATTAGAAAGAAACTCCCAAAGTTTGCTGGGAACAATGTCATCACATGTGAGGAACATCTAAAAAAATTTATGGATGTAATAGATGATTATAATGTTGAGCCTGATGATGTTGTAATGTAGTTATTTGTACAATCTCTGACCGGAGATGCTAGGGACTAGTTTAGAAGATTTCCCCATGCTAGTATAGGATCTTGGAATGAATTTAAGAGTTGTTTCAAGGAGCATTATGGACATAAAACAAATGAGGATTTTATTTTGAATGAATTCAATAGAATAAAGAAAAATCACAATGAAGAGGTCCTTGAATTTAATATAAGATTCCAAAAGGCTATGCATAGGCTCCTGCAAGTTATCAGATTAGATGATAGAGTGTGTCTTGTGACATACATAAATGCTTTTGATGCAAATATGGGTTACCTTTTAAGGGATAAGAACCCTAGAAATCTTGGGGAGGCTTACAAGTTGGCTATCAACATAGAAAGTAATAGAAGAATATCAGGAAAATTAGGGAGAAGAGATGATTATAGGCCTCAAGGACAAAATAAGAAAGAGATGGGAAGGTTTGCTAATTTTAAGCCAAAGGAGGAGGATAATCTAAAGCAGATTCTAAGTGCTTTAGAGGATCTAAAGACTGATGAAAAAAGAAACAATAGGGTTGCAACAAATGACCGACCTGTTTTAAGTAATTTTAGTAGGCAACCAAGAATGCAGAATTACCCATACAATACTCAGTGGAAGGATGGAAAGCCCATTTTTCTAGTTAAAAGGGATAGGCTTGATGATAGGATTCCTGATCCTTTGCAAAGAAATTCAGTTAACATGAATGATGATATCCCATGGTGTGCTGCTTGTCAATCTCCTCATAGTCTAGAGCATTGTGTTATTGCTTTGAATTTATCTGAGAACCAAGAACAAGATAAGACATATGATTAGAGTGGTTGTGCAATGAATTCTTCACATGCATGGGATGAGGTTAATTCTACTAATAATGAGGAAGAAGAATTTGATGATGTTGGATGTGGTGCAGTAAAGTGTGAGGAACATGTTTCCTTAAGGAGACCCTCTGATGAGGAAATTGCTCAAATCACTGTAGACATGGTCACTCAAGCTAGGAGCAGTTACAATATGAGAAATAGGATAGTTGGAAGCACAAATGGTAAACTAGGTAGTATGTTTATCAAGAAATCAAAAAATAGTACACAACAACATGGGGAAAAGGATAAAGATGTTGGTGTTGTCAGTAAGGTTAAAGTAAAAAAGAAGATGGGACCTATTGCAATACCTCAAGGTAAAGAAAGATACCAGAGATAGTTGTTCCTATACCTCAAAAGGATGATAAGTTTCTACACAAAGGTAAATCTGACTTGACTTTCAAAATAGAAGACAAAGGTGCTACTGAGATAAAGGAAGTCATGGGTAACCATACATATGTTCCCATTGATATGACTAAATTGCTTTCACAAATAACTATCAAGGTTCCATTGTTAGAAATGATGAGGATAGAAGAGCACAAGGTCAAGGCCTTGGATTGGGTAAGTGGTGCTTCTTCAATAAAAGTCCAAGAAATGAACAGAGGTGACAAGCATGTCTTTTCTTTAGATGACATACCTGACAGTAAAAATGAAGAAATTGTCTCTAAGATTCCTCAGATATTTTTGAATGCAAATGTTGTAAATGCTACATCAGGGACAGTTGATCCTTTTTTCTTGTCCCTTATGATAAATGGAAAATTGTTGAAGAATTGCATGATTGATTCTGGAGCATCAAACACTGTCATGCCTACAAAGATCATGAAGTCATTAGGACTAAAGGTTGATAAACCTCATGGGATATGCCAAGCTATGGACTCAAGAGAAGTGCCAGTTATTGGTACCATTAAGGCTTTGCCTTATAAATTAGCAGCATTTCCTAACAAACAACTAACTATGAGTGTTCTTGTAGTTGATATTCCTCCTTAGTATGGAATGCTATTATCTAGAAAATGGAGTGCTTCTATGGGAGGAAGTATTCAGTGTGACTTGTCTTTTGCTACTTTTAGCATTCGAGGAGAAACTGTGAAAGTTTTAAGGGAAGCTAGAACTCCACATATGATTGAGGAGCATGAAGAGGACAATATGAATTGTTTTGTTGACACTGACATTGGTTCTCTCCAAGTTCAGGAGAGAGATGTGCAAGAAAAGGTCATGCCTGTCCTTCTAGCTGATGATGAAAATAACATGGCAGAAGGTAATGTCTTATGGACCCTATATTTTGATGGAGAAAGTTCTAAGGAAGGTGCCAGAGTAGGAGTGCTATTGATATCCCCAAGTGGTAAGACATTCAAGTTTTCTTTCACTCTCTTGTTCCTTTACATAAATAATGTTGCTAAATATGAGGCCCTACTAATTGGTTTGAGACAAGCATCAAAACATGGAATCAAACATCTTAGGGTGATTGGTGATTCTGATTTAATAGTTTCTTAGATTAGATCAAAGTATGCATCAAAGAATCAAAGGCTAAAACAATATAGAAATGTTGTTTCAAATGAAATTGAAAGTTTCAGTGCCTTTGGAATTGATTGGGTGGATAGGAGCCAAAATAGGATGGCTAACTTATTGGCAAACATAGAACTAAGGCCAGAGGATATTACTTTTGCGGGGACATCCAGGATTGAGTGTAAGTCTAGGCCTTCTATCCTAGACAATGTTGAGAATTGGCAGGTTTTTTCTGATGATCAGGATATACTAAGGTTTTTGCAGTGTGATTCTCATTTTGATGGTTAGGAAATGGATTTCAGCACTTATGTTGACATTAGAAATGGAAAAGAAAATATTCTTGGGAAGGAAGTTTTCAAGTTGAAATCAAATAGGATCCCAACGGGATTGGTTGCTCTTGAGAGGGAATTTGATGACAAAGAAAGGACTTGTCTTTCTAAATTTGTTGATAAGGTCAATGACTTGGAAGAAATAAATTTAGGAACAAGTCAAGTACCCAAAAATGTTTATATAGGTAAATGTTTGTCCCAAAGAACTAGGAGTAATCTAATTGATATTCTCAAAAGATTTAGACATGTCTTTACATGGTCTTATGATGATTTGAAAGCCTATAGAGAGGATCTATTCCAGCATGAGATACCATTAAAATAAGGAACCAAACCTTTTAGGAAAAAGTTAAGGCCTGTGAATCCTACCTTGGCACCAAAAATGCAAGATGAAATCAAAAGGATGATGGATGCTGGCATCATCAAGCCTGTCAGACATTCTACTTGGGTGTCAAACTTGGTTCCAGTCAGATTGAAGAATGGTGACATTAGGTTATGTGTTGATTTTAGGAACTTGAATGTAAACTCTTTGAAGGACAACTATGGTTTGCCTAATATGGAGAATATGATATAGAAGGTTACTGGATCAGAGTTAATGTCCATGATGGATGGTTTCTCTGGATATAATCAGGTCATGGTCAAGGAGTCAGAATAGTTCAAGACTGCATTCACTACCCCTTAGGGAACATATGTTTATGTTAGAATGCCTTTTGGTCTGACAAATGTAGGAGCTACTTTTCAGAGAGCTATGGATGTGGCCTTTGTAGACTTCATAAACAAATTCCTAGTGGTGTATCAGGATGACCTCACAGCATATTTGGATAAGGAAGATCAACATTGTGAACATCTTGAGAAGATTTTTATCAGGGCTTTGGAGTGTGGGATTTCTTTGAATCCAAAGAAGTTTTCTTTTAGTGTTGTGGAAGGCAAGCTCTTAAGACATATTATGTCCAAGGATGGAGTGAGAATTGACCCTAAAAGGGTTATGGCTATAGACAAGTTTTCACCACTTAGAAATGTTAAAGGAATACAATCCTTCTTTGGGCACATAAATTTTCTAAGGAGATTTGTTACAAATTTTGTAGAAATTAGTATACCTATCTCTAGAATGTTCAAAAAAGAAGCAAAGATTGAATGGAATGAAGAAGTAGATGAATCTTTTAGAAGTATCAAAAAGGAAATCAAGGATGCTCCTATTTTGAGGACACTTGATTATGGTAAGCCCATGCAGATATTTTCTTTTGCTTCGTGTCATACAGTTGCAGTAGTTTTATTGCAAAAGAATTCAGATTGATATGAACAACCCAAATCATTTTTTAGTAAATCCCTACAAGTAGCAGAATTGAAATATGATATTACTGAGAAATAGGATTATGCCTTAGTTAAAGCGGTCAAGGCTTTTAGATGTTACCTTGTGGGAGCTAAGGTGGTTGCTTATGTTCCTAGTGCTGCAGTTAAGGATATATTGGTGCAACAAGAAGTTTCAAGGAAAAGATGTAGATGGATCAATAGGATCCAAGAATTTAATATTGATATCTAGATTACAAAGTTGGTAAGAGGCTTAGGTCTTGCAAAATTAATCGCACAAAGCAATTTAATTGCAAATCATGTAAATGTGTTAGAAGAAGAACAAATGCCATATGTTTGTGATATGGATCATTGTGACTGGTATAAAGATGTTATTGGTTACTTGCAGAAATTGGTCCTTCCCCTTGAAATGGATGAAAATAGGAGAACTATCAAGTTGCAATCTACAAGGTATGCCATTATACATGGTAAGTTGTGGTGGAGAAGCAATGAAGGAGTATTGCTAAAATGCATAGACCATGAGAGGTCTGAGTCTCTGTTAAAGGAAATACACCAAGGTGTTTATGGAGGACACTATATGGAAAAGACCATAGCTCACAAGATCCTTAGGTCTGGGTTTTTGTGGCCTACGGTTTTTAAGGATACACATCAGTTTGTAAGAAAAAGTGATGCATGTCAGAGATTTACTGGAAAGTTGAAATTTAATGGAAATTTTCCACTCAGACCTATTGCAATTCAAGCTCCTTTCCAGAAGTGGGGTATTGACTTTATTGGGGAGATTCCAAACAATTCTAGTGGTGGACATTCTTACATACTAGTGGCAATAGACTATTTTACCAAGTGGGTTGAAGCTATCCCCACTAGAAAGGCTACTAGCAAATTTTATGATGCAGAACATCCTTACCAGGTTTGGTTTCCCAAAGGTAATTGTAGTTGATAATGCAATGTGTTTTAGATCATAGGAATTTAGTGATTTTTGTCAACAATATGGGATACACATTTCATTCTCTTCCCCATATCATCCACAAGGAAATGGTCAGGCTGAGTCCAGTAACAAAAGTCTGATTAAGATTCTCAAGAAGGTGTTGGACAAGAATAAGAAAGCCTGGGACTCAAAGTTATGGTGGGCACTATGGGCTGATAGGGTAACTATAAAGAAGGCCATAGGTTGTGCTCCATTTGATTTGGTATATGGAATAAGTGCTAGATTGCCTCAAAATAATCTATTGTAGATGTATAAGTTCATCTAGGCATATGATGAAGATTTGAATGATGAGATGAGAGTAAGAATGGATGAACTGATCCAATTGGAAGAGGTAAGGAGAGATGCACATGAAAGAAATGAGACATTGCAGAGGTAGTGTAAGAATTTGTTTGATAAAAGGGCTATTCAAAGAATTTTTGAAGTTGATGACCTTTTCCTAATGTGGAATGCAAGATTGGAAGATAAGGGGAAGCATGGAATGTTTGATCCAATTTGGTTGGGCCCTTATCTTATTGAAAGAAAATGGGGGACAAATTCTTATGTCCTGAAGGATTTAACTGGTGCTACTTTGGAATTACCTATTCATGGACAATTCTTAAAGTTTTACTTCTCCTGAAGTACCTTTTCCATGAATAGTAGTTTAGGTTTTCCCTTGTATAGTCATCTATTGTTCCTTTTTGGGTCAAAATTTTTAGTTGGTCTACTCTTCCAAGAGATTCTAGCTTGCTTGTTGTATCTGTAGGAGATACACGTCCCCGAGTATGAGCCACTATTAGCACAAGTAAAATTTTCCATGGTTTCATCCTACTTTTTGTGCCTCTGCAGTTTTTTTTCTTCCCATTTCCTGGCTAAACCCTAGGAAAAAAATCATATTTCTAGCAATTTGTTTGAAAAACCCTAGTGCGCCCTATTTTAAATCTAATTTTATGTTACCTTTATGGGCCACTTAAAAGTCCTATAGTGCATGTGCTAATTTTTTACAACTTTTTCACATGATCACGTGAGCCTTTTTCATGTTATGTGATCTTGTGACTAAGGTTTTATGTCAGGGTCCCCTTTAATATTTACCGCTATGCCTAAGTCTCCCCAGTTAATTTTTCCTAAGTCCGTCGGCTTTATCATTTTCTAAGTCCTGTGCCTTAATATTTCCTAATGTTTTTGGCTAATTCTTTCTTGAGCCCGGCTCTGACACCATCTAAATCTAAAATGGGTCCACATGCCACATAAGCATAGTTGGCATTCTTTAATTGGTCCACATGAGCATGAGTTGGATGTTCTGTCAGGAAAGCCCAGTATCTCAGTGTGAAGATTCAAAATCAACGATGGTCATATAATTGCATGGAATCTTTTGAGCCCATGCAATCATGCGACTACCATCCAATCTTCCATGTGTTAAAGGCTGACAACGATGGGTCCGATGTACCACATGGTGCTCACTTGATTTTTCTTGATTGGTTGAGGCATTGATGATTCGGAGGGTTGTCAGTGGGACTTGGTTGCTGACATTTTTTGAGGGCCCTGACATCCGCAGAGGATCTACGATTGGTGTAATTTCTCATGGGATTTGTCAGAGCCATGAGATCTTGTGTCAGCTATTGATTTTTCTTTTTCTTAGGCACTGACGAGGGTGAGTCCTATATGTCAGAAGGAGCTGACGTGCACATTTTTCATTAGTGTTGACTGCTGGTGTGGACATGGAATTTTTAGGGTTTCATGACTATTGTGAAGATTAACATAAGCTGCCCGATCTACCAGGAAATAAAGGAATCAATAGTCATGTTTTAAATCAGAGTTTGTATCCGTTGTTTTTCAAATTCAAATTATTTCTACAGGGTTTGGAGACAGTGCGTTGAATGAATCCATATTGCAAGACCATTTTTTATTGTTCTAGCTTGGTTGTGGGTGAGATTTTATCAGGAAGGTCCTGATGGTTGTTCCAGCATGATTTTTTGTCCTTGGAGCTGGTACAAGGTCAAATCTATTGCAAAATTTGATGATTATTTTTTATCTTACTAGCCCTGTGCTTGGAGCCTGTCTTGTCTAGCTTTCATTCTTTTTGTTGAGTTAGGTAGTTTTGAGATTGTTGCTTTGAATGCTCATCAGTGCTTGTTGCAATCCTTGAGATAAAAGGATTTTTTATGATCATTCAAAGGCATTGGGAGTTAGGTGTTCAAAAAAATTTGCTTGGTGAGCTCTATTCTTAGTCAAGGGTTTGTAATAGTTTTTGATTCAGTGTTTGTTGATGAAAGAAGAAAGTTGTAGGTCTAAGCTATAGTTTGCAAGTAGGGTGTCTTGTGACTCATTGTATACATAGAAGGAATTCATCATACTTAATACAAATATGTGGTTCTTATCTCTCCTTTGTGTCAAGTCAAGTAAGTTTTGAGTTTTCTAGCTCATTACATAATGTTTTTATGTATGTATCTTCATTCTTGAGTTTTGATCTAGGATTGGATTAAACAATGCTCTAAATGGGATATGAGTTTGCCCTTGTCTATGTAAGGATGTTTTGTAAGTAGTAAAGATTAGGATAAATGTATTTATGGCTATGAGTTCTCAAATATTCTCAAATCTGTGTGTCTTTGTGTCTAAGAAATCTTGCCCAATGGATGAGGCACTAACCTAAATGAGTATTTGTCTTGTTAACATACATTGATTGAAGTTATTACATTCCAAATCTTAAAATCAATAACCTTTCTAAGCTTTAGTTCTTTGGTTGTGTGGTTGTGTTACCCAATAGTAATGGAGATTCAATGAATGTGAGGTTAGCATTTAGTACTTTCTTACTATCAATCTGTTGTTTAGACCCAGTCTTTGGTGTGTGAAGTATAGTTTTCACTAGGTTAGGTGCACCCACCTTGGTTTTGCAAAGCCAGAAGTGAAGAGGGAAGTCTTGTCCCTATAGTTGGTCTAGTTACCCTAAGATCCTTATACAATTTGGAACTAACCAATCCTAAAATCAACCTGAGGGTATATTGGCAGCCTAAGAGCATAAGCGTCCATTTTGAACACCACCAGAAAGCATACTAGGTAAATCAATGTCAATGTTAATAATCTCATATTCATCATTAGTGTCATCAAGATTATCTTCCTTATCCAGATTATTCAAAATAGGATCTAAGGTAAAAATAAAATCATTATAATCTTACATTTTAATATCATTATTAGCAGTAACTTCCTCTAACACATCATGCATAGGCTTGTGAAAAGAAGGTAAAAAACTTGGAAGAACAAAAGTGCGAGCCTTCGCTTGAGCATGATGCTTCTTACAATGTTCATTAGAAGATCAATTACATTTTTTTTAATTTTAAATATGTTGAGAACTAGGAGGAACAACTACCGGATCCTTCATGGGTTCTATAGGAGGATTAGTAGGATTCTGAGAAGACTGACAAGCAACACTAGGAGCTTGATTAACAGAACTAGATTAGGAAAAAGACCATGATTAAGATCTAGTGGAGGAATGATTAAATCAAAAAATCTTATGATGCGTATAGGATTGATATGAATGAAAAAAAATATCAAGTTGAGAAGGACATGAATTAGGTAATGAAGGCCAAAAGAAGTCAAGGGTAGCACAATCCCTGGGCCTAGAAGGTTGATATAAACTATGATTAATCATCTTCACTTCTTCATCATGAATTAATTTAAGACACTTATGGATAGGCGAAGCAATAACATGCATGGCATTCAACCACAAAAACCAAGCTTAACTTGAAATTGATCATAAGTAGGAACAACAATGAAGGTAGTGTTCACAATTTTACCACAAAGTTCAATCAGAAAATTAATAGAACCAAATGATGGATAAAGAAAACCATTACAAGTTTGAATCCACACATCAGATGTATCATAAGAATCAAATGCAAGTTTTTAATAAAAATATTTTCTTTAGTAATAACATTGACTAAGGATGTAGGATCAACAAGACAACCACATGTAGGTATCTAAGAAATCCTAGCATAAATGTAGAGGGGACCATCAGGAGCTTCAATAGTCTCAGAATCATCAAAGGTAATCAAAATTACCTAAGGTCTTTTATTCTTAGATTGTTTTTAAGGTTTTGGTTGAGATTTCAGTTTAGGCTACTAGTTTGGTGTAGGTTGAGGTGGAACTTGAGGTTGAGCTTGAAGCTGAGGTGGAGATATAGATTGAACAACATGCTCCACATAATTAACAATATGATTAAGATCATCCATCTTTGAATCATAAACAACAAATTTATTCCCACTACCATCAAGATTATCAAAAGATAAGGCATTAGAATCAATTAAGTCTTGAACCTTGTGTTTTAAAGAATAACACTTCTTAGTATCATGACCATTCTAATGATGATATTGACAAAAAAATTTAGAATCAAAGGATTTGGATGCTATCGTAGTAGGTAAAAGAGGTCAAATAAGAGATAAAGTAATCATATTATCAATTAACAACCTATTCATAATAGAATGTAAAGATTCAGAGAGAGGAGTAAATGTACGATTTAATAAAAAAGTAGTGGATGCAAAAGTGGTATTATGGGATGCAACAACAACTTGATCAGCAACTGCATTCTCTTATTTGTTTATCTTGACATAGTTGTTGAATTTTTTAAATTTGTTTGGATTAGGAAAGGCATCACTCTTATCAACTAGAATAGGAGCCATTGGAGTGTTGCTCGCAAATTGACTCACTTGTAATTGATAATGATGAAGTGCTACACAAAGTCATTGAAAAGAGGTAAATTTAGTAAGAAAAATCTTATCTCCAATATCCTTTTGCAAATTTGAAATAAACATATGTTGAATATCCATATTAGGAATAGGATAGGAAATATGAGTATACAAATGCTTAAATCTACCGATAAATTTAGTCATTTTTTCCTTAGTATTTTGTTTACAATGCATCAAATCAATTAAGGACACTTGTAGACCAATGTTATTTTGAAATTTTTGAATAAAAAAAGCATTAGAGAGTTTTGGAAAAGAGTCAATAGAATAAGGAGGCAAGGAACAATACCATTGTAAGGCCTTGTCATGAAAATTTATAGAAAACAACTTGGATAAAATCCTATGGTCATGAGCATAATCACTACAAAGGATTTGAAATGTTTTCACATGAGTAACAGAGTCTCCCTTACCATTGTAATTCTCAAGATGAGGCATATCAGCTTGTTGAGGAACAAGAGCGCAAATGATGTCTAGGGATAAAGGACTTACCATGTCACATGTAGGAATGTTAAACTTGTTTTGAGTTAAGGACACAAGTTGTTGTTGTAAAGATGACATAGTTTGAGACAAACTGATGATTGTTGAATCAATAGAGGAAATAGGAGGCATAGCAGCATTAGGAACACTGGGTAAAGTGTATGAAGTAGTATGAATGGAAGACACAACTAGAGGAACACATGGAACCATAGTTGGATGAGGATTGGAATAAGTAAAAGGAACATTATGATAAGAAGATTGTGATGTAGGAAGGGACACAGGATGAAAACTCATAGGAAGAGAGGGAATCATCGTAGTCACCAAAGGAGGAGTATATGTAGGAATACTAGGTAAAGAAATAGAAGAGGGTTCCACACTATTGACAGGAGGAGTAAATCCTAAATCTTGAGCTTCTTGAGCTAAAAGTTTAACATTTGAATGCACAAGATGAGTAATACCACACAAGAGATTAACACCTTGATCACTATTACAAAGAACTTTCTTAAGAGCCTTTATAGCATGAATAGAATCTTGATTATGGTTTTCTTGAATAAGCCAATTAACCATTTTATCAAGTTTGGTTGAAAGCTTTTGGAATTGTTTAAGAGGAACTCTTAAAGCATCATCCTCATCATGAGATGAATGAGAATAGTTTTTCTCCATAGTAGGATTGGAATCATGAATAATCAAATTATCATCCAGGATCTTAAGGAAAGGCAAGGAAGACTCAAGATCAAAGGCACCCATAAGTCTATGAATTCATCTAACCAGAATATTATAAGTAGGACTAGAGGTAGTAAAGCTCATATACCAAAGCAATAAAAATGAACTAAATTAAGAAAACACAAAATATTTTTATTTTAGATGAGATGCAAACACATAAAATAAATCTAATAAATGCAAGATCTAACACCATAAAAGAAATTGTTGAAATACAATAGGGCATCTAATTCCACAAAAGATAGGGGGTAAGCTTGTCGGGTTCACCAAAATATAATATGAGAAATGTGAGGTATTGAAAATATAATAGTGTGCATGTGCATTGAATGTGTGAAGGAATATAGGATCTACTTCTTAATCCAAATTCCCAAAGGAGAGATCTAAATTGAATAACCACAAGGAAGTGATCAATGCATAAGTGAATCAATCGATGAAGAATAAGAAGAAAAGAGAAAACCTTATAGTTTGTTATAGGAAATGTGAATTTGAAAACTTAATTGAATTGAAAACAAATACTAACCACAAAATAGGGTAAATATGGAAAAGACTATTTTCTGATGTATGTGTTTAGTTTTAGGAGATTCTACAATCGGATCTAGCCTGGAAATGCAAAAATAGAGAAAACCTAGAAACCTTTTGTCTTTTGGAGAAAGGACATCCTTGACCTTAGGATCGAGGTAAGATCTTACCCCAAGGCATAATATTTCCCCCCACTAAAAGTCTTCCTTGACCTGAAACTGCTCTGATGGAAATTATGTTCATGGATCTCAGAAGTTTGCCGAAAAGGGTATCCAGATCTGCACTAATATTAATTGTCCCACACTTGCACCTACAAGAAATAGGTTTTTTGTTGTTTTGATGAGGGGTTTTCCTTTGTCAAACCCTAGTTTGGAATCAACCTTGAAATGTAATTGAAATTGCAATATATCAACAAAGTAAATGGAACTATTCACCATGCTTATGTTGAACTCCTTGTGGAGGACTTGAATCCTTGAATCCACAAGTTTGGATGCTCCAAATGAATATATAATTGTATGCAGGATGTCTCAAATAAATTTAATTAAATATTCAAACCAATCTTGAATGCATATTGGAATAGGAGGAATCCTGGATGAATGTGGATGGAGAAATCTTCAACAAGAGGGCTCCAAAGAGATTGAATCCTTCAATGGTTATCAATGGATCTCCTTGATGAATTGGATCATGAATTCTTGAACTCTTGAATTCTAGAGGATGAATGAATTCTTTCCTTCTCCTTCTTTCTTTCTTGATATCTTGATTAAACTTGAGAGCTAGATGTCTTGATCATGAAAAGTGAATGTGAAAATGAAAGAGGAAGGCTTCCTTTTATAGTGATCTAGGGCACAAACATTGAGAGGGGCCAACATAGGGGAATTATATTCCTGTTATGCCTTAACTCTTAGAAATAGACCTAAATTAAATAAAATTTAAGATTTTATAGTTCTAAAATCTGATACAGCTAACCCGAAAGTGGGAAATAAAACTTTCTAAAGCCTGACATCCCAAAACCTCCAAAATTTGAAATTTGGACCCAAGGTTAGGGTTGAGGTTGACTCTAACCTAGGTTAGAGTTGAGGTCGACTCTAACCTAGGTTAGAGTTAAGGTTGACCTTGACCCTAAGGTCACAAATCTCAATTTCTCAAGACCAGGTGCTTGAAACATGCTAGAAACAGGTGGAGAGAGAAGTAAAATAGGGGGAAAAAGACAAATCCAATCAAATAACCATTCAAGTCCCTTGACATGACCCTAGACCACTTACTCATAGGGCTAAACCAGTCCTAAATGGAAGTGCTTCCATTTTCTGACAATACAGTTAATATGAAATCTTGGACTCAACATTAAAAACCATAAATGTAAATCAAAATCTCCATGATTGTATGCTTAGAATCCACCTTGAAGGAAGAATGAATGAATCTTGAAGATGCACAAAGGATCTTGAAGGAAGATCACACCACCATGATGGATAGATCTAGGGTTTGAATGATGAATCTTGAATGCTTGAACCAAATCCATTCAAAGGTTTGATTTATTGAAATCCTTAATCTTCAATGGAGAAATTGAAAGCTTAAAATCATGTAGAACAATGGATCTTGAGCTTTCTTTATGATTCCTTTTGATGGATTGAAATGATAGGAGAAGGCTTTCTTATATACTAGTCTAGGGCACAAACTTCTAGAGAGGCTGATATATGAGAAAAAAATTCTCATTAATCCTATACTCCTAGGAGTGGACCTATATTAAATATCCTTTAAGAGTCACCACTTCAAAACCCAAAAAAGAAAACCCAAATGTAGAAAAATAAACTTTTGAGTTTCCCCCCCCCATTCGACACACTTTTCAATGAAAAAGAGGGACCTAGGTAAATGATGAGGTTGACCTTGATCTAGGTCAAGGTCGAGGTCGACCATGACCCAGGGGTTTAAGACCCCTGGAAAATATGCTAGGTGGGAAAAATAGTCCCAAGAGAGGCCAAATCAAAGCCCTAAACAGGTACAGAAGATGGAAAAGGGGCATAAAATAGAGGACAACATGATGATTGCCCAAAACACCCCATAAGGAGGGATAAAAATTCTTAATATTAAAGTGATTCTATTTTTAGATGATACAATTAGAAAGATATGTAAATACACTTTAATTTCCTTTTAGTTTGAGTCACTTTTATGATTATTTTTTAAAGTTATGACATTTTTGGTGAAGACTGGTTTTAAACTACCTTTAATGGAGTTGTAGACAAACATGTGTGCTTATATAATGATTTAACCATTAGGAAAAAATAATGGATTACATATTATGAAACTAGGTTCATAAAGGTTTCATGTTAAATTTTTTTGGGATCATTTGGTTCTGATTTGTGAAAGTTATATGATGCCCTATGCGGATTGGGTAAATAAAACTTTTTATTTTATGATAGAAAATAGTTCTTAGTATAGAGACAATAATTTTTTATCTAATCAATGGATTTCCTTGATTTGTGGATATATTTTTTTAATCCTATTTTTATATTTTTTCATAGGAGAGATTGATCGAATATTTCCTATAACAAAAGTTACAAATCTCATAGTCTTGATCATAAAAATTGCTTGATGATTGAAAAGATTTTTATGTTGTCTAATGATGGAATATGCATCTCTTGAATAGATAATATATGATAAAATGTTGGATGGCTCAGAAGCATCCTAGAAGATATAAATAGTTTCCATGATTTTGTTGGTGTTCAAAATGATGATTATGCTCTTAGGCTGCCAATATATCCTTAGATGGATTTTAGGAATGGTTAGCTCCAAAATGTTATGAGGTCTTAGGATAACTGGACCAAATATAGGGACAAGACTACCCTCTTTTGCTTCTGGCTCTGCAAAACCAAGGTGGGTGCACCTAACCCAGTATAAACTATACTTCACACACCAAGGACTGGGTTTGAATAACAGATGAATGGATAGTAAGAAAGTACTAAATGTGAACCACACATTCATTGACTCTCCATTACTATAGGGTAGAACCTCACACAACCAAATACTTAAAACTTAGGAATGGTTCTTAATTTATGTGCTTGAATCATAATAACCTCAATAAATATGGATCAACAATGGAAACACTCATCCAGGTTAGTGCCTCATCCATTGGGCATGATCTCTTAAACAAACTAGACACACACACCAGACTATATCTAAGATTCAAAGCCATAAACACATTTACAATTTCCTTTACTACTTATACATTATCCTTACATAGACAAGAGATAAACCTATATCCCATCTAGAGCATCATTTCATCTAATCCTAGATTAGAACTCAAGAATGAAGACACATGCATAAATTAATATGCAATTAACTAGAAAGTTCAAAATCTACCTGAATTGACACAAAGGAGAGATAAGAATCATGTATCTACATTAAGTATGAAGAATCCTCAAGTGTATACAATTAGTTAAGTCAACCATGCTTGCAAATTATAGCTTAGACCCAAAACTTTCTTTCTACTTGCTAATAAATATCAAGAACAGACTATTACAAATCAAACTGAGAAGAGGATTCACAATCAAGAAGATTTGAACACCTAACTCCCAATGACCTCAAATGATCATAGAAATCCCTATATACTAGGGTAACAATACAAGCATAATGATCATTCCCAACTCAAAAATTCAAAACCACCTAACACCACTAAGGAGTTAACACAAACATGATAGGGACCAAGCCGCAGCCGGTAAGCTCAGACAATTCAATTTTCAATAGCTATCTAGCCCTGTACCATCTCCAAGTACAAAAATCATCACAAATCCCCTAAGAAAACTAGTCAAAGATCCCTACAATAAACCTCAAGCACAAAAAATTCTTCCACACAGCACAAAACATCTCTACAAATCGACATCCATCTCACTGGACCACACTACAATCACCATTTCCACCAAACAAATCAAATCCGGCTGCTAAGCCATTAAAATTTGGTACTTCCTGTTGCTGCAAACCCTCAAAAGAATTCAAATTCAAATTTAAATGGTCACTTTATGGCTCTATGGAAAATTGGCTGCCCTCATTCAAATCTCAGTCAACTTTAAGTCGTGGCCATCAGATTATTTTATTTCGTGGGTTATGATTTATCTCTTAAAAATAGCCCCAGTCAAATTTAGCGAGCTAGCAACAAAGTTTATCATCAGTTCACGAAAAACATTCTGCCTCTGCTAAATACTTTAGCGATCTCATGACCACCCTTTTCTGAATCGCCAGACAAATTAGAGGACCACCATTGAATCCTGTGAATAAGAGAACCACTTGACTTTATCAGTGCAGCTAAAAACTTTATCTGCTCCACTAGAAATTAAAAAAACTGGGCCCGCACATGATAATCAATGGCTATCTTAAAATCTCATAGCTCTAACATATTTCATGAGATGATACACTGTCCAGCCGATCTACCACCATGTGTACCCCTTCAAAATCTCAGGGCCCACTGAATATAAACCTTTAAATGGACAGTTGTCTTAAGTTCGCTAGCCTCTGATAGATTCTTTGCGAAGATAAGACAACCCTCAGATCTTCCATCTCATCGTCCCCTTAGGAACTCTCAGGCCCACTAACAAAACCAATGAGGAAACACCAATTTAGCATAGCTGGACCAATAAGAAGCATCTGAATCAGCCTTGTTTACCGCATAGAACAAAGGAAATCAATGGCTGGTGCATGATCTTATGGGTCTAATAGATTCTTTGAGATCATGTGACAACCACTGGATTCAAATCTCACCCCACATCTGATAGAATCTGACATAAAAAGAAATCAATGACCATCTTAAGATCACATAGACCCCCAAGATTCCATCAGAATACATGCCATCCGTTAATCAAGAATATTACCCTGCTTGGAAAACAACCAGCCCCACTGGCACAAAATAGTCAGCAACATGCAGATGATTCAAAACACTCTGAATTAGCTCCACCTGACACCGAGACCACTACCAAAGAAACATCTGAGACAAAAGAGATCAATGGCTGGCATAAGATCTCAAGCCTCTAATAGATTCCATGAGAACTTATGCCCATCATTAGATGGATTACGGATGTCAGGACCCTCTGACCCATCCAAAAATCAGGTCCCACTGACACATGCTGAGTTGTTCACCTATGGACCAATAGAAAAGTGTTGACAAGGCACACCTGGCAATTAGGACCCATTGAGAACTTTATACCACCTAGAAAATCGGACGGCTAGCACAAGATCTAAAAGGCTCCAAATATTCTAAGTGCTTATATGCCAACCGTTGATCAAAAATCTGTCTGATTGAGATATCGGGCCCGTCATGCCTTGAAGGATACTTCGATGAATGAGAGACCGCCATGTGAGCCTACCTGGTAGTGGACCTACCTGCATTGAAAGGGGTACATCATGGAGATGAATCAATGGATGTCTTATGTTCGCAAGCCTCTAACACATCTTATGAGAAGATACGCCCACTATCAGATTGAAGATACTATCAAAGAGGGGCCCAAGGAAATAATGAAGGTGAGAACTTAGGAAAAATTAAAACATGACTTAGGGAAATATTTAGACCACCGCTGGGCATGCAGACTTAGGATAAAATCATTGAGGACATAGGAAAAATTAAAGGGGACCCCGTCAACACATGAAAAAACCTAACCGCGCATGAGGTAAAGTGAGATTTTAAAAGGCACATGCGGATAAAAGTTTTAAGTCACCCCAAAAAGGTAACACAAAATTAGAACAGGGCCAGGGTTTTTGAAATTTTTAAATGTCCAACAGCTAGTTTTTGAAAATTAACAAGGGTTTTAGGCCAGAGACCTAGAAAATACTACAGAGACCAAAATAAAAAGGGGAGTACCATGAAAATTTTTACCAGTGCTAACAATGGCTCATACTAGGGGATGCATGTCTCTTGTAGGCATGTCAAGGATTTATAATCACAGGGAGAGCAGACCAACTCAAAATTCTAACCTAAGAACAAAACAAAGACAAACTAAAAATAGGGAAAAACCTACACTACTGTTCATTGAAAAGATACTTCAGGAGAAGTAAAACTTTAGAAATTGTCCATGAACAGACAATTCCAAAGTACCACCAGCTAAGTCCTTTAAAACATATGAATCTACTCCCCATTTTCTCTCAATAAGATAAGGGCCCAACCAAATTGGATCAAATTTTCCATGCTTCCCCTTATCTTCCAACCTTGCACTCCACATTAGGACCAGGTCATCAATCTCAAAACTCCTTTGAGTAGTCCTTCTATCAAATAAGCTCTTACATTGTCTTTGTACTGCCTCATTTCTTTCATGTGCATCCCTCCTTACCTCCTCCAACTGGATCAGTTCATCCATTCTCACTCTCATCTCATCATTCAAATATTCATCACATGCCTGGATGAACCTATACATTTACAACAAGTTGTTCTGAGGTAATCTAGCACCAAATCCATAAACTAGGTCAAATGGGGCACAACCTATGGCCTTCTTTATAGTTACTCTATCAGCCCACAATGCCCACCATAACTTTGAGTCCTAGGCTTTCTTATTTTTTTCCAATACCCTCTTGAGAATTTTAATAAGACTTTTATTACTAGATTCAGCCTGGCCATTTCCTTGTAGATGGTATGGGGAAGAAAATGAAATGTGTATCCCATATTGCTGACAAAATTCACCAAATTCCTATGATCTGAAACACATTGCATTATCAACCACAATTGTCTCTGGACAACCAAATCTAGTGAGAATATTCTACATTATAAAATTAGTTACTACTTTACTAGTAGCTCTCCTAGTAGGGATAGCTTCAACCCACTTAGTAAAATAATATGTTGCCACTAGTATGTATGAATGCCCACCACTAGACTTGTTCTGAATTTCCCCAATGAAGTCAATACCCCACCTTTGAAAAGGAGTCTGAACTACAACAGGTCTGAGTGGTAAATTTCCATTGAATTTCAACTTCCCAGAAAATCTCTGACATGCATCACATTTCTTCACAAATTGATGTGCATCCTTAAAAATTGCAAGCCACCAAAATCCAGACCTAAGGATCTTGTGGGTTGTGGTCTTTGCCATATAGTGTCCTCCACATACACCTTGATGCATTTCTTCTAGAAAAGCCTTAGATTTTTCATGGTCCACACAATTTAGCAATACTCCTTCATTGCTTCTCCACCACAACTCTCCATGTATAATGGTGTACCTTGCAGATTGCAACTTGACAGTTCTTCTTCTATTTTCATCCCTCTCAAGGGGAAGGACTAATTTTTGCAAGTAACCAATAACATCTTTGTACCAATCACAATAATCCATATCACAAATATATGGCCTTTGTTCTTCTTCTAACACATTTATATGATTTGCAATTAAATTGTTTTGTGCCATCAATTTTGCAAGACCTAAGCCTCTTACCAACTTCGTAATCTAAATATCAATATTGAATTCTTGGATCCTATTGATCTATCTACATCTTTTCCCTGAGACTTCTTGTTCCACCAATATATCCTTAACTGCAGCACTAGGAACATAAGCAACCACCCTAGCTCCTACAAGATAACATCTAAAAGCCTTGACTGCTTTGACTAAGGCATAAGCCTATTTCTCAATGATATCATATTTCAATTTTTCCACATGTAAAGACTTGCTAAAAAATGATATGGGTTGTTCATATCCATCTGAATTCTTTTGTAATAAAATGTTGCAACTGTATGATAAGAAGCAAAAGAAAATATCTGCATGGGCTTACCATAATCAAGGGTCCTCAAAATAGGGGCATCTTTAATGGCCTGTTTGATACTTTTGAAAGAGTCATCTACTTCTTCATTCCACTCTACCTTTGAATCTTTTTTCAACATCTTAGAGATAGGAATACAAATTTTTGCAAAATTTGTAACAAATCTTCTTAGAAAATTCACTTCCCCAAAGAAAGATTGTATTCCTTCAACATTTCTAGGTGGTGAGAGCTTATCTATAGCCATAACCCTTTCAGGAACAATTCTCACTCCATCCTTGGACACAATATGTCCTAAGAGCTTTCCTTCCACAACACCAAAAGAACACTTCTTTGGATTCAAGGAAATCCCATACTCCAGAGCTCTGATGAAAATCTTTTCAAGATGCTCACAATGCTGATCCTATCTTTTTGAATATGCTATGAGATCATCCTGATATACCACTAAAAACTTGTTTATGAAATCAGAAAAAGCTACATCCATAGCTCTCTTAAAAGTAGCTCCTGCATTTGTCAGACCAAAAGGCAATCTAACATAAACATATGTTCCCCAAGGAGTAGTGAATGCAGTCTTAAATTGTTCTGACTGCTTAACCATGACTTGATTATATCCTGAGAAGCCATTCATCATGGACATCAACTCTGATCCATTGACCCTTTGTATCATATTTTCCATGTTAGGCAAACCATAATTATCCTTTAAATAATTGACATTCAAATTCCTAAAATCAACACATAATCTAATGTCACCATTCTTTTTTCTGACTGGAACCAAATTTGACACCCAAGTAGAATGTCTGACAGGCTTTATGATTCTAGCATCCATCATTTTCTTGAGTTCATCCTGCATCTTTGGTGCCAAAGTAGGATTCACAGGCCTTAATTTCTACCTTAATGGTTTGGTACCCTCCTTCAATGGTATCTCATGTTGAAAGAGATCTTCTCTATAAGCCTTCAAATCCTCATAAGACCATGCAAAAATATGTCTAAATTTTTTGAGAAGATCAATCAAATTTCTCCTATTTCTTTGAGATAAGCATTTACCTATGTAAATATTCTTTGGTTCTTGGCTTGTTCCTAGATTCACTTCCTCCAAATCATTCATCTTGTCAACAATTCTAGCAACACAAGCCCTTTCCTTATTATCAAATGCTCTCTCAAGGGCAACCAATCCCCTTGGGATCTTATTTGATTTCAATTGCAATACTTCCTTCCCAAGGACATTCTCTTTTCCATCTTTGATGTCAACATGAGTGCTAAAATCCATCTCTTGACCATTGAAATGAGATTCACACTGCAAGAATCTCAATATGTCTTGATCATCAGAAAATACTTGCCAATTCTCAATATTATTTGGGATAGAAAGCCTGGACTTACACTCAATTTTGGATATCCCTACAAAAGTGATATTCTTTTTCCTTAATGCTATGTTTTCTAGTATGTCGGCCATCCTATTTTGGCTTCTATCCACCCAATCAATACCAAAGGCACTGAAAACTTCAATTTCATCCCAAACAGCATTTTGATATTGTTTCAGCCTTTGATTCTTTGATGCATACTTTGATCTAATCTAAGAAATTATTAACTCAAAATCACCACAATCACCCTAAGATGTTTGATTCCATGTTTTGATGCTTGTCTCAAACCAATCAGTAGGGCTTCATATTCAGCAACATTGTTTGTGCAAGGAAACAAAAGAGTGAAAGAAAACTTAAAAGTCTTACCACTTGGGGACACCAATAACACTCCTGCTCTAGCACTTTCTTTATAACTTACTCCATCAAAATATAATGTCCACAAGACATTACCTTTGGCCATGTTACTCTCATCATTGGCCAAAAGTATAGGCTCGACCCTTTCTTGCATCTCTTTCTTCTGAACTTGGAATGAACCAATATCAGTGTCAACAAAACAATTCATGCTATCCTCTTCATCTTCCTCAATCATATGAGGGGTTCTAGCTTCCCTTGAAACTTTCGCACTTTCACCTTCAATGTTAAAAGTGGCAAAGGAAAAGTCACATTGAATACTTCCTCCCATGGAAGCACTCCACCTTCTAGATAATAGCATTCCATACTGAGGAGGAATGTCAACTACAAGAACACTCATAGTCAATTTTTTATCAGGAAATGCAGCTAATTTATAAGGCAAAGCCTTGATGGTACCAATAACCAGCACTTCTCTTGATTCCATAGCTTGACATCTCCCATGAGGTGTATCAACCTTTAATCCCAATGACTTCATGATTTCTACAGGCATGACAGTGTTTTCCATTTATCACAAGAGACAAAAAGAAGGGATCAACTGTCCCTGATGCACCATTTACCATGTTTGTATCCAAAAATATTTGAGGGATCTTAGAAACAATCTCTTCACTTTTATTTTCAAATGTGTCTTCCAAAGAAGCCACATGCTTGTCATTTCTACTCACCTCTTGAATTTTTATGGAAGGAGTACCATTCACCCAATCCAAGGTCTTAACCTTGTGTTCTTCTATTCTCATCATTTCCAAAAGTGGAACCTTGACAGTTATTTGTGATAATAGTTTTGTCATGTCAATTGGAACATACTTTTGGTTATTCATGTCTCCCTCAAAAATAGTGACAACTTTATCCTTTGTGAAATTAGACTTGTCCTTGAGAGGAGATTCCTCTCCCTTTTGAGAAATGGGAACAACTACCTCTGATGTCTTTGCTTTATTCTTATGTGCTGTAGTAGGCATAATTTTCATTTTTACCTTTATCTGGTTAGTAGTATCAGCCCCTTTACCCTTTTCTTCATGTTGTTGTGTACTCCTCTCAAAATTCTTGATAAACATGCTACCTGGTTTACCACTTGTACCTCCAATTGTCCTGCTTCTCAAATTGTAATTACTCCTAGCTTGAGTGACCATGTCTGCAGTGATTTGTGCAATTTCCTCATCAGATGGTCTTCTTAAAGAAACTTGCTCCTCACGCCTCACTGCACCACATCCAACATCATCAAACTCTTCATCTTCTCCATCAGTAGAGATAGTTTCATCCCATGCATGTGAAGAAGTCATTCCACATCCATCCTTGTCATACTGCTCCTCATTTTCTTGGCTATCAACTAAATTCAAAGCAATCACACAATGCTCTAGATTGTGAGGATATTGACAAGAGGCACACCATGGGACATCATCGGTCATGTTTATTGAATTCCTTTGCAAAGGATCAGGGATCCTTCCATCAGGCCTTTCTTTCTTGGTTGGGAAAATGGGCTTGCCATCTTTCCATTGAGTGTTGTAAGGGTAATTTTGCATTCTTGGTTGTCTGCTAAAGTTGTTTGGTACTGGCCTCTCCATAGCTATAGCTCTATTGTTTCCCTTTTCACCAGGCTTTAAACCTTCTAAAGCCTTCAAAATCTATTTCAGATTGTCATCCTCTTTGGGCTTAGAGTCAAAAGACCTTCCCATTTCCTTCTTATTCTGCATTTGAGGCCAAAAATCATCTCTTCTTCCTATCTTCCCTCATATTCTTCTATTGCTTTCTATGTTGATATCTAGCTTATAAGCATCTCCAAGATTTCTAGGGTTCTTATCCCTTAAGAGGTAACCCATCTTTGCATCAAAAGAATTCAAGTATGTCACAAGACATACCCTATCATCTAACCTGATAACCTGCAGGAGCCTATGCATAGCCTTTTGGAATCTTATATTAAATTCAAGGACCTCCTCATTCTTATTTTTCTTTATGTTATTGAATTCATTCAAGATAAAACCCTCATTTTTTTTATCTCCATAATGTTCCTTGAAACAATTCTTGAATTCATTCCAAGACCCTATACTGGCATGGGGTAATCCTCTAAACCAATCCCTAGCATCCTCAGTCAGAGATTGTACAAATAACTTCATTATAACATCATCATGCTCTATATTATAATCATCTATTACATCTATAAAGTTTTTTAGATGTTCTTCACATGTGATGACATTATTTCTAGTGAATTTAGGAAGCTTCTTTCTAATTTCATTAGGGATTGCATTGGGATAACCAGGAATACCAAAGAAGATAAGTTGTTTGTACCTTTCATGAATAGGAGCTCCATGTGGTGGATCCATTCCTTGAGATTTAGATGTCCTTTTGTTTGAACCATCAGGAATTTTAGTAGCACCTAGTACACCATTTGCTTGAGTTGCATTGTTACCATGAGTTCCACCCTATCCTAAAAAGGAAGCAGCAACATTTGAAGGTCCTAAAGCATGCTTGAGAAAATCAATCTTTTTTCTGATTTCTACAGTAGAAGCCTCCAATTCTGCCTTCTCTAGTTCTTTATCCAATATTTCTTTCTTCCTTCTAGCCACCTCCAAATCTAAATCTAATCTCAACCCTGGATCTAATGTCCTATCCACAATAACTTGTTCATTAATTTGAATCCCAACAGCCTTTTGTTTTCCTTTATCTCTAGGTCTGGTATCCTCACATACCTTTTGAACAATAGGCTATTCCTCTACTCTTTCAGGCTCCGGGACAAAATTAATTGCCTCCAAATCTAGTAACTACCTTTTTAATTGCTCACCCCTTATCATGGCTTGTCTTACTTTATCTTCTTTATATTTTTCTCTTTTCTACCTAATGGCAAGCTATTCTTGAACTCTTCTTTCTAATTCATAGACCTCCTTAAAGATCTCTTTTGATTCTAAGAGAGTGGTCTCAGACTTATCATCTCCCACTTGAAATTCTTCCTCATACTTATTCAATCCCAAATCATCAGCCTCCTCATATTCTGAGATATTTCTTCTTGACTAGGTCTGGTTTGGGTTTCTTGTCTTGTATCTTTCTTATTCTTCCAAGTATGAGAAACATTTATTTTCTTCTTTCTTCCTTCCCTTGTCTGACTAGGCTCAGAAGTTCTTGGAATACCTTCTTCTATTATGTTTTTAGGATGCTCCTTTCTTCGAGACCTAGTACCTCTATAACTCATCTTACCAAAATAATCATTGACTAGCACTGCTACAGAGATGTTTGAGTCACCACCCAAGTGTATTGGGAATGTTACAATATAATTTCCTCACTTTAGAAATATTCAAATGAGTTAGAGAGATAAGAGGTAAGAATAACCCTGTGCTTCCAATGATGACCTACTGGTTAAGATAAACATGTATAACCTTTCCCTAGTAGAGTCACCATCTTGTTGGTGTTCAAAATAATGCTTATGCTCTTAGGCTGCCAATATATCCTTAGATGGATTTTAGGAATGGTTAGCTCCAAAATGTTATGAGGTCTTAGGATAACTGGACCAACTATAGGGACAAGACTTCCCTCTTTTGCTTCTAGCTCTGCAAAACCAAGGTGGGTGCACCTAACCTAGTATAAAACTATACTTCACACACCAAGGACTGGGTTTGAATAATAGATGAATGGATAGTAAGAAAGTACTAAATGTGAACCACACATTCATTGACTCTCCATTACTATAGGGTAGAACCTCACACAACTAAATACTTAAAACTTAGGAATGGTTCTTAATTTATGTGCTTGAATCATAACAACCTCAATCAATATGGATCAATAAGGGAAACACTCATATAGGCCAGTGCCTCATCCATTGGGCATGATCTCTTAAACAAACTACACACACACACCAGACTATATCTGAGATTCAAAGCCATAAACACATTTACAATTTCCTTTACTACTTATAGATTATCCTTACATAGACAAGAGATAAACCTATGTCCCATCTAGAGCATCATTTCATCTAATCCTAGATTAGAACTCAAGAATGAAAACACATGCATAAATTAATATGTAATGAACTAGAAAGTTCAAAATCTACCTGAATTGACACAAAGGAGAGATAAGAATCATGTATCTGCATTAAGTATGAAGAATCCTCAAGTGTATACAATCAGTTAAGTCAACCATACTTGCAAATTATAGCTTAGACCCACAACTTTCTTTCTACTTGCTAATAAATATCAAGAACAGACTATTAGAAATCAGACTGAGAAGAGGATTCACAATCAAGAAGATTTGAACACCTAACTCCCAATGACCTCAAATGATCATAAAAATCTCTTTATACTAGGGTAAGAATACAAGCATAATGATCATTCCCAACTCAAAAATTCAAAACCACCTAACACCACTAAGGAGTTAACATAGACACGACAGGGACCAAGCCACAGCCGGTAAGCTCAGACAATTCAATTTTCAACAGCTATCTAGCCCTGTACCATCTCCAAGTACAAAAATCATCACAAATCCCCTAAGAAAACTAGTCAAAGATCCCTACAATAAACTTCAAGGACAAAAAATTCTTCCACACAACACAAAACATCTTTGCAAATTGACATCCAACTCACTAGACCACACTGCAATCACCGTTTCCACCAAAGAAATCAAATCTGACCGCTAAGCCATTAAAATTTGGTACTTCCTGTCACTAAAAACCCTCAAAAGAATTCAAATTCAAATTTAAATGGTCACTTTATGGATTCTATGGCAAATCAGCGGCCCTCATTCAAATCTCAGTCAACTTTAAGTTGTGGCCATCAGATTATTTCATTTCACGGCTTATGATTTATCTCTTAAAAATGGCCCCAGTCAAATTTAGTGAACTGGCAACAAAGGTTATCGTCAATTCATGAAAAACATTCTACCTCCACTAAATACTTTAGCAATCTCACAACCACCCTTCGATGAATCACCAAACAAATTAGAGAACCACCATTGAATCCTATGAATAAGCAAACCACTTGACTTTATCGGCGCTGCTAAAAAGTTTATCCGCTTTGCTAGAAACAAAAAAAATTGGGCCTGCACATGAGAATCAATGGCTGTCTTAAATTCTCATAGCTCTGACATATTTCATTAGATGATACGCTATCTACCTGATCTGCCACTATGTGTACCCCTTCAAAATCTTAGGGCCCACTGAATATAAAACTTTAAACGAACAGTTGTCTTAAGTTCACTGGCCTCTGACAGATTCTTTGTGAAGATAAGACAACCATCAGATCTTCCATCTCATCATCCCCTTAGGAACTCTCAAGCCCATTGACACAACCAATAAGGAAATGCCAATTTAGCACAACTGGACCAATAAGAAGTGTCCGAATCAGCCTCGTTTGACATAGGATTCCATTAGACTACACGCCATCTGTTGATCAAGGATCTTACCCTGCTTGGAAAACAATCAGCCCCACTAGCACAAAATAGTTAGCAACACACAGATGAATCAAAACACTCCGAATCAGCTCCACCTGACACCAGGACCACTGCCAAAGAAACATCTGAGACAAAAGAGATCAATGGCTGGCATAAGATCTCAAGCCTCTAACAGATTCCATGAGAACTTATGCCTATTGTTGGATGGATTACAGATGTTAGGACCCTCTGACCCATCCAAAAATCAAGTCCCACTAACACATGCTGATTTGTTCACCTATGGACCAATAGAAAAGTGTTGAAAAGGCACACCTAGCAATTAGGACCCACTGAGAACTTTATACCGCTTGGAAAATCAGATGGTTGGCGCATGATCTGAAAGGCTCCAAAGATTCTAAGCGCTTATACACCAATCGTTGATTAGAAAATCTATCTGATTGAGATACCGGGCCTGCCGTGCCTTAAAGGATACTTCGACGAATGAGAGATTTCCACATGAGCCTACCTGGCAGTGGATCCGCTTGCATTGAAAGGGGTACATCATGGAGATGAATCAATTGATGTCTCATGTTCGCAAGCCTCTGACACATCTTATGAGAAGATACGCCCACTATCAAATTGAAGATACTGTTAGAGAGGGGCCCAAGGAAATAATGAAGCTGAGAACTTAGGAAAAATTAAAACATGACTTAGGGAAATATTTAGATCACTGCTGGGCATGCAAACTTAGGAAAAAATAGCTGAGGACATAGGAAAAATTAAAGGGGACCCCACCGACACATGAAAAAACCTAACCGCACACGAGGTGAAGTGAGATTTTAAAAGGCACATGCGGATAAAATTTTTAAGTCACCCTAAAAAGGTAACACAAAATTAGAATAGGGCCAGGGTTTTTGAAATTTTTTAATGTCCAATGGCTAGTTTTTGAAAATTAACAAGGGTTTTAGGCCAGAGACCTAGAAAATACTACAGAGACCAGAATAAAAAGGGGAGAACCATGAAAATTTTTACTAGTGCTAACAAATTCCCTGAATCATATTGGAATTAGAGCTATAATATGCCAAGTGTGTGGGTAGACCACTGAGAGAGTCAATCCATATGGGGACCTAGCCCTATGATTTGTCATTTGATTTGGTTGATAAAAATATGGTTGCAGGTAACTATCCACTAAACTACAAGTGGGAAGACATGTAGGTATATTAAGAGGCCATAGGAAATGGTCTAGGGAAAAGGAGTGGTACAATTGGTTGCAAAAAGACTAGAAAGTGTGGAGAGGAGGAGAACTCCTCTATGAGACAAAGAGGTTGGTGAGTTTTAAGTAGCAATGAGCGGTGGATTTATGACTTATGGCATCTTGGATGTTGCAGCTAATAATGGTCCAATGATAGGGTAACTAGAGAAGGAGATGGAAAGGAAAGTCATGTTTCCTTGAAGGAAAAAGTGAAGAGGATTAGACACATGAATGATTTTGTTGTAATTTGTTTTTGTGGGTATTGGTTCCATGTTTACAAGGGACTTAGAAACTTTTGAAGGCTAGGAGTATGGTGCAGGAATACCTAGGAACAAGAGCAGAATTAGGAGGTCAATGTGTAATGAAAAAATTGTTTATTTCAAACAAACCATTTTTTATTTTTTTGTAATATTTTGAGGTCATTAGAGTCATTGAAACAAAAGATGTAAGGCAATATCCCAAATTTGTAAAAGTTGTCCATTTAGGACCAAAGTTGCTCAAATCGTCAAATTTTTATATAAAGCCATAAAAAGGATAGAAATCATGTAAAGTGTCTTAAATAGGTTATGTGGACATTTCTAGAGGATTTCTAGAAAGTTTGAAGTCATTTCTATAAAGTTTTTTAAAAGTTGTCAAAAAGGTGCAAAATTGTAAAGTTGTAAAATTGTAAAATTGCTCTAAATGTTGAAAAAAGGAATATGAAAGGTCATATGGATATTTGGCTTGTTTATAAATACCTAAAAAAGTATAAATAACATGTATTGGTCATTTGAAATCATAAGGGAAGGAAGGATAACATTTTTGATACATTTTGGAGCATTTTACTATTATTGTTTTGATTGGTTCTTTTAGTTTTTTTTAAGGTTTCTAGGTCTTGTACAGCCATGTACCATCTAGAAAACTTGTATATGTATTATGGTTCATTATATATGTGAATAACCTTCCTTTTTATTTTGGTTTGGATTTTTTACATTTATAAATGAAGAAGTTATGGAAATTTTGGTGAAAGTTATTGATTGCAGATTTGACATCTTCAAGAAATAGTCATGTTGTAGTATTTGGTATAGACTCATATTAGATATTTATAACCTCTAAAAGGATTAATTAGAAATATATGTGAATAAAATTTAATTTCCTTTTTTTTTTAGTCATTTTTATGATGATTTATGAAATTTATGACATTTTTGGTGAAGATTAGTTTTAAACTACCTTTAATGGAGTTGCAAACAAAGATTTGTTCTTATATAATGATTTAACAATTTGGAAAAGTTAATGTCTTACATATTATGAAACTAGATTCATAAATTTTTCATGTAAAATTTGTTTGGGATAATTTGGTTCTAGTTTGTGAAAGTTATATCGTGCCCTAGACGGATTGGGTAAACAACTCTTTCTATTTTATAATAGAAAATAGGTCTTGGTACAGAGACAATAATTTTTTTTCTAATTGTTGGATTTCTTTGAGTTGTGGATGTATTTGTTTACCCTTTTTTTATATGTTTTTACTAGAGATATTGATCAAATATTTCCTAGAATAAAATTTACATATCTCTAAGTGTTGATTGCAAAAACCGTTTGATGATTATGAAGATGTTTATGTTGTCTAATGATGGAATATGCCTCTCTTGAATAGTTATTATATGATGAAATTTTGGATGGATCATATAGATCCTAGAAGATTTAAATGGTTTACATGATTCTCTAAATCATATTAGTATCAAAGCTAGAATCTCTTGAGTGTGTGGGTAGACCCCCGAGAGAGGCAATCCACACTAAGACCTAGCCCAATGATTTTTTATTTGGTTTGGTTGATAAAAGTATGCTTGCATGTACCTATCCTCTAAGCTACAAGTGGGCATACATATAGGTCTATTAAGTGACAATAGGAAATTTTCTAGGCCCAAGGAGTGGTCTGATTGGTTTCTAAAAGACTAGGGAGAGAGGAAAGGAAGAGAACTCCAGGGTGAGGTAAAGAGGTTGGTGAGTTTGTAGTAGCAATGGGAGGTCGATTTATGACTGATGGTATCTAGGTTGTTACAACCATTAATACTCCATTGATAGGGTCACTAGAGAAGGAGATGGAAAGGATAGTCCTACGTCCTTGAAGGAAAAGGTGAAGAGGATTAGAGGCATGAAGGATTTTTTGTTAATTTTTTTTGCAGGATATTGGTTCCATGTTTCCAAGGGACTTGGAAACATTTGGAGGCCGGGAGGATGCTGCAGGAGCACCTAGGCACAAGAACATAATTAGGAGGTCAATGTGTAATGAAATAATATTTAATGTCAAACAAACTATTGTCGATATTTTTGTAATATTTTGAGGTCATTAAATTCATTGAAACAAAAGATGTAAGGCTTAAAGCCCAATTTGTAAAAGTTGTCCATTTAGGACCAAAGTTGCTCAAAGGGTCAAAATTTTATATAAAGCCATGAAAAGGATAGAAATCATGTAAAATGTCTTAAATAGGTTATTTGGAAATTTCTATATTGTTTCTAAAAAATTTTTAAGTCATTTCTATAAAGTGTTTTAAAAGTTTTTAAAAATGTGCAAAATTGTAAAGTTGCAAAATTACAAAATTAAAATAAATGTTGCAAAAAGGAAGATGAAAGGTCATAGGGGCAGTTGGATGGTTTATAAATTCCTAAAAAAGTATAAATAACATGTATTGGTAATTCCAAATTATAAGGGAAGTAAGGAGAATATGTTTTATACATTTTGGAGCATTCTATTATCGTTGTTTTGATTGGTTCTTTTAGCTTGTCTGTTATTTCAAGGCCTTGTAAAGCCATGTATAGTATGGAAACCTAGTATATGTATTATGTATATTTATATATGCAAATAAGATTCCTTTTGGTTTTACTTTGGATCTGTTATGTGAAGAAATGAATAAGTTATGGACATTTTGGTGAAAGTTATTGATTGCAGATTTGAGATCTTCTGGAAACAGTCATGTTGCAAAATTTGGTATAGACTCATATTGGATATTTATAACCTATAAATGGATTAATTGGAAGGATATGTTAATTCAATTTAATTTACTTTTACTTTTAGTTTTTTTAATGATGATTTTTTAAAGTTATAACATTTTTGGTGAAGACTCATTTTAAACTACCTTCAATAGAGTTGCAAACAAATATTTACGCTTATATAATGATTTTAGAATTTGGAAAAATTAATAGATTACATATTATGAAAGTATATTTATAAAGGTTTCATGTGAGATTTTTTTGGGATCATTAAGTTCTGGTTTGTGAAATTTATATGATGCCCTAGATGGATTGGGTAAACATCTCTTTTTTATTTTATGATAGAAAATAGGTCTTGGTACAGAGACAATAAATTTTTATCTAATCGTTGAATTTACTTGAGTTGTGAATATGTTTTTGTAATCCTATTTTTATATGTTTTCACTGGAGGGATTGATTAAATATTTTTGAGAAGAAAATTTACATATCTCTTTGTGTTGACCATAAAAACTACTTGATGATTGGGAATATGATGATGTCTAATGATGGAATATGTCTCTCTTGAATAGTTAATATATGATACAATGTTGGATGGATCAAATGGATCCTAGAATATGTAAATGGTTTCCATGATGCTTTGCATTAGATTGGTATCAGAGCTAGAAGCTCCTGAGTGTGTGGGTAGATCACCGAGAGAGGAAACCCACATCAGGACCTAGCCCTATGATTTGTTATTTGGTTTGGTTGATAAAAATATGGCTCCATGTACCCATCCACTAAGATAGAAGTCGGAAGACATGTAGGTATGTTAAGAGGCCATAGGAAATTGTATAGGGCCAAGTAGTGGTCCACTTGGTTACCAAAATACCAAGGAGAGAGGCAAGGAAGAGAGCTCTCAGGTGAGCCAAAGAGGTCTATGAGTTTGTAGTAGCAATGGGAGGTGGATTTATGACTAATGGTATCTTGGATGTTGCATCCATTATTTATCCTATGATAGGGGCACTAGAGAAGGAGATGGAAAGGTCATTCATGTGTCATTTAAGGAAAAGGTGAAGTGGATTAGAGGTATGAAGGATTTTGTTCTAATTTGTTTTCGTACAATATTGGTTCCATGTTTTCAAGGGACTTGGAAACTTTTGAATGTCTGGAGTATGGTACAAGAGCACCTAGGAACAAGAGCACAATCAGGAGGTCAGTGTGTAATGAAATAATATTTTATGTTAAACAAACCATTTTTTATATTTTTGTAATATTTTGAGGTCATTAAAGTCATCAAAACAAAATATGTAAGGCTAAACGCCAAATTTGTAAAAGTTGTCCATTAAGGATCAAAGTTTCTCAAAGGATCAAAATTTTACATAAAGCCATGAAAGGGATATAAATCATGTAAATTTTCTTAAATAGGTTATTTTTACATGTCTAGATGGTTCCTAAAAAGTTTGAAGTCATTTATATAAAGTGTTTTAATAGTTTTCAAAAAGGTGCAAAATTGTAAAGTTGTAAAATTGCAAAATTGCACTAAATATTGGAAAAATAAAGATGAACGGTCATAGGGGTAGTTGGATGGTTTCTAAATATATAAAAAAGTATAAATAACATTTATTGGTCATTCCAAATCATAAGTGAAAGAAGGAAAATATTTTTGATTCATTTTGGAGCATTCTACTATTGTTGTTTTGATTGGTTCTTTCAGTTTTTGTGTTGTTTCCAGGCCTTGTAAGGCCATGTACAGTCTATAAAAATTCTATATGTATTATGGATATTGAATAGAAGTAAAATGGAATCACCTCTATTGAATGTAATGTATGGGAGAAATATGAGATCTACCTCCAAATCTAAATTCCCAAAGGAGAGATCCAAATTGATCAACCAAAAGGTTAATGCACAATCGAATCAATCTATGGAGAATATGAAAGAGGGAGAAAACCTTATATTTACCTATAAAGGAATTTTTCTTGAAATCTAAAATAATTGAAATACAAATACTAACCTCAAATTAGGGAAAATCTGGAAAATGTTAATTTCTGATGTTTGTGTGTACTTTCAAACAATTCTGCAACTTGTTTTGGACTAGAAATGTCAAGATGAAGAAAACCTAGAAATCTTCTATCTTCCTGATGGTAGGTAGTCTTTGACCCTCATAAAATGTCAAAGGATACATTATTTGTTCACAAATCTTAGAAGTTCACTAAAAAGGGTATCCAAATCTACTCTCAGATCCAAAATTGTGCACCTGTACCTACAAGAAAAATGGTTTTGTTGTTTGTTTGGGGGGTTCACCTTGGTCAAACCTTGGTTTGGAATCAACCTTAATATTGAAATTGAAATTGATAATGCTAGCAAGTAGTAGAAGTAGATCTAACAAAGAAGCTATCATAATCAATAGATATGCAAATTGTATTTTAAATATAATCATGTTGAAATGAAAGCTTGAACATAACATCAAACCTTCGTAATTGTATTCTTGGAATCCACTTTGAGGGAAGGATGAATAGATCTTGAAGATGAACAAAGGATCTTGAAGGAAGATCACACCATCATGATGGCTAGATCTAGGATTTGAATGATGAATCTTAAATGCTTGATTGAACCAAATCCCTTCAATGGCTTGAATACTTGAATCCTTGATCTTAAATGGAGAACTTGAATGGAGAAGAGGGCTTGAATGGATGCTTTCTTGATCACCTTGATAGCTTGAGAGAGGAGATTGCAAAACTTGATTGAGAGATGAAGAAAATGAGAGAGGAAGCCCTCCTTTTATAGTGAACTAGGGCATAATCCTCTAGAGGGGCCACCTTGGAGAATTAAATCCCAATTAGGTCCTAACCTTTAGAAAATATACCTATATTAAATGTAATTTGAGGATATACCATTCCAAAACCTGAAATGGCCAACCCGGAGGTGGAAAATAAATATCCCCAAAACCTGACACCTAGAATTTAAGGAAAATTTGAAATCTGGACAGAGAATCAAGGATGAGCTCAAACCTAACCAAGTTAGGATTGAGGTAAATCCTAAGAATGTTATGATAGAGGTCAAATTTGACCCCATAAGGTCAACTTTGACCTTGTGGTCAAAAACCTCAAGATCCTAACCTAGAATGCTAGGAAATGCAGATTGAAGTGAAAATCAGGGACCAGATAGAAGTAGAATGAGGTGAACAAGTCTGATCTGAGAAAAGAGATAATTCAGAGTGCTTGACATGACCTAGACCACTCACTTAGAGGGATAAACTCTCCTAACATGGAAGTGCTTCCATTTTAAGATGATATAATAAGCCCCCACTTTAGCAAGAGTATGGATTCGATGCAAACTCTTGGTAAAGGAGAAGAAAGTGGAGATCCAAGTGGATTCACAATGAGATAAAATAACACTTAACTAAGGACACAAGCCCCCAAACCAAGGATTCTAACTCAACATACATGCATGAGGGTGCCAAAAGAACAAGGGTTAGTACTAAACAACCCAAATCAATTAGCATAAGAAACCTTGCTAAGAAATATTTCTCATACTAATATCATATTTGGAAAGCTATCATAAAAGCATAAATGATTACATAAGAAAGACAAGAGCAACACTATAAATAAAATAGCTTCATGATCCTATCCTACTAGCATGAAAGCAAAAAAGAGAGAAAGGGAAAAGAGTGATTACCTCGCCTAGTAAGATGCCCACCTTACCATGAATCACCCTAGAGGGAGAGCCCAATGGGTTCACCCATAAACTATACTTGCAATTGTAATGTGTCTTTTGATAGATTCTAGAATACTCATAGATCCACCTTCTTGTATCACTATGAATATGAAATGCTTGTCTCCTCAAGATGTAGCAACTTATGTGCATTACCTTTGGAAGATTTAGCATATAAATTCATGTCCCTTCAGGATTTGGCAACTTATGTGCATTACCTTCAGAGGATTTAGCATATTTGAAATTGGAAATGCGTATCCCTTTAGGATTTAGCAACTTATGTGCGTTACCTTCCAAGATTTAGCATATTGAAATTTTTTGAAAAATGTGTGTCTCCTCAAGATTTAGCAACTGATGTGTGTTACCTTTGGAATATTTAGCATATAAATTCATTTCTTTTGAGGATTTATCAACTTATGTGTGTTACCTTCCAAGATTTATCATGTAAATAAAAAACTATAGTATAAGGGAGACCGTATATATGCCCCCCTCCTTAATATGGAAAAAAAATACTATTTTGACATGTTAAGGAAATAAAAGAACACGGATAAAGCCTTCTTCAACATCAAGACAATATCCATAGACAACACCCAATCCAAGCCAAGAAGGTCACATCTCCTATGAGGCCATAGAAGGGACAAATGTAAAGAGATATCATACAAGAAGTGAAAAGAAAGTAACCCTTATGAGGGATATCACACTATTAATTTTCAAAGGTGAGAGATATATCAACCATGGAAACCCAATGTCCAACAACAAAAGGGGTTGCTATCAAGGACATAGGTCCTCGATGCAAACCAAATTTTTCATGTATGATTGGATATCACATAATAGATAGATACTACTTAACCAAAGAAAGAGGTGAATACTGGAAAGACAAAAAAGAAGGAGATGGAATCCTTGCCACCCAAGTGTAGGATCAAAGATGGAAGAGGATACCTACTTCACAATTCAAGGAGATATCCTCTTTAGCAACAATGTATACCATATTCTTAGCGAGGGATATTGACCCCTACATTCAAGAGTATAGATAATCATGAAAAGGATATGTCACTCATGGAAAAGGATCCTCAAATGAAAGAGATCTTATGAACAAGACCCCCATCATAGAGGAGTGATTTAGATAAAATATCATCTTTCAAAAGGCAAGAACAAAGATTCAATCATCAAGCCCCCTATAAAACAAGAGGAAAAGGAATCTTTGGAATGAGGGAAACAACTCTAACACTAAAGCAAGGGTAAGAGTTTATAAAAAATATAATTTGCAAAATAGAGAAGAAGTGATGACTTAGGACAACAATTTATCATATATTAAGGTTATCCATAGTCAAAACATCTGTCAATATGATGAAATAATATTGCAATATAAACAAATACCACTAGAAGCTAAGGAAAGCAGTTCCCTAGACAAAGAGAGAGAAGGAAGAACCTTTCTCCCTAGGGATGAAAGAAAGTGATACCTTTGCAAAACACATGTCCTAGAAAAGATATCTTGAATAATAGAAGAGAGAAATGGATGAAAAGCTATCATAATACAAACCATGAAAACATAACCAATGGATTCTAGAAGATAGGAATAAATATACCTCTTGCTCCCTAGTCTAAAGGAGAAAAGATCTATGTTATATCAGAGTGAGGGGTAAAATTATGAAGAAATCTCAAAGAAGAAATTTATTTTCTCTTATATTTATAGACCAAATAATAAGGAGAAGGTACTTTAAAGAATCTTTTCACATCTACATCATGAACCATAGTTTGAACCTCAAGAGATGGAGATTAGGAATATGAATATTAGGAATTAGATTAGGAAAGATATGACTAGGATTAGGAAGATTAGGAACTAGATTAGGAAGGATATAATTAGGATTAGGAAGATTAGGAATACTAGGAAAAGTGTAGGAAGTGATATGAATGGAAGACACAACTGAAGGACCACTTGGAACCACAATTGGAAAAGGGTTTGAATAGATATAAGTAATATTATGGTAAGAATGATGTGAGGTAGGATCTTGATTTCCCATAAGATCACCACTAAGAGGAAGAGTATTAAGGGAATTCATATCTTTCTCTACTAATGCCTCATCACTAGAAGAAATCCTAAATTGAGGTGAAGGATCTATAATGTCATCTTCTTTCACATAAGGGAAGTGTGTTTCAAAGAATATGTCATCCTTTTGTATCAAAAATTATTCACAAGGAGGAGATAAATCAATGTATGTATCCCAAATAGGAGGATTATCCACAATGGTTTCATGAGGAAGAGAGTAATCAACATCAAAATCCAAAGGTTCATCCCAAATAGGAGGATTACCCACAATGGTTTCATGAGGAAGAGAGTAATCAACATCCAAATCCAAAGGTTCATCCCAAATAGGAAGATTATCATCCCTATCCATAAAGCGTATTGTAGGAGTACCATAAGTACTTAAAGATTGATCCCTAAAGGGGAAAGAAGGTAAATTGTATTTTAAAATAGGATCATAGAAAAGACATAGATTAGGAGAAGAATTAACATAAATCCCTAACTCATCTTTGTAAATGTCAATTGAAGAGGTTGTAGAGGAGGGTTAAATAGGAATAGGATCAATGGAGATCTCATTGAAACAATTTTCATCCTCACTTCCATGTACCTCATTAAGGTATCTATCATCTTGAACAACAAAAGCCTTATCAAAGTACTCAAAACAAGAATCATACATGTTGAATACTAAAAGCATGAAAATGTAAATGTTTTTTGTATTTTTAAAGAAAATTTGCAATTTTTTTGGATTTTTAAAATATAAATGCAAGGGCATAAATAAACCTAATCTTAATGAAAGAAAATATTAACCACAAATCTAACACAATAGGGCATCTAAATCCACAAAAGAAAGGAGAGTAAGTATGTTGGGTTCACCAAAATGAATAGGATTAAATAGTGTTCACCCTAAAATGTATGGGGGAAATATGAGATCTAATTCTAAATCCAAAATCCCAAAGGAGAGATCCAAATTGATCAACCAAAAGGTTAATGCACAATTGAATCAATCTATGGAGAATATGAAAAAGGAAGAAAATCTTATATTTCCCTATAATGGAGTAGTGTTTCAAATCTGAAATAATTGAAATACAAATACTAACATCAAATTAGGGAAAATATGGAAAATGTTAATTTCTTATGTTTGTGTGTACTTTCGGGCAATTCTGCAACCTAGTTTAGATAGGAAATGTCGAGACGAAGAAAACCCATAAATATTTTGTCTTTCCAATGATAGGTAGTCTTTGACCCTCATAAAAGGTCAAAGGCTACATTCTTTATTTGAAGGTTGATTTTGACTTTGTTCACAGATCTCAGAAGTTCGCTGAAAAGGGTATGCAAATCTACTCTGAAATCTAAAATTCTGCACTTGTACCTACAAGAAAAATGGTTTTGTTGTTTTTTGGGGGGGTTTGCCTTGGTCAAACCCCAGTTTGGAATCAACCTTAATATTAAAATTGAAATGGAGAATGCTAGCAAGTAGTAGAAGTAGATCTAACAACGAAGTTATGATATTCAATAGATATGCAAATTGTATTTGAAATGTAATCAAGTATGTTAATATGAAAGCTTGAACATAAAATCAAACCTCCATAATTGTATTCTTGGAATCCACCTTGAGGGAAGGATGAATAGATCTTGAAGATGAACAAAGGATCTTGAAGGAAGATCACACCATCATGATGGCTAGATCTAGGGTTTGAATGATGAATCTTGAATGCTTGAACCAAATCCATTCAATGGCTTGAACCCTTGATCTTCAATGGAGAACTTGAATGGATGCTTTCTTGATCACCTTGAGAGATTGAGAGAGGAGATTGCAAAACTTGATTGAGAGATGAAGAAAATGAGAGAGGAAGGCCTCCTTTTATAGTGAACTAGGGCACAATCCTCTAGACGGGCCACCTTGGAGAATTAAATCCTAATTAGGTCCTAGCCTTTAGAAAATATACCTAGATTAAATGCGATTTGAGGATTTACCATTCCGAAACCCGACACTTGAAATTTAAGGAAAATTTGAAATCTGGACAGGGGATGAAGGACGAGCTCGAACCTAACTAGGTCAAGATCAAGGTCGATCTTGACCAGGTCAGGATTGAGGTCAATCCTAACTAGGTCTAGATAGAGGTTGACTTTGACCCCATAAGGTTGGCTTTGACCTTGTGGTCAAAAACCTCAGGATCTTGACCCAGAATGCTAGGAAATGTAGATTGATGTGAAAATTAGGGACATATAGAAGTAGAATGAGGAGAACAAGTATGATCCAAGCAAAGAGCTGATTCAAGGTGCTTGACATGACCTAGACCACTCACTCAGAGGGCTAAACACTATTAACATGGAAGTGATTCCATTTTAAGATGATATAGATAGTTATATATGTGAATAACCTTCCTTTTGAGTTTGGTTTGGAGTTTTTATGTGAATAAATGAAGACATTATGGACATTTTGGTGAAAGTTGTTGATTGCAGATTTGGGATCTTTTGCAAGAAATCATGTTGCATCATTTTTTATAGACTCATATTGGGGATTTATAACCTCTAAATAGATTCATTGGAAATATATGTGAATAATCTTTAAATAGATTTTGGTTTGAGTTGTTTTTATGAACATTTTGTCAAAGTTATGACATTTTTGTGAAGATCGGTTTTAAACTACCTTCAATTGAGTTGTAGACAAAGATTTGTTCTTATAAAATGATTTAACCATTTGGAAAAGTTAATGGATTACATATTATGAAACTTTATTCATAAATTTTTCATGCGAAATTTGTTTGGGATCATTTCCTTCTGGTTTGTGAAAGTTATATGATGCCCTAGGTGGATTGGGTAAACAACTCTTTCTATTTTATGATAGAAAATAGGTCTTGGTATAGAGACAATAAATTTTGATCTAACTATTGGGTTTCCTTGTGTTGCGGACATGTTTTTGATATCCTATTTTTATATGTTTTTACAAGAAGGATTGATCAAAAAATTACTATAACAAATGTTATAGATCTTTGCATTCTAATTGCAAAAAATGCTTGATGATTAGGAAGATGTTTATGTTGTCTAATGATGGAATATGCCTCTCTTGAATAGTTAATATATGATGAAATGTTGGCTGGATCAGATGGATCCTAGAAGTCATAAATGTTTTCCATGATTCTCTACATCATATTGGTATCAAATCTAGAATCTCCTGAGTATTTCACTAAACCACTGAGAGAGGCAATCGACACCAAGATCTAGCCCTATGATTTGTTATTTGGTTTGGTTGATAAAAATATGGTTGCATGTACCTATCCACTAAGCTACAAGTGAGAAGACCTATAGTTATCTTAAGAGGCCATAGGAAATGGTCTAGGGATAAGTAGTGGTACAATTGGTTTCCAAAATACTAGAGAGAGACGTAAGAAAGAGAGCTCTTAGGTGAGGAAATTAAAGAAGTTGGTGAGTTTCTAGTAGCAATGGGAGGTGGATTTCTGGCTGATGGTATCTTGGATGTTGCAGCCACTAATGCTCCACTCATAGGGGCACTAGACAAGGATATGGGAAGGATAATCTTGTGTCCTTGAAGTAAAAGGTGAAGATTATTAGAGGCATGAAGGATTTAGTTCTAATTTGTTTTTGCAGGATATTGGTTCCATGTTTCCAAGGGACTTGGAAACTTTTGAAGGCCGAGAATATGGCACAGAAGCACCTAGGCACAAGAGCACAATTAGGAGGCCAATGTGTAATGAAATAATATTTGATGTCAAAAAAACCATTTTTGTAATATTTTGAGGCCATTAAAGTCATTGAAACAAAAGATGTAAGGGTAAAAGCCAAATTTGTAAAAGTTGTGCATTTAGGACCAAATTTGGTGAAATGGTCAAAATTTTATATAAAGCCATGAAAAGTCTAGAAATGATGTAAAATTTATTAAATATGTTATTTTTACATGTCTAGAGGGTTTATATAAAGTTTTAATTTATTTATATAAATTGTTTTAAAAGTATTCAAAAAGGTGCAAAATTATAAAGTTGCAAAATTGTTAAATTGTAATAAATGTTGCAAAAAGGAAGATGAAAGGTCATAGGTGTATTTGGATAGTGTATAACTTACTAAAAAAGTATAAATAAAATGTATTGGTCATTCCAAATCATAAGGGAAATAAGGAGAACATTTTTGATACATTTTGGAGCATTCTACTATTGTTGTTTTAATTGGTTCTTTCAGTTTTTGTGATGTTTCTAGGCCTTGTACGACCATGTATGATATGGAAACCTTCTATATATATTAGGAATAGTTAGATATGTGAATAATATTGCTTTTTGTTTTGTTTTATAGTTTTTATGTGAAGAAATGAAGAAGTTATGGACATTTTGGTGAAAGTTGTTGATTGCAGATTTGAGATCTTCTGGAAATAGTCATTTTGCAGAATTTTGTAGGAACTCATATTGGAGATTTATAACCTCTAAATGGATTAACTATAAATACATGTGAATGCACTTTGATTTCATTTTTTTGAGTCATTTTAATGATGATTTGTGAAAGTCGTGACATTTGTGGTGAAGACTAGTTTTAAATTGCCTTCAATGGAGTTGCAGACAAAGATTTATTCTTATATAATGATTGAACCATTTGAAAATGTTCAAGGCTTACATATTATTAAAATATATTCATAAAGGTTTCATGTAATTTTTTTTTTGGATCATTTGGTTTTGAATTGTGAAATTTATATGATGCCCTAGACGGATTGGGTAAACAACTCTTTCTATTTTATGACAGAAAATAGGTCTCGGTACAAAGACAGTAAATTATTATCTAGCCATTGGATTTCCTTGAGTTGTGGATATCTTTTTTTATTCTATTTTTATATGTTTTCACTAGAGGGATTGATAAAATATTTCCTTGAACAAAATTTATTGATCTTTGAGTGCGGATCGCAAAAATTTCTTGATGATTGAGAAGATGTTTATGTTGTCTAATGATGGAATATGCCTCTCTTAAATAGTTATGTTGGAAAATGCAATTGAAGCAATTGTTGTATTGTCATTGATGTCAAAGCTTAACTAGTAAGACTATTTCTATCTAAGAAATTACTATATCTATTTGATTGTTGAGAAGGATTAGGGTAGGGGTGATAACAATAGCACCTAAGGAAAGGTTGAGTTATCTTGATACTTCAATGGGTACTTGATTATGTGGCACAATGATAAGATAATGTATTGCTTATCTAAGTAAGAAGTAAGACTAAATAGTAGGCTTAAACAAGAAAAATTGAAGAAATCTAGTTTAAGCCGAGTGATGTTAGTGTTGATCAAGATAGTATATGCCAAGTAAATTCAGTGTTGACTGAACAGCAGTCTATTACCGAGGAAGACAATATTAGCCAAGGAAATAGTTTCAGTGGTGCCTGAGCTACCTAGTGATGACTGAGTGGTGTAGGAGCACCCTTCTATAGGGATCCCACCTTTAAATTTTTTTTTTGATTTTCTTCCTCAAGAAGCCATGTAATTATAATAAGAGCCATGAGCTCAGTGTGTGTGTTTGAGATCCTAGTTTGGATCCTAGGTGGTCATAGGTTAGCTTGGTTTAGCCTTTGTTCAGGGACTTAGTGGATGATGTCATCTTGATGTCACCTAGTAATAGGTATGAAAAAGGTCTAAAAATGAGATTTTGAATTGATTTAGCACATTTGTGCATTAGATTTGGCCTATGTGAGGTCTAGAAGTTTGAAGAGAGCAAAAAGTGCTCAAGCAATAAAAGTTGCTTAGAAACTTTTCAAAGTTGCTTAGTAGCTTTTCTCATAAAGGGTTAGAACCCTAACTAGGTGACTAAAAGACCTAACCTAACTCATACCCCGATGGTAAGACCATATATGCTTGTAAAAAACCCTAAACTAAGGGTTGGCTATCAAATTGTACAGTAGTGAGAAGAAAGAATTAGACTCTGACTGTGTTTAGTGTGCAAGTCTGCAAAAAATGAATGAAAAATGAAAGCTAATGGATTTTTTTTACTGCTATTGTGTTAGGAATCTTTCATTCTCTATAAAATTTTATTTTTGAGTTCTTAGTTTAGATTTCCTTGCAGGCTTGGGTGTTTTTTTGTAAATAGTTTGGAATTCAAGGTTCACTATCCAATTTTGACTGGTTTGTGAATATGGGCCTGTAGATCCCATCCCCATCATGGAAACTCCATGGACCCATGGTATATGGTAGTATAGACCCTGTATATTATATCATATCAAGAAGGGCCTTGGGAAGTGCAAGAAAGCATTTATGCGACCAAGCCCTAGGCAAGCCTGGACTGTGCCTGGTTAGGTAAGGTCATGATTATAGAGGTTATAGAGAGAAAGGGTGGATATTATAGGAAGAATCCTTTGGAGGATTTAAATATTGGTTAGTGAAGCTTCATTGGTGAGAAGGAGGAGCCCCTACCAATCCAGACAAGGTGGTGAAGAAACCAAACAAGTTTAGTGACCCTGTTAAGCCTAAAAACTATCATATTGGATTAGGGCATTGTACGGACACTTGGGGTCCTAAAACCTAGAAAATCCTTGAGATCTAGGGGATTGAATAGGAGTATCATTGGGAAGATAATAAATATTTGGTGAAGGTTGTAGGTTATAGCCCTGTAAATCCAAAATTGAGGCCTAATTGGGGCTCATTCCTTGTAGCCCTATTTTGAGGCTAAATGCTGAAATTAGGTAAGAAGATGGATTTCCCTGGCCAATGTGGTCACATGGAAGGTTGTGAAAACACCTTAGGAGACATCTCAATCCATTATATGACCTGAGAAGGTATTGAAGGAGTTGTGCCCTTATAAGCACATATAAGGGAATGAAGCAAAGCTAAGCTAAGGAGAGTCTAGGAGTTGAAGTTTTGGTTCTTGGTGGTCAAATTGGGAAAGGTAAAGAGATTCCAAAAGTAGGGGAAGCCCTAGAGGCCACAGGGTGTGAGGAGAGCACCTATTGATCCAAGGAAGAGATCAAAGAGCATAGACTAGGCTAGTCTATCTAAATTTCCCCATTAGATTGGTATCAGAGCTACCAAGACTTGGGAAGTGAATAGTTTAAGAGGGTGAATGTTTCAACCTCCAAAAGAATTAGTAGGGTCATCTTTGAAGAAGAATATTGTGACTAATGTAGAGTTAGCAAAGAAGGTAGAAGAGAAAGAGGAAGATAATAGACTCCTAAAAGAAAGGTTGGCTCAATTAGAGAAACTCTTGGATGATGTTCAAGATAAAGTAGATAAGGTCAATGACAAGATAGAGGAGCAGGAAGCTAAAGAAAAAGAAAAGACCTTGGATGATGAGGTCCCTATACCTCATCTCCCAACACAAGATGAACCTAATTTGAAGGCAATCAAATCCATTACTGGCAAAGCCCTTGAAGGTGTCCCCTTACTCACTAGTAAAATGGACACTGAATTAGTTATGTAGTGGATTGAGGGAATGGAGAACCACTTCAAGTGTGAAGAGATCTCTAAAGCACAAAAGGTCAAAGTGGCCAAATCAAGGTTGAGGGGCCAAGCTTTGACTTGGTGGAACTATCTCCAAGAAGAAAGGGAGAAATAAGGGAAAAATCCAATTGCTAATTGGAAGGCCATGGTGAACAAAGTTAGAGAAGCTTACCTATTTGTAGATTTTGAAATACAATTGCATAGGAGAAGACTAAATCTCAAACAAAAAGAGATGGATGTAGCCACCTATATAGAGGAGTTCCACAAATTGAGCCTTAGGTCCAAGGTGAAGGAAGAAGAAAGTATCAAGGTGGAAAGATACTTGAGTGGGTTGAAGTGGAGTATAGAAGAAGAGATGAATTTTTCACTCCTAACATAGTTCTTGGGTGTCAACATATGGCACAAAAGATTGAAGAAAAAAAGAGAAGGAAGCAAGAACCTAACTCCAAAAATAGAGGCAGAGGTAGAGACTCTAGAGGGAGTCAAAGAGGGGGTTCTAGTGGTAAAGGAGGTGACTCAAGAATCCAAGGAGAGAATAGACTCCTTCAACAAGTTGCAGAGGAAAATACAAGAGGTAATTTTAGTAGAGGAAGAGGATCCCATGGAGAATCAAGCAGAGGAATGAGTGCAGGGAGAATCAGCTCCTATTTTTCTACCATGAAATGTTACCAATGTGGTCAACTTGGACACCCTACTTATAGGTATTCTAATAAACCTTCTAGCTCTACCACTAAGAAGAGGGAAGCATATGCCCAAGAAGATGGAGCTAGCTCATGCACCAATGAGGTTAGAAAATTAGAATCAGAGATAGGGGAGAATCTGATGTTTAGAAGAGTATTAATTAGGCAACCTACTCAAGGAGAACCCAAGAAAAGAAGAGCTCTTTTCAGAGTTAGGTGCAAGATCCTAGGCAAAGTCTGGAAGGTGATAGTTGATTCAAGATCAACTGATAACATCATATCAGATGAGGTAGTTAAGAAGCTGAAACTCACAAAGATTCCCCACACAAATCCATACAAGGTAACTTGGTTGAATCAAGAGCAAAGTGTTTTGGTCAATGAACAAACTTGGGTGGATTTTTCCATAGGAGGGTATAAGGACAAGATCCTTTGTGATGTGTTACCCATGGATGCCTATCATCTTTTATTAAGAAGACCCTGGCAGTTTGACAGGAAGGTGATATATGATGGAGAAGAGAATTCAATTTCCTTTAAGAAGGACAACAAAACATTTAAGATTCAATCTCTAATAGAGAATGATGAAGGAGCCTCAAGGACACCTAGTGTCTTGCTTAGGACTGGTAATGAGTTCTTACATATTTTATATGAAGATGAAATAATGGGGTGTGCCATTTCTATGAAGCCTAAGGAGGAGGCACGTAGGTTGTAGATAGAGACACCTAAAGAAGTGATGAAAATGTTGGAAGAATACAAAGACATAGTGAGTGATGGAGCACTTGCAACACTTCCTCCAAGAAGGGCTACAAGCCATCAAATAGATTTTGTACCTAGTGCATCTTTGCCAAATAAAGCAGCATACAAGCTCACACCTGATCAAAACAAGGTAGCAAGACAAGTACAAGAGTTATTGGTTCAAGTGATGATTAAGAACAGTATCAGTTTGTGTAGTCCCGGTGGTGGTAGCATCAAAGAAAGGAGGCAAGTGGAGACTTTGCACTGATTCAAGGGCAATAAATAGAATCACCATAAGGTACAAATTTCTATGTGCTAAAATGTTGTCACACTTCTATGAGTCATTAAATCCAAGATTTCTTAAAAATGAGGTCTCAAATGGCAACTCATAGCTCTCTATTCATGGAGTGCAAGGGTTTGTAATGGAGGCCCTTAGATTAGACCTAGTTTGTGCCCATGAAAGTACACCATAAAATGAGAGATTCAAAGAGGAAAAGCAAGAATGCTAGTCTCTGTGATAATCAAGTATGCATGCAAATGAGAATGAAAGCTATTCTATATGATAACAATGCATAAAAGAAAACTAATCTATGAAAAGAAATGCTTATGCAAGATTAATCTATGAAAGGATTCAATATGAATCTAAGCTAATATGCAAGTCAAAAATTAATCTAAATGGATTTCCATGGAAGAATGAGATAAGAAGACAAGAAAAGAGAAGCTTCAATATCCAAGCTCAAGTGCTTAAGAATCTTCTCCAAAATCACTCTCCAAACCTACAACATAACAATACTTAAAATCTAGATGTCTTGAAATGAGAAGGAGAGGGCTCCTTTTAAAGGAAAGCAGATGGTCAAGAGTAAGAGGCAAAAAGAAATGAGTAATGGCGGAGATTAAATCTTGGTTGATCCATGTGCTCAAGATTCTTTAAGAGGCAAAAGGATGAAAAAGGCCCACCACTTAAAAGAATGTGCATTCAAAGTGGAGAGAAAAAGAGATTTTATTTATTTTTATTTATTTTATTTCCTTTTTCAACACAGAGATATTTAAGTGGGGATTTTATTAAAAGAGGAATTTTATTTTAATAAGATGATTTTATTTAATTAAAAGGGAAGTTTTCTTTTAATTAAATGAGGCTTAGGATAAAATGATCAAACCTTAGGAAATATTGAAATAATTGAATTAATTATGATTTGATCAAGGAAATTGATTTGAATCGAAGATATTGCAAGGTGATGATTCAAAAAATTGATAAATTGAAGAATGGGGCCTAAAGTCTAGGCGAACATTTTAGGGTGCATACATTTGCCCCTCTTTGACTAATGTGAGATCAATTTGGGATCACATGTAGTCAAAGAATGAAGTTGAAATGTGAGATCAATTTGGGATCAAAAAACAACCTAGACATGTGTTCAATGGATGGGAACACATCAGGACAAAGATAAGATGATTGGAAAAGACAAGGTCAACACCCTTGTAAATAGCTAATGGTCAATTCTCAAGAATGGTTTGATTGATAGGTTTGATAAAGCTGAATCAAGGATTGAATTTTGATAGGTATTTCCCCCTCATGATCAAAAGAAAAATGAGATAGAGGAGAAATAGTAAATTGATAAATTTGATGAAATCAAACTAAAGATAAGGTTCCTGATGTAAGATGAAAGATATAAGGATCACAGAACCAAGCTAGATCATTAAACATGAAAGTTTATGCCCCAAGGTTGAATTAGAAGAAAAGAAGTGGGGTGAAAGTGAATGGAAGATCAAAGTTTGGAAGAGGTGAAAAAAATGGAGAGAAGAAAGAGAATGTGCCTCAAGAAAGAGAATGTCCCAAAATCAATCAATTGTTTAAGATAGGAAATTTCAATTGAGATCATGAAAGAAGATAAGGAAATGATGATCAAAATGTGACCACAGTGTTGGAAATTTGGCTAATGTGGATGCATAGATGTTTTCATTATGGAAATATATGATCTCTATTGAGAGCGCAGAATCTGGAATGCAAGTATGGCAAGTTGAAGGAAGAAATTGTCTAAGTATGGATACAATGATCCTGACAGAGCACCCGATCAAGATTTAGTTGGTGACATCCACTGGAGCAATATTTTTGTTTGTGTAGTTAATTGAAGCTTCTACAGAGTATGAGGATACCCCATCTTAGTGCACATAAAGTTTGGAGAAGTACGAACAAATTTATTCGAAGTTTACTGAAGATAGTTTTTGTAGACAGAATAGTTTTGGAGACAGTATTAGCGAAAGAGTTAAGGGATTATTTTTGCTTGTCAAAAATAATGACTTAACATTATGAAGGGATGACATCCTAGATGTTTACTCTTGGATAAATATTTTGGAAGCCGACCATGTAAAGTTATTAGCTCTAATAACTCATATATTAGGCATACTTGAAATGTAATGAATATAGATGTGATGTGTAAAAAGAAAGAAAAAATAACTTGCGATAGTTGTATATTGTGATAGCAGCAAAGGCTATTGATGTGAAGTTGTAAGCAGTACCATATTACAGTCAGAAACATTTTGTATTACCTATTTGGGCAGTGAGCTCAGCTGGTGATCAGGTTTTGTAATCTAACTCCTAATAGGGTTAAGGCTTCTAACAAGGCCTAAAGTCCTTTAACCAGGACAGATCTACTATATATTGTAAATTGACTCCTAACAGGGTCCAATATCCCTAACAGGATACTTTTGATTAGTGATCTTTGTGGGTACCATCCCCACCAGGGTTTTCCCTTGGCCAGGGTTTCCTCGAGAACATATCATGTGTTATGAGTTCTTTCTATTTACTACTATGTTTGTTAATTAGCTTGATAATCTTTGTATGCACTAAAGTAATTTGTTATATCCATAAGTGGGCAAAAGAAAAAGTTTGTGAAATACTAATTCACCCCCCCCCCCCCCTCTCAGTATTTCCTATTTCTAACAATTGGTATCAGAGCACAGTTACTCGGAGAAGGAACATTCAAGGAAAGCTTAGCAGCTTGAGTAAGATCTCTATGGATATGGATCAACTTTAGAAGAATCTTGAAGAAGCTTTTGAATAGATTGATATGCTTACTGATGAAAGAAACTCCTTAAGAAGAAAATATGAAGATGCAAAGAATGCTATTGACAAATTAAAAGGTAAGATTGAAGATCTAAAATCTAAAAAGAAATTTGATATGCTTGTTGAAGATTATGATGAATTAGAAAAAGAAAATGAGATCCTTAAGCATGAGTTGAAGATAGTAAATCTGAAGCTTAGTATGAAAGATGGAAATTTGAGATCTGATAATGAAAAATTGAAAATTGAGAATGAAGATCTGAGGTCAAGACTTGAAAAGGAAACATTTGAATCTGAAAAAGTAAAAGTGCAGTATGTGGAACTTGAGAAGTATAATAAAATTGTGAAAGGTGAATTAACTCAATCTAAACAACAACTTGAAAGGCTATATTCAAATAGTGATAAGACTGGAAAACAAATTTCTTTTGAAGAACCATTCTTTGATAGGACTGGATTTGGATTTAGTATGTTTAGAACAATCCATGAAAGTAAAAAGCCAGATCTGAAGACATCTGAAAGTGTGGAGGAAATAAAGCTAGATGAGAACACATTGGAAGATCCACCTAAAGAAGAACCACCTAGAGAGAAAGAAGAATCAAAATAGGAAGAATCATCTAAAGGTATGCAAAGAGAATTCAAAGGTAGATGTTTTGCTTGTAATACTATTGGGCACATGAAGAGAGATTGCACAAGTAAGTAATTTAAACCTCTTAATGGACATTGTTATAATTGTCATAGTTTTGGACATAGAGCTAACAAATGTAGAAGACCTAAAGTAATTTTGAATAATTATGCTGATAGAATGATTGGGAATACTAACAATGCAAATAAGAAATCTATTGAAGAAGTGAATCAAAGAAAAATGGTAGTATGTTTTAGATGCAAAAAAGTAGGACATATTGCTAGAAATTGCAGGTCACAGATTAACCAGCACGGACAGAGATTTGGAAACAATGGAATCATTTGTTAGATATGCAACAAGTTTGGACACTCAACAAGATTTTGCAGAATGAACAATGGAGGTTATCATCATAACCCTAACCCTAGGAACAATGCAAGAAGGAATGAAAATGCTAGAAACAAAGAGAAAGGTTGTTGTAGCAATAAAGATGAAGTAAAATTTGATAAAGGCACAGATCAAGGAGGTATAGTTAGCACTAAAAGTAGTCAGGAAGGTAATGTAACTAATGGTAAGGATGAATCTTTACCTGACCCTTCTTTAAGTACTTAAATTATGTAAGTTTCTATAGTTTAGGACTTAGGATTAGTGTAGATTAGGAATTTGAATGAGTTAAGTTTTGAAAAATTAGATATAGGTTTATTATGTTGTACTAATGCTATGGTTAAGAGTGCAAAAGAAAATATTGTGTTTTGTGAGGTCACAGAAAGTTTTATGGTTGCAGGTTTGCAGAATCAGCTTTTTGAGGTTTTAGCAGCAAAATGAATGAATGCGATGTCAGATCAAGTTAATGTGAAGTGTTATAAGGTCAAAATCAAAGTTATCATGATTACAAAGTGATTGAAAAGAGATTTGAAAGAAGAAAAAGCAAGTTGAGGTCGATTTGAAGAAGTTTGGAAGTAGTTTGCAGCGACGATCATATCGAAACCCTAGATTTGCAAAGTTGAGGTATTTTTTGATCTTTAATTAGTTGATAAGATGGATATTTCTATGGTTCATAATGTTAAGGATAAGAATAGACCTAAGATTAAGAAAGAACAAGTAGAACCAACTGAAATTTATAATAGTTTAGCACTATCATCTGTACCAGACAGAGTATTGCACATTGAGAATGTTAAAGGATATTTAGGTTGCAAGTTTGAAACTTTGGGAGATGCAGATTTTAGTGATGATTATAGGAAATTGTACAATCAAGACATGTTAGTTAAACTAGCTTATGGGCACCTAGAGAACAATGAAATTATCAAATATTCCATGAAGTATGAATTTAATGATGAGGAATGTACCAAGATCATTTTAAGTAGAATCCACAATGGGAAATTCTAGATGGAGGATAGAGTTATTGATATAACTACCGACCTAATTCATGATGTTAGTAGATTATCAAAAGTTGGAGAGATTCCATTGAATGAAAAGAACACGAGAAAGATTGTTTTAGACAACACTGGATCTAGTTATAATGGTAGAGGAATTGTGATAAGTAAAATTAAGCAAGATGATGTTAGGTACCTTTGTAAGATCCTAACAACTAAATTCTATGGTAGTTCAAGGGAAGATAACATGGCTACTAGAATGGTTCATGTAGCTTATCTTATGTGTATTGAGAAGAAACAAGTAGACCTATGTGAAATTTTGAAAATTCAGTTATTTGAGAACTTAGAAAAGATTAAGAAGGCTAAGTACACATAGTTTAGGTTTTCATCTCTGATAACCTATATGTTTTTCCATATTTTGAGAAGATTTCCTTACACAGTTGATTGGAGTGACAATGTGAACACAATGGAAAGAATAAACTCAGTCTACATGAAGCACCTTTTTGATAAAGTTAATGATAGTGTGAAGCTTGTATTGAAGACTTTTCAGAATATTGTTAAGAACAAATCAAGGATTCATCAATCCTTAGTTGAAAAGCATAAAGATGACATTTGTTTTATGGTAGACACTGATTTCACCTACATTGAAGTAGTTGAGCCTAGAATGGAATTCATAGACCCTCTTGGCTATGAAATATCTGAAGCAGAAACAGTAGGATATGTGAATAGATTGTTAAAGTGTGAGTTGGATGGTCATGCAAATAGGTTTGGAACCTATGAAGAGAATTTCAACTCAATAATAAGTTTGAGAGAAAAGAAGAAATCTAGTAAGAGAGTTGAATCTACTATGAAGAAAATACTGAAAGAATTAGGTATGTCAAGTCATGAGTTTGACATAGCTAAGAAGACTGCAGAAGCCTTGAAGCAAAGTGAAAATCTTGTAATTTCACCTGAGGCATCTAGTGCAGATCTTGTTGATCCTATTGCAGTAAAGGTAAAAGTTGAAGTACCTGAAAAAGATGAAGGAGATAAATCTTTTTCTCCTATTCCTAGTAAAAGAGTAAAAGTGAGTGCAACAGGACCTGGGAAGAGACAGAAAGTAATTGTACCACCTGTACCTAGAAATGTAGCAGTAATTAAAGATGATGATGAAGTTTCAATCAAGAAGAAAACTTGGAAACCAAGAATTGAAAGAGTTAATGAAGATATATTGAAGCATGGAGACTTCACTAAGTTGAATAAATTCTATGAGCTATATGGATCATTTGATAGATTGAATTTTGAAAATGCAATGATTACACATATGATTATGATAGATAAGAAACTTAGCACTATTCATGGCAAGATCCTAGAAGATTTGTATAACAAACTTGTGAATAGAAAACAAAGAGCACAAGAAGAGGACATAAAAATGAGAGAACATGTAATCAGATAGTTCTATGAAGTTGGGGACGAAGATCATTTGAAGAGATTCTTGAAGTCTCTTGGAACTTTATTGAGAACTAAGAGAAGAACAATCCTTATAATGGGAGGCAAAAAGGAGGAAGTATAGAAAGAGATAGAGAAAGCATTAATGCAAGTTCTTGTAGATATAGTTATAGAAAAGCATGTTGAATCAGACCCTTAGCAGAAGCAATCAGAGGAACCGCATGCAGAGGAAGTTGGTATTAAAGAAGTCCCATCTTCTTCACATATCAATATTGGCAAAGAATCAATAGACATTAAAGGAACCAAAGTGACACTAGAGTTAGATGATGTAGTATTTCATGATCTAGGAAACATTGTTGACAATTTGGCTTTAGAAGAGCAAGAGAAGATTACAGAATCAGAAAAGGATATAGAGGCAGTGGAAGCACCAGTAGTATCAGAATCAGTTCCAGCAGAACAGACAGTTAAAGGTAAACAAATTTTGACAGAGGTCACTACCCCTAGTGCACCTGACAATAAGAAGAGACAAATTGGTTCAATTTTTTAAGACCTTGGAAAAGAAGTTGAAGATGATGATCAGCTTGAGTTCATCACATCTCTTAATAAAATTATTGGAAAGAATAAGAAGGTGAAGGACCTTGAAGGAAAAGTTAGAGTTTTGATAGAGAAACTTGAGAATGTGATCAGCACTAAGGTATCTGAATCGGATCCACTTGAGAGAGCTAAAGCAGTAATAAACTCTTTTGACTCTGAATTTTCTAACTTAAAGGATATTGCTAGAATAAAAGTTCAGGAAGACTTTGAAGCAGAAATGCAACAAAATTGAAGTGTAAATATTCGAAATGATATTGGTAATTTGGATGTATGCATAAAGAATTTGAGGAAACATTTTGAGACTGGAAAGAGTTTGTATATACAATGCACAAAATCAAAAATCCTTATAGCTGAAGAAGATAAGAAGATGAGAGAGAAGATAGATGCAATTATAGCTGAAACAAACACCTTGTCAAGCCCAAATGTAAAGATAAGTTCTGTAGAGAAGAACATAAGGAAGTTAACTGATGAAATCAAAATGTTAGCAGAGGAGAAGAATAGAAAGATGCTCAAGATTAACATCTTGAGAGAGCACATCTCAATCAAAACCTTAATTGTTGAAGACCAAATTGAGCAGTGTCTTTCAGCAAAGACATCTTTTCAAAAGTTTAGCTTCAATTCCCTGCAAGCTTGTCAGACAGCAACATACGGATTGAGTACTCTACTCAATGTTGTTGAATCCATCAGGAAGATATGGGAGAAAGATTTTGAATCATGGAAGTCAGAGTTTGGTGATTGTGTTGCAAGCCTACCAGCTTTGCAATATCTGATAACAAGGTATAAAGTTTTTTTTGAAATTTTAGTACACCCTATCTTTGTCATTGTTGTCAAAGGGGGAGAGATAGCAAAAAATTGAATATATGTTGAGGAAGGATACTCATAGGGGGAGATATTCTATGGAGTACAATATTGTATATGTGCTGTATAACTTTTGGCCACAATTTTGTCTAAATACTTTGAAGTTTTGTTTGCACACTTAGCCAATTTTCCCATATGTTGCCACCAATGACAAAGGGGGAGATTGTTGGAAATTTGGCTAATGTGGATGTATAGATGTTGTCATTATGGAAACATATGATCTCTATTGAGAGCGTAGAATCTGGAATGCAAGTATGGCAAGTTGAAGGAAGAAATTGTCTAAGTATGGATATAGTGATCCTGACAGAGCACCTGATGAAGATTTAGTTGGCGACATCCACTGGAGAAATATTTTTGTTTGTGCAATTAATTGAAGCTTCTACAGAGTATGAGGATACCCCATCTTAGTGCGCATAAATTTTGGAGTAGTACAGACAAAGTTATTCAAAGTTTACCGAAGATAGTTTTTGCAGACAGAACAATTTTGGAGACAGTATTTGCAAAAGAGTTAAGGGATTATTTTTGCTTGTCAAAAATAATGACTTAACATTATGAAGGGAAAAAATCCTAGATGTTTACTCTTGGATAAATATTTTTGAAGCTAACCATGTAAAGTTATTAGCTCTAATATCTCATATATTAGGCATACTTGAAATGTAATGAATATAGATGTGATATGTAAAAAGAAAGAAAAGATAACTTGCGATAGTTGTATATTGTGATAGCAGAAAAGGCTATTGATGCGAAGTTGTAAGAAGTACCATATTATAGTTAGAAACATTTTGTATTACCTATTTGGGTAGTGAGCTCAGCTAGTGATCAGGTTTGTAATCTAACTCCTAACAGGGTTAAGGCTTCTAACAAGGCCTAAAGTCCTTTAACCAGGATAGATCTACTATATATTGTAAATTGACTCCTAACAGGGTCCAATATCCCTAACATGATACTTTTGATTAGTGATCTTTATGGGTACCATCCCCACCAGGGTTTTCCCTTGGCCAGGGTCTCCTCAAGAACATATCATGTGTTATGAGTTCTTTCTATTTACTGCTATGTTTGTTAATCAGCTTGATAATCTTTGTATGCACTAAAGTAATTTGTTATATCCATAAGTGGGCAAAAGAAAAAGTTTTTGAAATACTGATTCACCCCCCCCCCCCCTCTCAGTATTTCCTATTTCTAACACACAGTTCATTAAAATTCCAAAAGAAAGATGAAGGAAAACCCTCTCAAACTCCTAATGCAGCTTAAAAATGTAAATTAACATGAAGTCTAACAATGCAAGCTACATGAAAATGCAAAGGTGTACTTGCAATAGAGAAACTGTAACATAGGATTTTGTGTTCATCATTCATTAGATAATGTTAAGGAACTTATTTTCATCATTGGGCTATTATTAACGGACATCAGAAAATCACACAATCATCACTAGTCATAAGCGCAAATACAAAGATATGAATGTGATTTATATTAGATTGGAATGTGGAAAGATTCTAACATAAGCATCAAAGACATAAAGGTCAAGATGACTTCAATGTTAGCTTACCCAATTTAATGTAGCAAAACCACTCTCGCATCAAGGCATAGATGCTAGGAGGACCATAAGAATGGTTACGCAAAAATAGTCAAGGATGATGCCTCAAATCTCCTAAGTGTGTCAAGGGAAAAACAAGAGATACTTAAAAGCTTCAAGACCACACCCACAAGTAGAAAGAAAATAAAAACATGCCTCATGCCCCAAGTCATCTAGCTATGCATCCCGAAGAGACTTATTAGACAAGGACACTCAACAAAAAATCAATAACAGTTAGCACACAAAGAAAAAATCATGAAATATCTCAAGCATTAAGTGTTGCATTCAAAAATTTAAGTGTGTTAACTGATACTAAGTTCCAAGGATAAGGATCGAATGCTTTCCAGTAGGTAAGATCGCATGACAAAACTGGGTAAGACCAAACCAATAAGTGTTGAGAAACACTCGATGTTAGGGGTTGTGTTGAAAAACACAGGTAGGGTGGTGTTGAAAAACATTGTTTGTGAGGTGTCATAAGGACTAACACATCCAAGAGACCAAAGCTAACATAGTTATCCCCCCTAGACAAAGACAAAGACCAATTCCAAACCAAGGCAACAAGGATAAGGCATGATGGAAAAAGGCTAAGTGTCGAGAATGCGTGCTAAGAAACAGGGGTGCAAAGGCCTTAAGTAGCACTCATTTCTAGGTTTTCACCACTTGCAATTATTATTTTTTTTTTTCAAGACTTTTTATAATTTTTTTTGGTATTTTTTCTACCAAGGTGATTGTTTCCAAGTTTTCACCAAGGCACTTCTTTTTTTTTTTTGAATTTTTGAATTTTTTTTATTTTTTTGGTATTCTTGGAATATATAATTTTTTTGAGATACATAAAAGCACCTATTGCTAGGTTTTCACTAAGATGATCATTTTTTCAAGATATTTTCCAATTTTTAGAATTTTTGACAATATATCATTTTTTTGGATTTTTTCAAGATCAATAAGTATGTACAAAGGATGCCCCCAGACATAACGAGCATCATGGATAGAACTTCTTCAGGTGTAAGACATTGATAGGATTAGGGAGATTCTCTCCCTCTTCAATAGATAATAAATAAGCACCTATCCCAAAAGCTACTGTAATGATGTAAGGTCCAAGCCAATTAGGTTCAAATTTAGCCTTTTGATCTCTATGTTGTTGATTCTTAAGATTTTCACGTAGGACAAGATCTCCCACTTGGAATTCTCTATGGAGAACCTTTTTGTTGAAGGCTTTGGACATGTGCTTTTGATAAACCCTCATATGGTCAAATGATGTTTTATGTTTCTCATCCAAAAGTTCTAGCTCTTGAAGTCTCATGGTGCGGTAGTCTTCATTTGTAACTAGACCTTTGAGGGAAACTCTAAGTGAAGGAATCTCAACCTCTAAAGGTAACACTGCTTTAGCACCATATGTTAGGGAAAAAGGAGTAGCCCTAGTAGGAGTATGAATACTCATTCTATAAGCCCACAAAGTTGGATTTATCTATAAATTCCAATCTCTACCATTCTTATGAACTATTCCATGTAGGATTTTAAGAAAGGTTTTGTTTGATGCCTCTGCTTGACCATTTCCTTGTGGGAAGTAAATGGAGGACCAATGTTGTTTAATCTTGAATTTCTTGCAGAGTTGTTTAAGGTCTTTATTTTTGAACTGACCTTCATTTTTAGTGATAAAATTAGAAGGCACTCCATATGGATAGATGATATGGTTCAAAATGAATAGAGAAACTATCTTGCCTAAGGTAACAGAAAGTGGGATAGCTTCTACCCATTTAGTGAAGTAATTAGTAGTAGTGATAATAAACTTGTGTCCACCTAATGAGTTGGGATGAATATGCCCAACAAGATCAAAGGCCTAGCACTAAAATGGCCAATGAGATATAGAAGGAATGAGCTCCCTACCTAGAGCATGTATCAGGTTACCATGTTTTTAACACTTTTCACATGACTTTGCAAAAGCTACTACATCAATCTGCATCGTAGGCCAATAGTACCCTACCCTAAGCAACCTTTGAGCCATGGAAAGAACATTGGAATGTCCCCCAAAAATGCCCTCATGAATTCCAACTAGCACTTGGTTGGATTCTCCCTTTTCTAAGCATCTAAGAAGTGTTCCATCTAGACCCCTCCTATATAAATCACCAAAGATAAGGGTATGGCAAGAGCCATTTTGGGTAAGGTTTTTGCATTTAGATCGATTAAAGGTTTTAGGGATAATGCCATCACAAATGTAGGAGTAAATGGCACCATAACAGGATGAATCATGACTGACAAGGGTAAAAATAACATGGCTTTCTTGGGATTCATAGATAGGGTGATGTAGCTCTTCCACTAGGAATTCAAATCTAGATTCATGTTTCTCTAATTGAAGGAGTGAATCAAGTGTAGCCATAGCATCAACTACTTTGTTTTCTACTCTAGGGATTTGTTGAAATATGACAAATGTGAAGTATCATCTCAAGGAATCAACCATTTTCTTGTAAGGTACCAGTTTCTCATCTTTTGTTTGATATTCTTCATTGACTTGGTTGATTATCAACTATGAATCCCCATAGGTGTGCAACTCTATGATTCTCCATTTTATGGCCATCTTAAGTCCATTTTTTCAAGCTTCATACTTAGCAATGTTGTTTTTACATGGGAATAATAGCTTGTAAGACTTATCATCTTTGGTCTGGTAATCATCCTTAACCTGGTTAACAATCAGCTAAGAATCATCATAGACATTGATTTTAGATACGTTCCATTGTAAAGCCATTTTTAAACCAATCAGAAAAGCCTCATATTTTGCTACATTATTAGTGCAAGGAAATAACAACTTGAAATATTTTGGAATAGTGTATCCTTGTGGCGTGATAAATAGAATACCAGCTCCTGAACCCTATTGAGTGTATGAGCCATCAAAGTATAATTTCCATGCTTGTGTAGACAAAGCTAAGATATGAGCATCAGGAAACTCTATGTGTATAGGTTGGTCATTCATTAATGGAGTATCAGCTAGTTGATCTGTGATCACTTGACCTTTGATAGCCTTCCTATCTACATATTCAATATCAAACTCACTAAGTAGCATGACCCACTTAGCCAACCTGCCTGTCAATGCAGTCTTGCTTAACCAATAGTTTAAAGGATCAATCTTTAGAATAACCTGAGTAGAATGTGACAACATGTAATGTCGCCACTTCTGTGAAGCAAAGACAACAGACAGACATGCTCTTTCAATAGGGGAATAGTTTAACTCATATCCCACTAAAGTGTGACTGATGTAGTAGATGGCTTTTTCTTTTCCTTCATGATCTTGCTGAGTGAGAAGAGCACCTATTGAAGCTATCATGGCTAAAATGTAGAGCAAGAGGGGCTTGCCCAGAATTGGTGACATCAGAGTGGGAGGATTCATTGGATATTGCTTGGATTTTTTAAAAATCTTCCTCACACTTATCATCCCATTGGAATAAGATATTTTTATGCAGCAAATGTTGAAAGGGATGACTGTGATCTGCTAGTTGAGAAACAAATCTTTGGATGGATTGTAGGCACCCCTGTAAAGATCTTAGCTGACTGATGTTAGTGGGGGAAGCCATCTCCAATATTGCTTTAACCTTTTTTGGATCTACTTCGATGCCTTTAGCTGAGACAATGTAGCCTAATAGTTTGCCGGATGTGACCCCGAATGCACATTTCTTCGGATTAAGTCGAATCTGATATTTTTCCATCCGGGTGAATATTCTATCCAACACTCTCAAATGACCAGCTCTATCTTTGGATTTTGCTAAAATGTCATCAACATAATCTTCCATGATGGTATGCATCTTGTCATGAAAGATCATGGTCATGGCTCTTTGATAAGTTGCTCCAGCATTTTTGAGGCCAAATGGCATCACATTCCAGTAGTATGTACCCCATGGACAAGTAAAAGCAATTTTTTCCTAGTCTTCTGGTGCAATCTTGATTTGGTTATAGCCAGAAAATCCATCCATTAATGATAACATCTCATGCCCAGCTGTTAGGTCAACAATCATGTCAATATTTGGCAAAGGGAAGTCATCTTTTGGACAAGCTTTATTAAGATCTCGAAAATCAATACAAATCCTGATAGACTTGTCTGGTTTTGAAATCGGGACAATATTTGAAATCCACTTAGCACAATCAATAGCCTGAATGAATCCAACATCTAGGAGCTTCTTCAATTCTATTTTCACCATTAGAGAAATGTGAGGATGCATTTTTTGGAGCTTTTGATTAACTAGTTTTACACTTGGTTTGATAGATAAATGATGCATAATGAGATTGGGATCTAGACCAGGCATATCAGCATAGGACCAAGCAAAGTTGATTTGTCTTTCTCTGAAGAATTTTGCAAAAGCTTCTTTCTCTGATTTTGTCAAGGATGCATCTACTTTGAGGATGTGTGGAGACTCCTCTATTCCAATGTTAAGTGGTACTGTTAGTTCTATAAGAATGGCAGATTGCTCTTGATATAGATAGTTGGGAAGAGTGTCAATCCTTCCATCGTCAGGAACCTCAGAGAGGTTTTCACCATCAGATGCATCTTTTCTTTTTACTATTTTTGGATCTAATACTGCCACTGAGTGGTTTTCACCATTAGATCTATTGATTATTTTTATATTTTTATGACTGAAAGGATTGGCACTCTCTCCAAAATAGGCCATGTCATTGAGTTCTATCAAAAATCCTAACTTGTGATCCCCTGGTGGTAAATGATCCCTGATGCCAAGATAGTTAATGATTGCGTCATCATTATGGAAGAAATCAAGTTTTGGGTGATTGGGAGAATCCCAATTGATAAGGTCAGGATGGACAAGGGGCATTGAATCATTTGGGTCAGTTTCAAAAGTAGAGATGGTATTGATGGAAAAGTTGTCAAGGTTTATGATAGTATCAGCGAGGTCTATTTCCATACTCTCATCTAAATTGTCTGTCAAAAGATAACACTCACTTCGCTCATGATCAACATGAGTAGTATTACGTGGGACCAATCCTAGTGAATCACTCATTGAACTCTTGCCCTCATGGTAATTGTTACTATAGTGATGGACAACATCAATGCCTATTTCTTCAGTAGAATTAGATAATGAATCCCATTCATAATCATTTGAGTCAGAATCATCATTATCCCCAAGTCTATCAATGATGCTTTGAGCTATCCTTTGTTTCTCTGGATCTACATACATACCATGCTTTCTGAATTGTAAGGAAGGAGCTTTAGATGTTTCATGAAAAGATGGGATTTTTTCTTTTCCTTTTGGTTCTTGTGGTCCTTCTCCTTTATAGCCTAATCTTGTAGTGTCTCTTTGATAATTGGGATTTTGCAAGATTGGTTTTATAACACCTTCTCTTTGTAACCCTAGAGGTCCAACACCTTGATATCCCATCTTTTGTAGCAAAGTATACCCTTTTCCATAGACATCAGGTGATATACATTCATGTTTAGTATCCTCTTCAATATTTTGTCTTAAGCCAATAATTTGCATTACGCTCAGCTGCCTCTTTGGATATTGTGCCCCCACTTATAAATGTGTGATAAACAAGTGTGGAAGGGGGTTCTGATTGTTGTTTAGTGATCAAAGATCTACCATATGATTTGGGAGATAAAGGTAACTCAGTGATACAAAGGGCTTGACCTAAAGTATATTCTCCCATACTACTTTCTTTGATGTCTATCTTAATCCCATCTAATTTAGAAGTTGATGCTATATTACTAGGGTCACTGGGTGTAGTTGCAGAAGATCTAGTACGATTATAGGGAACCAAAGAATCGGAAATCTTCACATTGCTACAATATTGAAAAGGATTAATGTCTCCTTTGATAGTGATCTCCTAACCATTATGAGGGAATTTTATACATTGGTGATAAGTCGATGGCATAGATTGCATGGAATGAATCCATGGTCTTCCCAAAAGGATATTATAAGCTAGATCCATGTCCAGAACTTGACAAGATACATCTTTGACAATAGGACCAATTTTAATTGGAAGAAAAATGGACCCCTTGGATGATCTATCTTCCTCATCATAGGATTTTATTGTGATTTTTTTTTTTGGATCAACAACATTCTCAAAAAATCCCAATGCAAGGACTAACTTTAACATGCAGATATTCAAGCCAGCTCCCCCATCTATTAATACTCTTTTAATCTTGTGATTCTAGACAAGAACTTTGATATGTAAGGGAGCATTATGAGGTTGGGTAATAGCTAAATCATCATTTTCAATAAAGGAAAAATAGTGTGGGGTTGTTAAATGGCCCATCATAGCTTGAAATTGATCAGGATCTAGAGTTGTTGGAACTTGGGTCTCTAAGAGAGATTTTTCAAGGATATCTTTGTGAGATGGGGAAAGACACAAAAGCTCTAAGATGGATATCTGGGTAGGTGTTTTCTTAAGTTGTTCCAAAAGATTGTACTGGTTGGAAGTATTTGGGATAGACTTTGGGACATAAATGGACTTATTTTGTGTAGTGCTTGGTTTAGACTGGACTCCTTGAAGAGTAACTTTGGCTTGAGCACGAGTAGTTGCTTGGACTGGTTGACTCTCTGATTTTTCTTTGATGGTAATAACATTGGCATAATACATAGAAGGATGACATTCAGAAATGTTACCAACATATCGATAGGGAGTGGAATTATAATTATCTTGATTGTCACCCTTATTGTTAGAAGAACCCCCTTTTTCATGCTCAGGAAGTGGATCTTTGAAAGCTGTATGTGATTCGTTCAAGACATGTCCATCAACACCAATTTCACCGCTTTCAATTAAATATTGGATTACATTTTTGAGTCTTTTGCAATCATTTGTTTTATGTCCTCTGCCTCTGTGAAATTCGCAATAATCATTCTCATTCCACCAAGAAGGCTTTACTCTAGGTTCAAAATCTTTCATTTCAGGAAGCGTAATGAGTTTCTTTGTGATTAACTTCCGTAATGCTGATTCGAGAGATTCCCCCAAAGGAGTAAAGTTTCTTCGAGGTGACATAAAAGAAAATCTTAGTTTAGATGAATCCTTGTTGGTATTTTGATTTGATGATTGATTGTTATAGGTTCCTTGAGTAGCATTGGCTTGACTGGTGAGATTAAGAAGGGGTTTTGTTGGTTTGACATTACAATTATCAACAATCCCATCATTGACAATGTTTTTGTTTTTATTCCAAAACTTTGATTTGTCATTGTTATAGTTGTTGGAATTGGAATTTGAGGATCAAACATTGTCTTTAGAATAAAGTTTGATCTCTCCTTTTCAGACCATGGCTTCCTCAATCTTGATACCATTTTCTATGAGCTTATTAAAATTTGGTGGACATTGCAATTGTAACCTATAACTCATTTCTGGTGTAAGGCTATGCACAAAGATATCCATCTTTTCTTATTCAGGAATTGTTCGTGGATATTTAGAAAACAATTGACTCCATCTTTGCAAAAAAGTAAGGAAAGGTTCTCCATTCTTTTGATGTGCATTGCAAAGATCAAGCATAGTGACCTCATGTTTGATGTTATATGAATAATGAGTCACAAATTTGTCAAGAAGCTCATTGAAAGATTTGATGCCTGGGAGAAGTTTAGAGAACCATTCCATGGCTTGTCCTCCTAAACTTCATGGAAATAGTTGCATAAGATAAATGTCATTGTGAGCAACTTCAATACAAGTAGCACAAAACTCATGAATATGGTCTTGTGGATCTGAATTCCCTTTGTATTTGTCAAATTTTGGTACCTCAAAATGAGGAGGGAATGGAATCATTGCTAAATTCTTATCAAAAGGATAAGGACATATATCATCCAAGGAATACTTCTTTGTTGATGATCCAGTTTGGATGTCATGAATTTTTTGTTGAAGCATTTGGATTTGTTGTAGGATGGAATCCAAAGACGATGAGTTTCCTTGAGTGTTTTGGGAAACATTGTTGTGAGAAGCATTGTTTTGTGGAGCATGATTTGGCTGATCATTTTGAGAAATAGTGTGTTGTTCATGACTATGAGAAGTATTAGATTGCTGATTGGTTTCCTTTGCTCCATGAGTATCTTGAGAACCTTTAGAAATTTGTTGATTATTTGTGTGAGCTAGTTCTCTAAGATAAGAAACATCAAAATCACTTGGTAACTTAGCTCCTTGTTGAGCAAGCATGAGAAAATACATCTCTTTATCCAAGCCTAAGAGTCTTTCCATGACATGGTAAAATTGAGGATCTTGTGAAGCTTCCCTAAGTTTGTCATCAGTAGGTTCATTAGTGGATGCAAAAAGTGAAGTTTTCTTAGGAGCTTTGGGCCAAGGATTTGCTTCGTCGCTGTTATTTCCTTCCATCTTGTCTAGGGAGTCTAGATTGACGGCTTGTTTAAATTTCTAAGATTGAGTTTGAACCATAAAATTGAAAGAATTGATTGTGGGATGAAAGATTTTTGATGAAGAGCTATGGAAGGTGATTTATAGGAAAGATATTGAAATGTGTTGAAAAGTGATAAGACAACTTGATAAACTCTAAGTCAATAGGAGGTATAGATCTCACTATGATATGACAAAGAGAAATCAAGAGATAATAACCTAAGCAAGTTTGATGATTAAGGATGATATATCCTAATATGGTAAACTCACAAAGATCAAAATCTAATGGATAAGATAATGTTTCAACACAAAATTGAAAATTTTAAAGATTTGGAAGAAAAATGATTTGATGAATCTTGATAAAGGAATGATGAAAAGTGATGAATGGTCAAACTAAAGATCAAAGTTCTGTGTAACTTGACTGTTTCTCTAGAATCTTACTAAGGACAAAAATGGGTATCTAAAAAAGTGATTTTGACAATTGCAAAGTTTGTGGAAATGCTCACTATTGTAAATGTGCAACAACAAATGCACAGGACAGTTTGATCAATGCGCAACAAAATGAAATAGATGCGCATCAATATGTAACAGATGCGACTAGTAATAATTAAAAGCGCAGACAGTCTAAACAGATGTGCAAAAAAGTTTGATAAATGCGCAGCAAACTTGATCAAATGCATAGAAAGATGTGATATATGCGCAGGTGTTGAAATTTTGATCTAAATTGAAATGTTTTGGATTTTTTGGGTGTTAGCTGGTTTTGTTTGTTTTTTTGGTTTGTTTTTGGCAAAGTGAAAAATGCATAAAAACACACACACAAGACATAAATGATGTTCATCTGACTATTCTAATATGAATGCACAAACATGCTTACAATCCTATGGTTGGCAAGGATAATATCTGCTGAATCCCCACTAGGATAATAAAATCCAGCCACGCAAATTCACAGCGGATAGCCTAGGAACTTGGAGGCACAGGATCCTCCTTACAGTGCACTCACTTCTCAGGCACACTAAGTTCCCAATTCAATGGGTCATTACTTCCCAAAGAACTACTATCTCTACTATGAACCGTGAGTAATGTGGGGTGTCTTCACGAGCTTGGGTGACTCCTTGAGCTAGCAGATAGAAGGTTTTTGGCCACTAAACAAAATTTTTTAACAATGACATCCATTTAGGTGGTTGTGATCAAGTCATTTTCCCAATTAAGGGGGCTCTCCCAATCCTTTCAAAGCAAGGCTTTCACCTCTACTAAGTAGGCCTTTAACGCACCACTACGGTACTGGAGGAGATTTTGGTTGCCACAACAAATTCACACCTATCTAATGTGAGACTAATCACATTAGCATTTTTTATATGCTGGTTTGGAAGGGCTTGGCTTTAGCCTGTTACCGGTTGGGTCGTTCCTTGGGGTGAGTACCTCTTTTCCTACCAAAGACCACCCTCTAAAAATTATAACAGTTTCTCTTACACCCAAGGTCCACAAATGGCGAGGGGAGAGGATACGGTGTTATAATTTTGGGATTACAGATATGCTATTAAGAAAAACACAATAGACACTTGAATCTATGCTAAGGAAGACACACAAAGAAAAAACATGTCTTATTTTAGAGCCCAAAGAAGATTATGGTTTATTTTGCAAACCCTTTAGGAATCCCTGCAAAGAAATATGTTAGAAATTTTAGCAATAGGGTCTTCTACTAAATGCCTTCCAAAACAGCCTAAAAGCTACCAGAACAAACAAAAACTTGTTAAAGGTTAGCTAAAATAAAAAATAAATCAAAAATTTTAAACTAAAAACTGTCAATAACAAATGCGCAATAACGGTGAATCAATGCGCAAAATTATTAAATAGATGTGCAGAGCAGAATAATTAATGTGCAGAAAAATGTAATGTAAGCGCAAAAAATTGAATGTATGCATAGGGAAGCTGAAAAATGCACAGCAACATAGAACAAATGCGCAGATTTTAATCAAAATGAGAATGAAAAAATGGTTGATGCGATCAAAGTGAATGCGCAGCATAGATGAATGAATGCGCAGTAATTGTGAATGAATGCACAGGAACAACCTAGAAACGTCTGCACATGGAAAACTAAGAAAATAAAATGTTAAAAATGGAGGCTGGTCCTCCTTCTAGTGCCAAAAATCTATGCAAATTAGATGTCTAACAACTAGAAATGATAAATTAACTATTAAAGCCAATGAATCTATCTAATGAAAACACAATGAAGAATGCAAAGTAACTATGAAATGATTAAACTAATTTAATTACATTTACCTACCATGCAGCTTGTCTCCATTGTCCTCCTAGCTTTGATTTCTTGAAGATGTTGAGCTCTCAGATTTCCAAAATGAAGCCTTCTCACAAGATGCTACCAAAGTGTGGAGATTTGAATAAAATTGAGTACACAATAGCTTATGCAAACTAATGGATGGAATGAAAATGAAATGGTAATAGTATGGATGCTTGATTGCTTGAATGCTTGGATGCTTGAATGTTTGAATGCTTGAATGCTTGTTATCAAAATACCTATTAGCTCTCAAATGAGAAATGAGGCTCCTTTTATAGAGTTTTGGAGGATCTTAGGCTTAGGTGGCACAATCCTACGGTTGAGAATGAAAGGTGGAAGATCCTAGGGCTAGGATTGACTTGGTTGAAGGAGTTGAGAGAAAGGGGAATGTAGTTGGAATGTGAGAGGAAGAATAGGGATGATGTTCCTCTCACATTGACATGGAGGAGAAGAAGGTGGAAGGGAAAGACACATGTCAAGTGTCTCACAAAGACCCAAGAGAGAAAGGGGGAGAGACATTTTCCTCATGAGGACTCTTTGTACAAGTGTCCCATGAGTCACCTTTGACCCTTAGAGGTGGCTTGAGAAGCCCCTTAGGAATAGGAAATGTCTCTTGACTTGGTTGTTGAGAGGACATGTGGTCATGAGACCAAGTCCTATGAGGCCACATAGCCCTTAAGAATAGGACATGTGTGGGTGAGGATAAATATGATTAAATAATTAATAATAATTATTTATTTTAGCCAAGGTGATGTGTCAGGTGACTAGGTGGATGAAGTGAATTAGAAGACTTAGTCATATTTAGGTGATTGTGTATTTAATTAAATCACTTTAATAGACTATTTAGAAGACTTAGGATATAGAATTAGACTATAGTGAATTTATTAAATAAATTGAATAATTTACTTAATAAATAGAAGAAATAAATATTAATTAAATAATAAATATTTAATTAATCTATCAAGTCAATAGTAATTAAATAATAAATATTTAGTTAATTAATAAAGCCATTTTTAAGCGTATACAGTTATTATAAATATAATGTAGTATTTCATATAATTATTTCAAGCTATGTTCTAATATCTAAGTAGGAGTTGAAAATGTTGACTTTCACATGTACCGAATGTTACTAACCTTTAAGGTAGATGCGGAGTGATATGATGAGTGGCACATCTGCATTGAAGAAGGAAGTTATAAGACCAACCATAGCAAGAGAATTCAGCATGATTTTGATGGACACACCAAGCTTTGAAGGAGTTGTTATTCTAGAAATATAGGGAATTAGTCTTGCTACATTTCCTTGGAATTGTTATTTTGTTGACAGAAGTAATTGTATCATGTTATGGTTGATTTATATCCTCCACATGTGGCAAGACTTAATGAGACTTTTCTGTTATGTTTTCCATAAGTGTCGATCCTTGATATAAAGGGATTTTAACTATTTTAGTAGGTAATAGAGAAAAATAGAATTATGTTTTGAATATAGTGAAAGTTGCTTTATTTTCATTCTTCATGAGTTATTCAATTATGATGTAACTAGTTGATAAGATTTTAATGGAAGAGTGATTTTGGATTATTTCTTGTGTTGAGTAGTTAGTAGAAGCCAACTAAGGGGGCCCACTTGGGAGGTGGATTAGATTAAGTAAGATAGCTTTACTTTCTATACTTTTCCTATTTTCAAATAGAGCTACTATTTATTCCTATAGCATTATATCTTTGGTTGTTCCTGTAGCATTTGTAGAGACGAGTATAGTGAATGTCTTGAGTTGTTAAATACGCTTAGATTTACTTCATATGTTTACTGTAGTAAGTTCATTCAATAGTCAAGTGTTTTTACCTTCCTACAACAATAGCATAGATTTCTTTCATGCATTATATCTTCCTACAGCATAGGTGTTTTGACTCCTAAAGGAACTTAGTGCACAAACTGTGCAGTCCCATTTCAAGTCTATGTCCCTGGGTTGACAATCTAAATGCATTTCATGATGGGGATAGGTAGTCCATAGCATAGATATTACCCTTGAGAGAGAGACAATGGCATGATTATCTCTACCTATTGTGAGACTATTCATTTTTGGCGCTGCTGCTGGGGATGATGTCAAACTAGGAACCTTCATGAGTCATTTATTTTTCAGATTAGTTTCCTATTTTTTTATAGTCAATATCAAGAAGTTGTGAGCTTGTTTCACAAGTCACCAACTTCCTTGCATGCATCGAAGAAGGTGAGATGCTCATGGTATATTTCTTCCAAAATAACTTGTTAAATTGAAAGAAGAGTTTGAAGAGCTTGAATTACCATTTCTTGATGCCAGTCTTAATTTTGTTGCATCATCTTCAACTGAAGAAGAAGAAACCCAAGAAACATTTGAGCTTCATCCTTTTGTAGAAATATTAGCCAGCTTCCATAATAATCCCAATCCAGAACCACATGTTGCTCAAAATCCCCCAGTCAATAATACTTTCTAGCTACAGTTTCAATATCCAACACCTCTAGTAATGGCAGCTCCTACATTTCCATTTCCAATTCCAAGTCTTATTAACAATCCCAACCTCAAGAACATACCTGCTTCAGTACTTCCATAGTTCTATGGCCTTGTTATGGAGGATCTTGAAACCTTTTTGTTTGAGTTTGACATACTATGTCGAAGCTCTAACTACAATACTAATAGTCATAAGCTAAAGTTGTTCCCAACAACTCTGAAAAGAGTCAACCCTCATATGGTTCATGGGCTTAGGAGCAAATGCAATAGCTAATTGGGATGGAATGAGAGACTTATTTCTCAGAAAGTATAAGGAATACTACAAGGGGAGTGATTCAAAAGGAGATGACATCTTTCATATGTCACAAAGGGAAGATGATACATTAGAAGACTATACATCACGCTTCTTATTTAGCCTACAGAAGAACCCAAAACATGCATTGCAGGAGGATTCAAAGAAGCTGATTTTTCTAAGAGGAGTGAATGAAAATTTTCTTGAAGCTTTGGACCTTATGGCTGGTGGTGATATATCTCAGTCCTCCTAGGATGACCTTCAGAAGATTTGTATGAATTACTCTAGATTAGCTGTCAATAAAGGAAGAGGATTTCGCTCAACACTGATTAAAGGAAGTAGCTCTGGTATTTCAAAGATGGAAATTTCAAACCTATTGTCAAATTTCAAGAAAGGCATCATAAATGATTTTGCTACACACCTGGACACTTTGACCCCCAAGAAAAAACATGTAGACGCAGGACGAGCAAGTATTCTTTTTTTCTCAATGCCGGCCATGGGCCACGAGACAAGGTATGCCTCAAGAAATTGTTAGGGATTTTTCTTGTAGGATCAAACTTGACAAATGTATGGGATTGATTCTCATCTTAAAAGGGACTCCAATTTTGCAAGAAAATCCTAATTAATGAGGATTAAATGGAATCCTCCTTGTGCTTTGAGCTCCATAGGACTCTGGCGGGTATTGCCTATGATAGGTTACTATTTTTCAAGTAAGCTTGTAGATTAGGGGGATTGATTCTTCACTGCTTTGCTATTAATTCTTCAAGTTAATTCAATAGAACATTATTACTCTATAGACAACCCATAATATCTTGATATAGAGTATTATAATGGAAACTACAAGTGTGAAAGCATGGAGTAGTGGTATAAGGACATTCATCCTTCTTCTTTTTCTAAGTTAAACTCAAAGAAGGGTAACCTCTTTATTCTTTCTTTAAGAATCACTAAATATGAACTTATACCCCTTGGATACAGTTTTGTCAAAATAACAACAAAATTCTTGAAAATAAAAGTACTGGTAATAAAATGAATTTTGATTCTTTTAAGGATTGCAAAAGATAACTCTTAATATAAAACACACTTCAAACCAGCACATAAATCCAAAGGGAAAAAGAGTCCTTAATGAAAATCCACAAGTCCTTTTAAAGAAATATGACAATATGCCTTACATACAGCCTGCAATCCAAATAGGATGCCTTACAAACTACTCTATCTATCTAATATTATTACTATCAATATCCCTACAAATGTATTTACTCCCTAAAATTGATAACAAGATTTTTAATTCTCCCCTTGAGAGAAACTCATAACCAATTAAAAAAATTGCTTAACAACCAATATATTTTAAATGCCTTACATGTAAAACATACAAGAGTAAATACAAAAAATAGAGAGACAATAACAATAAGAGACAGGAATTGCAGTATATTTATATTAAAGAAGACTTGCAATTTACATAAGAATACCCATGCTCAAAAATTCAGACACAAAATTCAAAAGTTTGTTCTGTAGCAATTGTACTTGGTTTTTCTATTATCTTTTTTCCATAATCCTCCAAATGAGGTTACAAATCTATTTATATATATCTTCAACCATCTTGGGATTCTCTTATTAATGAGAATGCAACAAGCTTTAGATGGTTGAACAACCTTAACCCTAAAGAGCATAAAAGAAAAAGAAATAAAAGACAAGATAAAATATGCCCTCAAGTAGTGGAAAGACAAAACTATCTTGGACTATTCTACACCTTGGATCGCTAATAACTGACATGTTTTCTTGCAAGTATTCATGATAGCTACTTTAGTTATAACTAGATATGGTGACCACCATTCCAGCTAACTTACACTATTCTTAAATGATAGCTTATCAACCCTATATTCTGAGCTTAGGTGCCAGGTGCTCCAGATGTCCTCCTCATTCTTCATCCAAGATGTCCAAGTCAATTGCAGTGGATTTGATTTTCTTAGGCTTTGTTAACTCATCCTACATAGCTACTTCTTCCTCTATTGGCCATTTGAAATCTTGAACAAGTTGTAATTGTGCCTTTTGTCTTCCCCACCTGGCATCTATGATTGTTTTGACATCTGTTGAAAATTTGGTGAGCTCTATTTCTTCCTTAATAGTCTCATCCAGAGTTTTATTGAACCTTTCCAAATCTACTTCAATACCTTCACCTAAAAATGCCTCCTTCCTAGGCAATATAAGATCGAAATATGATCTCCATTGATCAAGGCTCTTTATGGCTCCATCCACATTCTTGATAGAAGGAATAAACTTGTTGTAATTGGAGCTAAGCATGGCTATCTTAACCTCAATCAGATTTTCCTTACCCTTAAAAAGTGGTAATATGGCTTTAATTCTATCTATATCCTCACCAACCCGCAAAACTATTTCTAGAATATCATTCCTCAAAGATTGAACAAATGCCAATCTCTCAAAAAGTGGTGCCCTAACATACCAGGTTGCATAGTATCCATTCAAAATTTTAACATAGTTATTAACTTCCAATTGTAGTTAGGGAAACTTGTAAGCATTAAAAACTAAATCTGATTTATCCTTGATCACATCAATTTTGTGCTACAAAATTTTTAATAGGGCTTGTAAGATAGCCTCATTTTTCTCTACATTTATTTTCTCTAATTCTATAGCCACTTCCTCTTCTGACATCCCTTGTGCCTCAGTTAATGCAGGTTGCTCAAGAGGTGTAGGAGCATTGACATGAGTATTCATGACTTGTAATTCTAAATCTTTCAAAGATTTCTCAAGTGCCTTCTCCCTTATTATTCAGAGATCTTTATCTTTCAACAATGCATTGTAGTCCTCAAGAAGGGAGCCATATCTCTCTAAAAGTTGCTTTGTTTTATCTTCATTTAGCATGGAAAAATGAGTCAATACTTGAGAAATCTAAAGGTCCCTTATATTGTGGATGGACCATACAATCCTATCTCCTTCCATCTGCTCTTTTACATTCAAAATTGAAGGCTTTGTATGCTTAGGATAAAGACTCCACTAGGCTCATGCTTGATTTTTTGGGCTATACCCAAATCCTCTAACAATGTCTCCCACTTGAGTTTCCAAAGAAAAAGTTATGTCTTCCTACCTTTTGATTTGATCAATAATGAAATCAAAATACAAGTTCCACCCAGGCACAAGTAGCATCTTACTCTTTTTCACCAATTGTCTGGCCTCATCTAGGGTGAAATTCTCGGCCTCAGGGTCATACTCCCTCAATTGTTGCACTGCCTCTTCTAGCACTTGACCTTCTTTAGTGATTTTCACATTAGATGCAACCAGTTGTTGTTTGTGCCAAATCAAGAAGCTCTTGAACTCTTGTGACTCTATGAAACTGTCATCCTTCAAGAAGGCATCTTGTTCAATCATTCTGTCATCTTGGCATAGAGCTAAGGGAAACTCAACATCTTTAGTTTCAAGCTTCTATTTTCTCTTTTCTTCTCTTATTTTCTTCCTTAACTAGTGATGATGGACACTAGTTCTAGGGTAAAGGGCTCCTATCCTATCTATTTTCTTTACCTAAGAAGAATCACCAACCAATAATCATTTCTTCTTTGGAGGTAGCTCACTTGTATCTTGAGAACTATGAAGTCCTGCAAGATCAACATTATTTTATTCAACCTGATGCCTTTCTACCATTATTGTTTCTAGAGGGGGAAAACTATGCATAGAATAGCCACCATCACTATCTTCATCACACTCAGATTCAGAATAGACCTTCTTCTTCTTGTCTGTCTCATCAATCTTATCTTCAAAAGACCTCATCAAGGTATTGTACTGAGACATCATTTTCTCAAGCCTTTGAAGATAAGGCAATGTAGGGAAAAATCCACTAAATTCCAATCCCTTCTATCTCAATCTCTTCTCCATCGCATATAAGTCATGGATCTAGGAGGCTCTCCTTGCCACTTCATCCTACTCTATGATATTTCTTATTACATCCTCTTCAGGAAACTCTTCATGTCTTTTATTAAAAGCGATGGTGGGCATGTAGTATTTCCTGGTAGCAACCATAAACCCCTCTATATCTACATACTTGTTGGAAGAAACATGCATTTTGAATTGTCCCAACCATTCATCAACTTTTCTCAAGGCATTATTGCCTATTGTGATACTATGCACTCTAAAGTTCCTTGGAGTAAGAGTTCCCTTCTTGTATGAAGCCAAATGCTCCTTATCATTCAACATCAATTACCAAATGAATTCTAAAAATACCACACTTGGTGGAGCAAAGAATGATAATATGTGAGGGGGTGGGGGCATCCATACACTCTAATTAAAGTGTATATCTTTTCATAATATATGTCTCCCCAATTGTGGCCCTTATCCCATTTATCAACAAACTGTTGTGGCCTCACCAGCTATAAAACTTTAGTAGACAATCTTGAAAATTTAATTCTCATACTAAGGAGGATAGGCCAAACTATCTAGTTCTCAAAAACATAGAAATCACTCCTTGTAGTAGAAGGACTCCAAGCCCTTATCCAAAACTGTACTAGGTTTTGCTACCCCCTATACATCATTTGTGGCTCCAAGTGTTCCATATTTATGATGTTATAGTTGAAATATAAAATCAAATGCATTAATAGAGAATAATGCATAAATTGAGGTGCAAGACCAGATGGAAAAGATTTCAAATCCTGTAATCCCTCATGCATCTTGTTGATTAAAAACCCTATGTAATCATATCCCTTTGTCACATGAAGACTCTGGGAATCCAACACTATCATCAAAAAATTTGGAGTGATTCTTTCTCCACCGTCAATTCCCAATACCTTACACAATCTATATTCAATATACTTCATGTATAATTTTAGATCCTTGAAATAATATGGGTTTGACCCAGCTATAGGTGCAATGTACTTCTTTCTCTCCTGAGGAATATGGGTTTGAACCTCTTTTGTAACCACAACAGTCTCTCTAACATATATGTTGGCCAAGGCCTACAAATTTATTTCGGTATCCATAGGGACCTGAATACCAAAATCCCTAATGAATGAACTTCTATCAAGGGTAACTAGAGGAGACTTGTCAGCTTTCCTAATTGTTCTAGACAAGGGATCATAGTTGCAGGATAAAACAATTAGGACATCTATGTTTAGAAAAACTTTGGGAACTATCAATTTCACTAACCCTGAAGTCCAAGGGTTCGAGACAAGGACTTGACTCTCAACATTTTTATAAAAATACTTAAATAGGCACATTCTAGTGACATCTAGTGTCCTAGCATCTCTACACTGAGCAAGTTCATCAACAAAACATTCATCACTAACCTTTTTATGTTGTGATGAGCTTGGCAATAAGGTGAGGAATTCATCTGAGAAGAACTCCTTAGCCTTCTCCTTAGTGCCCTTACTGGTTGTAGGTTCACCTCCTATTTGTCAACTCATCTTGTTTGCAAATTCAAAATTTTCTAAAACTTTTGGATGCGCTGAAACTTCAAAACTTGCTCTGAAAGTCCTTACAAAATTCTATCATCTGGGCTCTACAAATGCTTACTAGTTTGGAAGAATGATGACCAACTATATATATTTTGTAGAATTGAATGCAAAAATCTGTAAGAGATCAAAAAGGAAAAACCATGTCACCTCCACCATTACTTGGCATGCTGAGAACTTCAATTCACTAGTTGTGGCCGAGAAAATGACAGGTAATCAAATTTAATTTTTTGGCGATCTAGCGACTACAACACTTTCTCATAATCATTGAAAAATTTGGCACCTTTTGAATAGTTATAGAGATCTAGAAACTATAACACATTTTAGTTAGATAACAACTTTCACTTTATCTGGAGACCTGGGGACCAAGGTGGAAAATCATAATCGTTGAAAGAATTAAGACCTTTTGAAATCATCTGGAGATTAAGCAACCCTTTGAATTTTTTAAAATTTCCATGATCTAGAGATTTGGTGACTATATTCACTACTTTAGTCACTGCAAAGTATTTCTTCTTTGAATTTATCACAAGACCTAGCGACAAAGTGCCATCATGAGATCTGGTGACAACAGTATATCTCTTAGTCACTGAAGTCGATTGACTTTTCAAACTTTTTCATGAGACTCTCCGACTGAACTATTTAGAGATTCAGTGATTGTGGATATGAGAACTTCAATTTATCTTATCTAGAGATCTAGTGACTATATTCAAGCCCACCTTTCTATTTATATTTTCCATGCTTTGTCAACCAATCCTATAGAGATGCATCATAAGAACTGGAAAATGGAAACTCACATTTTCTTCAATCTTTTGACTTCGATCAACACTTAACTCTAGTCTCCTTGGTAATTATGTGATCGAAGACAATCTCTTAATCACCAAATAGCTTCCTTAACCTAAGTTTATCCCAAAGATTGGGCAACAAGGAAATCCTCAAGGTTGCTGGATCATTTTTTAACCCACAGTTTAATTCTAAGATTGCGTGACCATCACTTTTGTTAGCACCGGTGAAGTTTTTCATGGCTCTGGCATTTTTCTACCAGTCTCTATAGTTGTTTTTAGGTCTCTGGCTCAAACCCTAGGTGAAATTTTTGAAAAACTAGCCCTTGTAGTGAAAAGCCCTAAAGTGCCCTGGCCTTGTTCTAATTTTGCATTACTTTATTAAGGCCACTTAAAAATCTAAAATGCATGTGCTTAAATGTTACCCCCTTTGTCGCATGATTGTGTGAACCTTTTTTATGTTATGCAATCTTGGGACTAATGTTTTTTGAGCCCCTTTTAATAATTGTCAATTTGCCTGTCTTGCAGGTTAATTTTTCCTAAGTTTTGAGCCTGACGGTGTTTTAATTTTTCCTAAGTCAGTGCCTAAATATTTCCTATGTTTTTGGCTTAATATTTCCTAGGCCCGACTCTCTCTGAAACCATCTTAATCCTATGGTTGTTGTAAGTTTGCAAGGGTTTTATCAGAGGCTTGCGATCCTACGCCAACTGTTGATTCTCTTTATGACGTAACATTTTAGACAGGTGGGTCCAAAGTGACACATAAGTACAAATGGAAAGCTGTGATTGGTCCATGGGTGAATGACTAGATATGCTGTCAGTGGGACCTAGCTTTTTGAGGTTCAGTGAGTTCTGACACTTGCAGAGCATCGACGGTCGGCGTGTAATCTGATGGGTTTTTTCTGACACATGCAAACTTAAGATAATCATTGATCTCTTTTGGTGTCAGAGGGTTGTCAGAGTAGGGTAAGATTCTTCATCTGACAGTTGTCTTATGATCTGAAGGAATCTTGGAGGTCTATGCAAAGATAAGCCAACTGTCAATCTTCTTGATGTGGAACCAGTAAATTTCTTAGTCTTTTGGTGGTTTGGATAAGTTTTGGTGGTTCTGACAAATGCTTGCTTTGTTCGCTGGTTCGCGTGATGTTTTGGTGAAGGGTCTAAAGACTTAGCAATTTCATGAATAGTGTTTGCATATTAGCCAAATAATTTAGTAGTGCTCTCAAATTTCTCACGAATGGGTGAAGGTTTTTTCAGTTGTGTATTCGCCAGATTCTTATAAAGTAAAAACATAACCCGGGAAAAGGAAAAGCATCTAATGGTCATGATATAAACCAAGTTCAGATTTGAATGTGGGTCATTGATACATTAGTAAGCACCATAAAATAGCCATTCTCTATAGATTTAAAAATTTGAATGCTTTCAAGTGACAGAAAGGACTAGAATTGAATGTTTCGACGGCCAAACTTAATAGAAATGATTTACAGTTGTTGTGGTGTGGTCCAGTGCATTTGATAATTATTTGCAGAAAGTTTTGTACCATGAGGGGATGGGTTTACTTGCTCAAAGCATGTTGCAAGGGTCAAATTAGATGGATTTGTAGGAATTTCTTAATCTTTAGTACATTCCCAAAAGAATTACCATAAGTCAATATTGAATTTTAGATCTGATTGCTCAGAGTTGTTTGGTTTTCCCTCTAATGTATTAATTTTTGATTTGTTTGAATTGTTTGGTGGGTGGAAACCTTAACCCTTACCCTGGTTATCCATAGCTTGTTGCATCCTAACCTGTTTGGGATTCCAAGATAACCAGTGGTATTTAATGTTGAACTTTTTATTTTGTAAGGGTTCCAGCTTCGAAGCTCAAAAAATAGTCCCTAGTTTCTGGTCCCAAGGGTTTTGTAATAGTTTTTGATTTAGTGTATGTTAAAAAAGAAGAAATTTGTAGGTCTAAGTTGTAGTTTGCAAGCAAGGTGCCTTGTGATTCATTGTATACACAGAAGGAATTCATCATACTTAATACAAATATCTAATTCTTATCTCTCCTTTGTGTCAAGTCAAGTAAGCTTTGAGTTTTCTAACTCATTATATATATTTTTTATGTATGTATCTTCATTCTTGAGTTATGATCTAGGATTGGATTAAACTATGCTCTAGGTGGGATTATGGGTTTTCCCTTGTCTATGTAAGGATGTCTTGTAAGTAGTCAAGATTAGGATAATTGTATTTATGGCTATGAATTCTCTGATGTTCTCAAATTTGTGTGTCTTTGTGTCTAAGGAATCTTGGCCAATGGATGAGGCATTGGCCTAAATGAGTATCTCTCTTGTTAACATACACTGGTTGAAGTTATTACATCCCAAATATTGAAATCAATAACCTTTCTTAGCTTTAAGTCTTTGGTTGTGTGGTTTTGTCACCCAATAGTAATGGAGAGGCAATGAATGTGAGGTTAGCATTTAGTACTTTCTTACTATCAATCTATTGTTTAGACCCAGTCTTTGGTGTGTGAAGTATAGTTTTCACTGGGTTAGGTGCACCTGCCTTGGTTTTGCAGAGCCAGAAGTGAAGAGGGCAGTCTTGCCCCTATAGTTGGTCTAGTTACCTTAAGATCCATATACATTTTGGAACTAACCAATCCTAAAATCAACCTAAAGGTATATTGGCAGCCTAAGAGCATAAGCGTCCATTTTGAACACCAACAAGATGGCGACTCTATTGGGGATATGTTACACAAGTCTATAATAACCAGTAGGTCATCATTGGAAGAAATAGGGTTATTCTTTTCCCTCTTCTTGTCTAGCTCATTTGGATATTTGTTAGTGAGGAAGTTGTATTGTAAGATTCTCAATATACTTGGGTGGTGACTCAAACATCTCTGCAGCAGTGCTAGTTAGTAGATTTTTTGTAAAATGAGTTACAGAGGTACTAGGTCTCAGAGAAAGGAGTATCCTGAAGATAGAATGGAAGAAGGTATTCCAAGCTCTTCTAGGCCTAGTCAAACAAGGGGAGGAAAGAAGAAAAGAAATGTTTCTCATACTTGGAAAATAAAAAAGGATACAAGACAAGAAACTCAAACCAAGCTTGGTGAAGAAGAAAATATTTCAAACTATGAAGAGGCTATTGATTTAGGATTAAACCAGTATGAGGATGAGTTTCAAGTGGGAGATGATGAGTCTGACAGTACTCTCTCAGATTCAGAAGAAATCTTTGAAGAGCTCTATGAATTGGAAAGAAGAGTCCAAGAACAAGTTGCTATCAGAAAATAAAGAGAGAAAGACAAAGAAGACAGAGTAAGACAAGCCATGAAAAGGGTTGATCAGCTAAAGAGGCAGTTGTTAGATTTGGAGGAAATTAATTTTTTCCCAGAGCCTAAAAGAGTAGAGGAACAACCTATTGTGCAAAGAACACATGAGATAACTAGGTGTAGAGATAAAGGCAAACAGAAAGCTGTTGGAGTTCAAATCAATGAGCAAGTTCATGTGGAAAACCCATTAGAGTAAGGGTTGAGATTAGATGCAAACCTTGAGAAGGCTAGAAAGGAAAAAGAAATATTAGATAAAGAATTAGAGAAGGCAGAATTGGAGGCCACTACTATAGAAATAAGGAAGAAGATTGATTTTCTCAAGCATACCTCAGGACCTTCAAATGTTGCTACTTCCATTTTGGGACAAGGTGGAAATCATGGTAACCTTGCAACTCAAACAAATGGCATTCCGAGTGCTGCTAAAAATCCTACTGGCTCAAACACAAGGACATCTACATCTCAAGGAATGTATCCACCACATGGAGTTCATGTTCATGAAAGGTACAAAGAACTTATAATTTTTTGGTATTCCTGGTTATCCTAATGTAATTCCTGATGAAATTAGAAAGAAGCTCCCAAAGTTTGTTGGGAACAATGTCATCGCATGTGAGGAACATCTAAAAAATTTTATGGATGTGATAGATGATTATAATGTTGAGCTTGATGATGTTGTAATGAAGTTATTTGTACAATCTTTGACCGAGGATGCTAGGGATTGGTTTAGAGGATTGCCCCATGCTAGTATAGGATCTTGTAGTGAATTTAAGAATTATTTCAAGGAGCATTATGGAGATAACACAAATGAGGGTTTTATTTTGAATGAATTCAATAACATAAAGAAAAATCAGAATGAAGAGGTCCTTGAATTTAATATAAGATTCCAAAACACTATGCATAGGCTCTTGCAAGTTATCATATTAGATGATAGAGTGTGTCTTGTGACATACTTAAATGCTTTTGATGCAAAGATGGGGTATCTTTTAAGGGATAAGAACCCTAGAAATCTTGGGGAGGCTTACAAGTTGGCTATCAACATAGAAAGTAATAGAAGAATATCAAGAAAATTAGGGATAAGAGATGATTGTAGAACTCAAACACAAAATAAGAAGGAGATGGGAAGGTCTGCTAATTTTAAGCCAAAGGAGGAGGATAATCTAAAGTAGATTATAAGTGCTTTAGAGGATCTAAAGCCTGATGAAAAAAGAAACAATAGGGTTGCAACAAATGACTGGCCTATTTCAATTAATTTTAGCAGGCAACGAAGAATGTAGAATTACCCATACAATACTCAATGGAAGGATGACAAGCCCATTTTTCCAGTTAAAATGGATAGGCCTAATGATAGGATTCCTGATCCTTTGCAGAGAAATTCAGTCAACATGAATGATGATATCCCATGGTGTGCTACTTGTCAATCTCCTCATAGTCTAGAGCATTGTGTTATTGCTCTAAATTTATCTGAGAATCAAGAATAGGATGAGCAATATGATAAGAGTGGTTGTGCAATGACTTCTTCATATGCATGGGATGAGGTTGACTCTACTATTAATGAGGAAGAAGAATTTGATGATGTTGGATGTGGTACAGTGAAGTGTGAGGAGCATGTTTCCTTAAGGAGACCCTCTGATGAAGAAATTGCTCAAATCACTACAGACATGGTCACTCAAGCTAGGAGCAATTATAATTTGAGAAATAGGATAGTTGGAAGCATAAATGGTAAACTAGGTAGTATGTTTATCAAGAAATCAGAAAAGAGTACACAATAGCATGAGGAAAAGGAGAAAGATGTTGGTGTTGTTAGTAAGGTTAAAGTAAAAAAGAAGATGGGACCTGCTGAAATACCTCAAGGTAAAGCAAAGACACCAGAGATAGTTTTTCCTATACCTCAGAAAGAAGATGAGTTTCTACACAAAGGTAAATCTGACTTGACTGTCAAAGTAGAAGATAAAGATGTCACTGAGATTAAGGAAGTCATGGGAAACCATACATATGTTCCCATTGATACGACTAAATTGCTTTCACAAATAACTGTCAAAGTTCCACTTTTGGAAATGATGAGGATAGAAGAGCATAAGGTGAAAGCTTTGGATTGGGTAAATGTTGCCTCTTCTATAAAGGTCCAAGAAATGAACAAAGGTGATAAGCATGTGGCTTCTTTAGATGACACACCTGATAGTAAAAATGAAGAAATTGTCTCTAAGATCCCTCAGATATTTTTGAATGCAAATGTTGTAAATGTTGCATCAGGGATAGTTGATCCTTTTTTCTTGTCCCTTATGATAAATGGAAAATTATTGAAGAATTGTATGATTGATTCTAGAGCATCAAACACTATCATGCCTATAGAGATCATGAAGTCATTAGGGCTAAAGGTTGATACACCTCATGGGAGATGCCAAGCTATGGACTCAAGAGAAGTGCCAGTTATTGGTACCATTAAGGCTTTGCCTTATAAATTAGTAGCATTTCCTGACAAACAACTAACTATGAGTGTTCTTGTAGTTGATATTCCTCCTCAGTATGGAATGCTATTATCTAGAAAATGGAGTGCTTCTATGGGAGGAAGTATTCAATGTGACTTGTCTTTTGCTACTTTTAGCATTGAAGGAGAAAGTGTGAAAGTTTCAAGGGAAGATAGAACCCCACATATGATTGAGGAGGATGAAGGTGACAACATGAATTGTTTTGTGGACACCGACATTGGTTCTTTCCAAGTTCAGGAGAGAGAGGTGCAAGAAAAGGTCAAGCCTATCCTTCTGGCTGATGATGAAAATAACATGGCAGAAGGTAATGTCTTATGGAATTTGTATTTTGAGGGAGCAATTTCTAAGGAAGGTGCTAGAGGAGGAGTGCTATTGATATCCCCAAGTGGTAAGACTTTTGAGTTTTCTTTCACTCTCTTGTTCCTTTGCACAAATAATGTTGCTGAATATGAGGCCCTACTGATTGGTTTGAGACAAGCATCAAAACATGGAATCAAACATCTTAGGGTAATTGGTGATTCTAAGTTAATAGTTTCTTAGATTAGATCAAGGTATGCATCAAAGAATCAAAGGATGAAACAATATAGAAATGTTGTTTAGGATGAAATTAAAGGTTTCTTTGCCTTTGGTATTGATTGGGTGGATAGAAGCCAAAACAAGATGGCTGCCTTATTGGAAAACATAGCACTAAGGCCAGAGGATATTACTTTTGTGGGGATATCTAGGATTGAGTGTAAGTCTAGGCCTTCTATCCCAGACAATGTTTAAAATTGGCAGGTATTTTTTGATGATCAGGATATACTAAGGTTTTTGTAGTGTGAATCTCATCTTGATGGTCATGAGATGGATTTCAACACTTATGTTGACATCAAAGATGGAAAAGAGAATGTTCTTGGGAAAGAAGTTTTGCAATTAAAATCAAATAGGATCCCAAGGGGACTGGTTGCTCTTGAGAGGGCATTTCATGATAAAGAAAGGACTTGTGTTCCTAAATTTGTTGATAAGATGAATGATTTGGAGGAAGTAAATTTAGGAACAAGTCAAGTACCCAAAAATGTTTACATAGGTAAATGTTTGTCCCAAAGAACTAGGAACAATTTGATTGATCTTCTTAAAAAATTTAAACATGTGTTTTCATGGTCTTATGATGATTTGAAAGCCTATAGAGAAGATTTATTCCAGCATGAAATACCATTGAAGGAAGGTACTAAACCTTTTAGGTAGAAATTAAGGCCTATGAACCCTAGCTTGGCACCAAAAATGCAAGATGAACTCAAAAGGATGATGGATGCTAGCATCATCAAGCCTATCAGACATTCTACTTGGGTGTCAAACTTGGTTCCAGTTAGAAAAAAGAATGGTGACATTAGGTTATGTGTTGATTTTAGGAACTTGAATGTCAATTCTTTGAAGGACAATTATGGTTTGCCTAATATGGAAAATATGTTGCAAAGGGTTACTGGATCAGAGTTAATGTCTAGATGGATGGTTTCTCTAGATATAATCAGGTCATGGTCAAGGAGTCAGAACAGTTCAAGACTACATTCACTACCTCTTAGGGAACATATGTTTATGTTAGAATGCCTTTTGGTCTGACAAATGTAGGAGCTAATTTTTAGAGAGCTATGGATGTGACCTTTGTAGACTTCATAAACAAATTTCTAGTGGTATATCAGGATGATCTCATAGCATACTCAGATAAGGAAAGTCAGCATTTTGAGCATCTTGAGAAGATTTTTATTAGGGCTTTGGAGTATGGGATTTCTTTGAATCCAAAGAAGTGTTCTTTTGGTGTTGTGGAAGGAAAGCTCTTAGGACATATTGTGTCCAAATATGGAGTGAGAATTGACCCTAAAAGGGTTATGGCTATAGATAAACTTTCACCACATAGAAATGTTAAAGGAATACAACCTTTCTTTGGGCAGGTAAATTTTCTAAGGAGATTTGTTACAAATTTTGTAGAAATTAGTCTCCCTATCTCTAGGATGTTGAATAAAGAGGAAAAGATTGAATGGAATGAATAAGTAGGTGAATCTTTTAGAAGTATCAAAAAGGCCATCAAGGATGCTCCAGTTTTGAGGAAACCTAATTATGGTAAGCCCATGCAGATATTTTCTTTTTCTTCTTGTCATACAGTTGCAGCAGTTTTATTGCAAAAGAATTTAGATGGATATGAATAGCCCATATCATTTTTTAGTAAATCCCTACAAGCAGTAGAATTGAAATATGATATCACTGAGAAACATGCTTATGCCTTAGTTAAAGTAGTCAAGGCTTTTAGATGTTATCTTGTGGGAGCTAAGGTGGTTTCTTATGTTCCTAGTGCTGTAGTGAAGGATATATTGGTGCAACAAGAAGTTTCAGGAAAAATATGTAGATGGATCAATAGGATCCAAGAATTTAATAGTGATATCCAAATTAAAAATTTGGTAAGAGGCTTAGGTCTTGCAAAATTAATGGCACAAAGTAATTTAATTGCCAATCATGTGAATGTGTTAGAAGAAGAACAAAGGCCATATATTTGTGATTTGGATTATTGTGATTGGTATAAAGATGTTATTGGTTACTTGCAGAAATTGGTCCTTCCCCTTGAGATGGATGAAAATAGAAGAAGAACTATCAAGTTGCAATCTGCAAGGTATGCCATTATACATGGTAAGTTGTGGTGGAGAAGCAATGAAGGAGTATTGCTAAAGTGCATAGACCATGAGAGATCTGAAGCTCTATTAAAGGAAATGCACCAAGGTGTTTGTGGAGGACACTATATGGAAAAGACCACAGCTCACAAGATGCTTAGGTCTAAATTTTGGTGGCCTATAGTTTTTAAGGATACACATTAGTTTGTAAGAAAATGTGATGCATGTCAAAGATTTGCTTGAAAGTTGAAATTTAATGGAAATTGGCCACTCAGGCCTGTTGTAGTTCAAGCTCCTTTCCAAAAGTGGGGTATTGATTTTATTCAGGAGATTCCAAATTAGTCTAGTGGTGGAAATTCTTACATACTAGTGGCAATAGACTATTTTACCTAGTGGGTTGAGGCTATCCCTACTAGAAAGGCTACTAGCAAAGTGGTAGCAAATTTTATGATGCACAACATCCTTACCAAGTTTGGTTGCCCAAAGGTTATTGTGGTTGATAATGTAATGTGTTTTAAATCACAAGAATTTAGTGATTTTTGTCAGCAATATGGGATACACATTTCATTTTATTCCGCATATCATCCACAAGGAAATGGCTAGGCTGAGTCCAGTAACAAAAGTCTGATCAAGATTCTCAAGAGAGTCTTGGACAAGAATAAGAAGGCCTGGGACTCAAAGTTATGGTGGGCATTATGGGCTGACAAGGTAACTATAAAGAAGGCCATAGGTTGTGCTTCATTTGATTTGGTATATGGAATAAGTGCTAGATTACCTCAAAATAATCTATTGCAGATGTATAAGTTCATTCTAGGCATATGGTGAAGATTTGAATGATGAGATGAGAATAAGAATGGATGAACTGATCCAGTTGGAGGAGGTGAGGAGAGATGCACATGAAAGAAATGAGGCATTGTAGAGACAATGTAAGAATTTGTTTGATAGGAGGGCTACTCAAATGAGTTTTGATGTTGATGACCTTGTCCTAATCTGGAATGCAAGGTTAGAAGATAAGGGGAAGCATGGAAAATTTGATCCAATTTGGTTGGGCCCTTATCTTATTGAAAGCAAATGGGGGATAGATTCTTATGTCCTGAAAGATTTAACTGGTGGTACTTTGGAATTACCTGTTCATGGACAATTCTTAAAGTTTTACTTCTCTTGAAGTATCTTTTCCATGAGCAGTAGTTTAGGTTTTCCCCTGTACAGTTGTCTTTTTTTTCTTTTTGGGTCAAAATTTTGAGTTGGTCTGCTCTTCTAGGAGATTCTAGCTTGCTTGTTGTATCTGTAGGAGATACACGTCCCCAAGTATGAGCCACTATTAGCACCGGTGAAATTTTTCATGGCTATGACATTTTTTTGCTGGTCTCTATAGTTGTTTTTAGGTCTTTGGCTCAAACCCTAGGTGAAATTTTTGAAAACCTAGCCGTTGTAGTGAAAAACCCTAAAGTGCCCTGGGCTTGTTCTAATTTTGCGTTACTTTATTCAGGCCACTTAAAACTCTAAAATACACGTGTTTAAATGTTACCCCCTTTTTCACATGATCGTGTGAACCTTTTTTATGTTATGTGATCTTGTGACTAATGTTTTTCAGGGCCCTTTTAATAATTGTCAATTTTCCTAAGTCTCCCAGGTTAATTTTTCCTAAGTTTGGAGCCCGGCAGTGTTTTAATTTTTCTTAAGTTAGTGCCTAAATATTTCCTATGTTTTTGGCTTAATATTTCCTGGGCCTGACTCTCTCTGACACCATCTTAATCCTATGGTTGTCATAAGTTCACAAGGGTTTTGTCAGAGGCTTGCGATCTTATGCCAACCATTGATTCTCTTTGTGACGTAGCATTTCAGACAGGTGGGTCCAAAGTGACACATAAGTACAAATGGAAATTTGTGATTGGTCCATAGGTGAATGACTAGATATGTTGTCAGTGGGACCTAGTTTTTAGAGGTTCAATGGGTTCTGACACTTGCAGAGCATCGATGGTCAGCGTGTAATCTGATGGGTTTTTTCTGACACATGCGAACTTAAGACAGTTGTTGATCTCTTTCGGTGTTAGAGGGTTGTCAGAGTAGGGTAAGATTCTTCATCTGATGGTTGTCTTATGATATAAAGGAATCTTGGAAGTCTATGTGAAGATAAGACAACCGTCGATCTTCTTGATGCGGGCCCAGTAAATTTCTCAATCTTTTGGCAGTTTGGATAAGTTTTGGCAGTTTTGATGAATGCTTGCTTTGTTCGCTGGTTCATGTGATGTTTTGGTGAAGGGTCTAAAGACTTAGCAATTTGGTGAACAATGTTTGCATATTAGCCAAATAATTTAGTCGTGCTCTCAAAGTTCTCACAAATGGGCAAAGGTTTTTTCAATCGCGTATTCGCCAGATTCTTATAAAGTAAAAACATAACCTGGGAAAAGGAAAAGCATCTAATGGTCACAATATAAACCAAGTTTAGATTTAAATGTGGGTCATTGATACGTCAGTAAGCACCATAAAGTAGCCATTCTTTGTAGATTTGAAAATTTGAATGCTTTCAAGCGATAGAAAGGACCAGAATTGAATGTTTCGATGATCGAACTTAATAGAAATGATTTGCAGTTGTTGTGGTGTGGTCCAGTGTGTCTGATGATTATTTATAGAGAGTTTTGTACTGTGAGGGGATGGGTTTACTTGCTCAAAGCATGTTGTAGGGGTCAAATCAAATGGATTTGCAAGAATTTCTTGATCTTCAGTACATTTCCAGAAGAATTACCATAAGTGAAAACTAAATTTTAGATCTGATTGCTCAGGGTTGTTTGGTTTTCCCTCCAATGTATTAATTTCTAATCTGTTTGAATTGTTTGGTGGGTGGAAACCCTAACCCTTACCCTAGTTATCCATAGCTTGTTTCATCCTAACCTGTTTGGGATTCCAAGATAACCAGTGGTATTTAATGTTGAATTTTTTTAATTTGTAAGGGTTCTAGTTTTGAAGTTCAAAAAATAGTCCCTTGTTTCTGGTCCCAAGGGTTTTGTAATAGTTTTTGATTTAGTGTATGTTAAAAAAGAATAAATTTGCATGTCTAAGCTATAGTTTGCAAGCAGGGTGCCTTGTGATTCATTGTATACATAGAAGGAATTCATCATACTTAATACAAATATTTGATTCTTATCTCTCCTTTATGTCAAGTCAAGTAAGCTTTGAGTTTTCTAACTCATTATATATTGGTTTTATGTATGTATCTTCATTCTTGAGTTCTGATCTAGGATTGGATTAAACTATGCTCTAGGTGGGATTATGGGTTTTCCCTTGTCTATATAAGGATGTCTTGTAAGCAGTAAAGATTAGGATAATTGTATTTATGGCTATGAATTCTCTGATGTTCTAAAATTTGTGTGTCTTTGTGTCTAAGGAATCTTGACCGATGGATGAGGCACTAGCCTAAATGAGTATCTCTCTTGTTAACATACACTGGTTGAAGTTATTGCATCCCAAATTTAGTGTATGTTAAAAAAGAAGAAATTTGCATGTCTAAGCTATAGTTTGCAAGCAGGGTGCCTTGTGATTCATTGTATACATAGAAGGAATTCATCATACTTAATACAAATATTTGATTCTTATCTCTCCTTTGTGTCAAGTCAAGTAAGCTTTGAGTTTTCTAACTCATTATATATTGTTTTTATGTATGTATCTTCATTCTTGAGTTCTGATCTAGGATTGGATTAAACTATGCTCTAGGTGGGATTATGGGTTTGCCCTTGTCTATGTAAGGATGTCTTGTAAGCAGTAAAGATCAGGATAATTGTATTTATGGCTATGAATTCTCTGATGTTCTGAAATTTGTGTGTCTTTGTGTCTAAGGAATCTTTCCCAATGGATGAGGCACTAGCCTAAATGAGTATCTCTCTTGTTAACATACACTGGTTGAAGTTATTGCATCCCAAATATTGAAATCAATAACCTTTCTTAGTGTTAAGTCTTTGGTTGTGTGGTTTTGTCACCCAATAGTAATGGAGAGTCAATGAATGTGAGGTTAGCATTTAGTACTTTCTTACTATCAATTTGTTATTTAGACCCAGTCTTTGGTGTGTGAAGTATAGTTTTCACTAGGTTAGGTGCACCTACCTTGGTTTTGCAGAGCCATAAGTGAAGAGGGTAGTCTTGCCCCTATAGTTGGTCTAGTTACCTTAAGATCCATATACATTTTGGAACTAACCAATCTTAAATTCAACCTAAGGGTATATTGGTAGCCTAAGAGCATATGCGTCCATTTTGAATACCAAAAACTTGATCAAAACAAAATCAATAACCAAGAACAACTTTTAGAAAACCTTTCTCTTAACTCATATTCATTCAGTGAATGCATGAGTGTAGACATCTCCCCATTGCTGAATATCTTTTCTAACTATGGTTAAAACTAGAGATTGCATGAACACCTTTTCTCTCTAAGTCACCAGAGAAATCACTTAACCTTGGTCAAGTAATGAGAATAATCATCAACCACTGATTAGAATCTGATCCAACGGTCATCGCTAAGTCACCGTAGTTTTTGTAACTTAACCACTTCATTGGGAGATCTAGAGATAACTAGGTCACTAAATCACTGACTGCCAGAGATATAACTGTCAGGATAATGAGAACACGTGACTAATGAAATCACCAAGTTGTAGGATAAATGAACTAACCACTGATAAACCTTCAGATCTAGTGACCAGAATAAAAAACCATCACCTCGCACTTGCAGATTCAGCGACCAACTGCAGATCTCAATATAGATTTGAATACTATATCAATTCCATACTTCTTTCAGAGATCACTCGGCTAAAGGCATTTTGATCTAGAGACCTAGAGACTATAGTATCTTTTGCAAGAATTTATCATAGTAGTCATTAGATCTCACAATGATAATCTAGAGACCTAGTGACTAAAGGGAACTGTTAAGTCGTTTAAGAAGAAGTAATATTCTTTCATCCTAAGGAGATCATGTGACAAGAGGTTTTGGTTAATTGCTAATAAAAAAGGAATATACCAAATCAACTAGGAGATTGAGTGACTGTCTGGGAGGACAAAAGCACACATGCCTTAAAAGATCCTTTAAGTGATTGAAAAAGGTAACAGCCAAATAGACTTGGATAAGCATTTTTTAGGGCTTTTTTGGATTTTTTAAGGCAATGAGACTTGAAACCTAGGGTTTTCACCTAAAATGAGACTTGGAGCTTTTGGGGCTAGAAAAACTGGAAGCTTAAACCACAAAGAATCAGGACAGAGAGCAAAAAACAAAATTTTTGAAAAGAAAAACATTGAAACTAGAAAGACTACCTATAGTGGCTCTATTTGAGGATGTTTAAATGAGAGTTTAAGCAAGAACTTCAGATCTCTGGGAAAGCAAACCAAAAAACACCTAACCTAAAACAAGGACAAAAACTAACAACTGAAAGGAAACAAGACTATACAATTTTACAAGAAATTTACATGTGCATCAAAAACCAGAACTCTCAGTTGAAAAAGGGCTTTAAGAATTTCCCATGCACTAGCAACTCAAAGACTTCTCCATCCATATTTTTAATCAAGTAAGAATCCTTTCCAAAACCTTCATGGATTATATAGGGACCAAGCCATAATGATTCAAATTTCTTATGTTTTCCCTTATCCTCTGCTCTCACATTCCATTGAAGCAATAGGTCATCTTTTTTGAATTTTTTGGCAATATCTCTTTTGTCAAAGAGGTACTTCATTCTCTATTGCAACTTGATATTTATCCTTTAACTTTCCCTTCTTATTTCATCTAATTTAGTCAATTGCATGATTCGGTCTTGCATTGGTCTTGATACATCCAATTTCTCATCTTGCATAAATTTATAGACTGGAAGAAAATTATTTATGGGTAACCTTGATTGTAAGCCATACACAAGTTCAAATGGAGACTTCCCGGTAGCTTTCTTTATTGTAATCCAATCTGCCCATAGAGAAAACTTCAATTTTTTATGCCAAGCTCTTTTATTTTTCTCAAGTGTTTTCTTCAAAATTGTCAAAATGCTTTTGTTACTAGATTCAACCTATCCATTTGCTTGAGGGTGATAGGGAGATGAATAAGATGTCATGATTCCACGGTCTTTACAAATATCCTTGAATTAATTTGACCTAAAAGACATTGCATTATCAGTGATCAACTTCATGGGGACACCAAATCTAGTCAAAATATTACCTAGTAAGAAATCAATCACTATTTTACTTGTTTCCTTTTTTGTGGGAATAGCTTATATCCATTTCATGAAATAGTCAGTTGCAACAAGTATCCAACTGTGTCCTCCACTTGTTTTTTCAGCAAACTCACCTATTAAATCCATTCCCCACATCGTGAATGGTGCTTCTGCAACTATTGGATTTAACAATAATGCTCCTGAGTACTTTAACTTAGAAGAAAACTTTTGACAAGCCTCATATTTCTTAACAAACTGGAAAGAATCTTTAAACAATGTAGGCCAAAAATAACTAGCCCTTAAAATCTTGTGAGCAATAGTCTTTGTTGAATAATGTCCCCCACAAACACTAGCATGCATTTCATTCAAGATCTTTTCTACCTGATATTTGTCAAGGAAAAACAACAAAATTGCATCTCTATTTTTCTAGTACAAATCCCCTTGTATCAATGTGTACTTCTGAGCTTGTAATTTCAAGGTTCTCTTTTGATTGTCAGTCATATGCTCTAGACATCTGGCATTCTTAATGAAATATACAATATCAACATAATATGGCTGCATCTCAATACTTGTTATTGTCATGGTTGATGTTCCCTCATTGTTAATCTAGACCAAATCCATGTTCTCTTTAGTCATTAGTTTTGCCAAACCTAGTGCTCTTACTAGCTTGGTGATATGGATTTCCAAATTGAATTCTTGAATCCTGGTGATCCACTTACATCTTTTACCAGTAACCTCTGACTATGTAAGAACATCCTTGACTGCTACATGTGGAACATATGCAATAACCTTAGCAAAAACTAAATAAGGTTTGAAAGATTTTACAACTTTTACTAATGCATATGCTTGATTTTCCATCATTTCATAATTTAATTCAGTAGCCTGCAAGGATTTACTAAAAAATGCAATCGGATGCTCAAAAGTTTCTTCATCCTTTTGTAACAGTACAACATCAATAGTGTGAAATGATGCAAAAGAGAAAAGTGAGAAAGGCTTTCTGTAATTAGGAGATTTCAATATAGGGGCTTCTTGAACAACTTCTTTAATTTTGTCATAGGCACTTTGAGCTTCAGCAGTCCATTGGAATTTAACATCCTTTTTGAGTAACTTAACTATTGGCTTGACAATTTCAGCAAAGTTGGCAATGAACCTCCTCACAAAATTGATTTTTCCCAAAAAATATTGCACACCCTTGAGATTTTTGGGTGCAGTGACCTTCTTGATTGCTTCCACTCTCTCTCGATCAATTCTTATTCCTTCTTTTGATACAATGTGTCCCAACAATTTTCCTTCTTTGACTGTAAAATTACACTTCTTTGGGTTCAGGGACACACCATATTCTAGAGCTTTGTTAAAAATCTTTTCAAGATGTGAACAATGATCCTCAACCCTTTTGGAATAGGTAGTCATGTCATCCTAGTACACAACCATAAATAAGTCAATATACTCTTTGAAAGCAACATCCATGGCTCTTTGAGAAGTTGCTCCAGCATTCCTAAGGCCAAATGACATTTTGACATACACATAAGTTACCCAAGATGTTGTGAATGTTGTTTTAAATTGCTCAAATTTTTTTACAAGCACTTGGTTATATCTAGAGAAACTATCCATCATAGAAAGTAATTCACACCTAGTGACTTTATGCAACATTGCTTCCATATTGGGTAGAGAATAGATGTCTTTTAATGATGTAACATTTAGGTTTCTAAAATCCACACATAACCTAATATCACCATTTTTCTTTCTAACTAGGACTAGGTTAGATACCCATGTTGAGTGCCTTATAGGCTGAATTATCCTTGCATCACTTAATTTGACCAGCTCCTGTTTCATTTTAGGAGCCAATAATGGATTAATAGGTCTTTGTTTCTGCCTAAATGGCCTAACATCTTGTTTCAATGGGATCTCATGTTGGAAAAGGTCCTCTCTACAATATTTTAGGTCATCATAAGACTATGCAAACACATGCTTGTGTTTCATTAACAACTTGATTAGATTATATCTTATTTGAGGATCCAATCCTTTCCCAATATAGACCATTTGAGGTGTGTTATATGATCCTAAGTTTACTTCCTCCAAATCTTCTATTTTACCATTACTAGTTTTTAGCATGTGGTCATCTTGACTACTATATAATGCTTTTAATTAAATCAAACCCTTAGGAATATGATTTGTATTCAACTAGATCACCTCATTTCCCATGACCATATCTTTACCATCAATTTCCTAAACTAAAGTGTTGCAGTCTATAATTTGATCTTCATACACGTCAAGGCAATGAATAAATTTTAAAATATCATGGTCATCTTAAAAAACTTGCCAATTGTAAATATTATCTAGAACAATAGGCCTACCTTTTATTTCAACTATTGATACTCCAGACAAGGTTACATCATCTCCTTTTAAGGAAACATTAGCTAAAAAATCAGCCATCATGTTTTTGGACCTTTCCACCCAACAAATGTTGAAAGCATCAAACAATTCAATCTGATCCCAAATAACATGCTTATATAGCTTTAGTTTATCATTTTTGATAGCATACTTGGATCTAACTTGTGCCACCACAAGTTCAGAGTCACCAAAAACTTTTAAACATTTTATCCCATGTTTAATGGAAATGTTCAATCCTAAAGTCAATGCTTCATATTCAGCAGTGTTATTTATGCATTGAAAAGTCAATAAGAAGGAATACTTGAAAGTGGTACCTAATAGAGATATGAATAGAACCCCAGCTCCTAAGCCTTCTTTTGAACAAGCTCCATCAAAATACATTTGCCACAATCCATTTTGTTGTTGCCATAGTTCTTCAGCTAGTGGATCTGTATCTTCCTTCTGTGGAATGGGTTTTTCCACTCTAAAATTCTCCATATCAACATCCACACAACAATTTAGATCGTCAACATCAGTTAGTTCAATCATGTGTGGGGTTCTATTTTCTCTGGATACTTTCACATTGTTTCCATCAATGTTAAAAGTTGCAGAGGATAAATCACACTGGATACTACCTCCCATCGAAGCACTACACTTTCTAGATAATAACATTCCATAGTGAGGTGGGATATCAACCACTAAAACAATCATAGTTAATAGCTTATCTAGGAAAGTTGCCAACCTATAGGGTAGTACTCTTATAGTACCAACTGTAATACCCCAAAAATGGGCTATAGGTTCATTAACCTCCTACATCTTCAATTTGAATGAAATCAACATCAAAGTCCTAACCTAAGCCACATCTGCACATTATCGAATCCTAATTGATCATCCTAAATTCTGCATCAGGGAATATTCTTAGAAATATTCCTAATTTATCATAATTATTCTTAATTTAATAATTATTTGGTGATAAATCTTGTTTATCCTAAATTTTGATTAATTGAATATTCTGAATATTTAATTAATCAAATTTAATACTGCCACTTAATCATTTAATTACATTTAATAATATTTATTCCTAAATTATATTATTTAATTTTGACAATAAATCATAAATCTTATGACTAATTGATTAAGTATTTGTTTAATTAATTAATGTCAGTTGTCAATATTTAGTAATATAGTTTTTGAATAAAAGTTTGATTTAATAATTGATTAACCCATAAATCAATTGTTTTAATTTTAAAATCAGTTAAGTTGAGAATAAATCACTTTATTTTTAATTAATTTATAATTAAATTATGCACAATCAGAAAATCAAGGAACTAAAAATTAACAATCAATTTTAAAATTGAAACTCAACATCTGATGATGAGTTGAAAAAGAGAACTAAAACTCTATTTTGAGATAAAAACTGCTTTTGCATGATTTTATGAATTAATTATTCCTAATTTCTTGATAACTCAAAAATCAACCTGAGTTTATCAAGAGTGATGTATGTCTTTTTTCAATGCATCCTCAAAGCCCTAGATTTCTATAAAATCAAGGCTCAGCTCTTCACAAAGGTTTGGCAATCAATACTCGAATTTGCACAATTACTCTGGCAAATTGGCTATTGAAGGATTGAACACTTGCGACAGGTGATTTGTGAGATCTTTCATAGTTGATCATGGCTTTTGCATAGTTTTGTATCATAGTTTTCATATTCATCCATAGCATTCTTAGATTAAATCTGCACTCAATCTCAATTTCATTTCTAGCTTAGATTCATTAAGTTTCTCATTCTTATTGCACAGAAAATACAAAAATATAGATTAATCTGCATTCATATAGTTTTTCATTATTTGCATTCAAATCCTTCATTTTGGTGTTGCATTGGCACTGATCTTGATTTCAATCTATGAACATCATACTTGCACCTACTAGAAGGCAGTAAATCGCTTGGTTAGCATAGTTTCAATTACTTGCAGATTTTAGTTTTTGCTAACCTCTAATGTTTTATTGAAGCGTTGTGTCTACAGCTAGGTACAAAACTTACACACACATTTTTGGCACCCATTGTGGGGCCTTGAAATGTATTTCCCTTCTATTCTATCAATCTTGTATCATTTCTCTATCAAAACTCCCCTGCTACTGCCTATTCTGGTGTTTTTGAAGCAGTTTTTGAGGTTAAGGGTTTCAAGTTTTTTTTTTAGATCTAGTATTCTCTGTAGGATGTATTTTTAATTTTCTATCTATATTTTTGTACATCTCTAGACAAATTCTTGCGTGTGATTTTTCATAACACCGTACGAAGTTTTTTTGGTTTCAGCACTTCCTCGTGCAAGACTTCATCTTTTGTCACATGGGACTATACTTCCTTGCGCGGGACCGCATCCTGATTCGCACAAGATTTTACTCCAGAGACATAGAATTTGCAAATCCATACTTTTAGATTATTGATTTCTAACACTTATGGTTTACTGTTGATTTGTCTTGATTTTGTAGTTTCGCATGTGTGCTAATCTTTGGATTGCAGAGCGTTGGAACTAAGGTATTTTCCTTGAGCTGATAATCTTTTGATTTGGATTAAAATAAACTCTCACATGTCAGGCTTGTGTGACTTTTCTTGCTTTCATATCACAGACTTCATTTTGGGCTATAAAATGAACATAGATTTGCTTTTTGCATATCTGTTACACATAGTAAATAGGCCCTATGAACACTATTTGTGGATGATCTTGAGAGACTGAACTTCTTTTGCTTGTTTATTCATGTGAAGCTCTTCTTGACAAAGGATCCCCTTGTAGGTAGGGAGGTTACTGAGAGCGTCTCATATTCTACTAGATTTATGCATCTTCAAATTTTGATTGATACATTCTCTCTCCAAAGAGGTTGATAGATCATAAGCAGTTGACATCATAGATCTTTGTGAGATAATCTTGGTCTTAGCATGTCAGATTAATCTATCTACTTTGTTTTGGTTAAAAGTGAAAAGGCTAGAGGACTATGCTCTACTCCCTTTTTTGGTATTATCAGAAACTCAGATCCTTGAATCTGGAACTAGTCTCCATGTGGTATCTTTTGTGAGTCACCTTTAGAGAGGGTTAATCATAGAAGACATTCCCTTAATTGGGTCAACCACATGGATGGAACCTCAAGTGGTAATAGCCATTTTCACCATGGTAGCAGTAGCCACTATATAAATGTCCTTGTGGAAGAAATCTTCACAGGTGTGGTCTCTTGTTGGGCTATCAGATCTCTCTAGCAGCTCCTGATTAATTAAATTCTTAGACTATGTCAAAACCCTGGTGTGCTTGGATTAGAGTTTTCCCTCTTGAGATTAAAAAATCTGTAGAGTCAAACCATTACTAAAAACCCTAGTGAGGCCAATTTTTCATTTTCTAGGAATATGTGTGTTATTGAAAAACTTTTTGGAACATACACAAGTAGTATTTCTAGGGATTAGCACAATAAGTCACTATTTCTTGTTCATGCACAAGGTTTCTTTTGCCCTTGTTCATTGTTTTCATATGATTATTTTCTTCCCTTCCTTTCTTTTCTGGTGTGAGAACTAGATATTTTATCAGAGAATAGCCAACATTGTGTCTTGAAATCTGTATCTTAAAATCTATGCCAAAACTATCAAATTGTGTCCTTTTATCATGCAAAATTTCAACTTTCTAAGCATTCTCTCATGCAAAACAACACACTCTCACATGTAGCCTAGTACTTCCTCATGTGAAATGACATTCTCTCATGTGAACCTGTCCTAAAATTTGTGAAACAAAGAGCTTATTACTGCTAGTTGGTCAACTTTTCGTTAGATCTGATTTTTGTCTGGGGTCTGTATGCCTATTTCCCTATTGCACACTATCTAAAATTGCATGTCTAGAGTTGAGAAACACATCTTGGAATCTTTCAAACAAATCATTGTATCAAAAATAGAGCAAAGCCTATAACAAATCCATTTATTTTCCTAAAGTAGTCTCTTGAGTCTGATCTAGCCTTCTGATTTTTTAATTTGAGTCTTTTTCATCTTATGTCAAAACCTTGTCAAAATTATCTTCAAAATTCAAGCTTTTTACTAAACGGCTAAGTGTTGTGAGCTCATGCCTACCTTCTATTGGGTGTCTACCCATACTACTATGGCATAGTATCATTCACCTACATCTGATCTAATCTTTAATCACTTCAAATCTTGACAAGGTTGTGGCACTTGATCTTCTTGAATCAATTCATTCTTCATTTGTCTTCATCTTATTCTTTTGTTTCACCCAAGGTTAATGGTGGAAACTAGAGCTTCCTCACACAAGAAATCTAGAGAAGCACTCAATACTGTCCCTTTGACTACTCACAAGGGTCCAACTCTTGAGCAACTCTACAATTCTAGTCTTTACAAAGATGACGGTCTTGGTAATTTTTGATTGAAAACTAGTTACATACCCCCTCCATCAACTCATGGAGGTAATCAACAAACTCCTCCTCAATCTATCCCATGAAGTCCTAAAAATCCTAACATGTCTCATGGAGGGACACATCACATGTCTCAAGGATGTCACTCTCAACATGGTGTGGATCAAGAACCTACACCTTCTGAAATTGCTCGATATCAAAATAATGATGACTTCAAGAAAATGATGAGGCATTTCCTAAAAGAAGATAGAGAGGCATATTTTCTAGAGTTATCTAATCAAGGAGCTAAAATTCCTCCCAACTTTAATGTTGAAGATATCATTATGCATGAGGAAGAAACCCCTATTATGTCTATGATGAAATAGATGCATCTCATGCAAGTCAAACTTAACAAACTTGAAAAAGAAAAGGAACCTAAAGAGTTCTCCATGGAGGCTCTATGCCCTTTTCCATTTGATAAAGACTTGTACATGCCACCATTCCCTAAAAAAGTGGAAATGCCTAAGTATGATAAGTATGATGGAAACTTTGATCCTCGAGATCATGTTAGAGAATTGTGTACTCAATCTATAGAGTTCATGCACAAAGGTCAACTTACTTAATGCACCTTTTCCCTTGATCTCTGGGAGGGTCAACCATTCATTGGCTCTCTAGAATACCTCCTACTATCAAAAATTTTGAGGAGTTAATCAAATTTTTCTGTCAACAATACTCCTACAATATTCAACATCTGGTCACCATGATCAACATATGCAATCTGAAACAATACTTAGGAGAACCATTCCTGACTTTTCTCAAAAGATTGAGGAAGAATTTTTCTCTATATGCCAGACCCATTCCAAAAACTAAGAAACTAGAAATCTTCATCAACAATCTTGTTCCAGAAATCAACTACCACTCGCTAATGCAAAATCATACATCCTTTGATAAGATGGCAAAAAATGCAATAAAAAATGAGAAAATACTTGTGCAAAAAGGAGACATATCACTTCAAAAGGACAAGTATGAATTTGGATATAGTTCTAAAGATTAGAACAAAAATTGGAATAAGAATAAAGGCATCATCATAGATGGTGTTGTTGATAATATTTGTGCCCCATCTAAGGCACCTGATTTCAATCTCATCATTGGCACCCAAGCCATCAAAGCCACTAAAGCTAAAACATTTGAATCTAACAAAAACTCATCTGATTATAGACCTTGGGCTACAGATCCTAATCACAAATTCACAACTCTTGGAGAGTCCTTGGAATCTACCATGAAAACTCTATTGGCAAACAAAATCATCTACTTTCTTGAGATGAAAGTCTTTGATCGTGAACCTAAACCGAAATGGTAGAGGGAGAAAGATTTTTGTGAATTCCATCACAATAAAGGTCATAAGACTAATAACTGCATTCACTTGAAGCACATCATACAAGATAAAATTGATAATGGATAAATCATGATTGACAATCATAAGGGCAATAATGATCATACAACATTTATAGAATCATTTCCTAAACATGGTAAAGAAGACTCTTCTTCTCAATCTAATATGGGTGCTAAAGTCAATTATGCCTACTCTGGAAACAATGTTGTTATCAATATGGTTGAACCAAGTCTATCTTAGTGTTGCAATGTCATCACAATTGTAAGAAGAGATAGAGAAAATCAATTAGAAAACACAATTACTCAAATGCAAGCTCTGACACACCTACAAGGACAAATACCAGATTCATCAAATGTCCCTAAGGTGCCTTTCAATCTTTCATCTACTTCTAAACAGAAGGCTACATCTAAATCTTCAAATCCTAAAGACATGAGGCCTACATCATACAGTATTGTCCAACAACTCTAGCATACAAATGAAAAAATCTCCATGTTTGATTTTCTTTGGATATATCTAGCTTATAGAACCATTCTAGACAAAGCTCTGCTTGGATCCAATGTTCCTAACAACCTTGATTTAAATAGATTCTAGACTATGGTTGGTCATCTTACATCTCCATAGTATATCTCCTTTTCAGAGGAAGATGATAACTCCTAGAGTCATCCACATAATCAGCTCTTGCATATTGAAGTCTTGATCCAAAACTATCATGTCAAATGTGTGTTGATAGATGGGGGTGCTGGCCTAAACATTTGTTCTTATAGCTTGATCACACAATTGGGATTTTTAGAGCTGTCTATTGATCCTAGAAAGAAGATAACTATCAAATCCTATGATGAACAAGAGAGATATTCTAAAGGCACCATTGTCTTACCTATCAGAGCAAGTCTAGTAATCAAAGATACTACATGTCAAGTTCTTGATCTACCTTTGAATTACAACATCCTTCTAGGGAGACCCTGGATCCCTAAAATGAAAGCTATTCCTTCTACATACCATCAGTGTTTGAAATTTCCTTATGAAGGAGTAGAGGTGATGATTCTATTTGATCTATATACAACTTGCAATGCATTGAAAGAGAGTGTTGATAAACTCATTCCTAATAATAGAGAATCTTCCACTAAGCAACTAGACATTGCATCAACATCCAAGATGGAAGACATTGCTAGAGGTTAAAATCAAAGAAAATGGTATGAGAGAATATACGATAGAGCCAGTCCTATCTTTGACATCTCTCCCTATCTCTCCTAAGTCTTATGGAAAAACTCTAAAACAGTCTAAAATTGAGTCTAAACAACCTCTTGAGGCATATAAAGGAAATTTTGTTGTAGAAAAAGTATCTAAACAAGAGTTTGAAGAGGGTAAAGTTGTACTTGCATGGCTATACAAAGATTAATCTAAATCTCAAGTTGTCCAAAAATGTGACTCTAAAACACCAAAGATCCCTTCTAAGTCATATGGCCCAGGTGATAAAATGATAGCTAAAATGGGATATCCAGGTAAAGGACCTCTAGGAGTAAGAGAAAAAGGTCTCATGGCACTTGTTTCACACATGGGTAGGTCAAACAAGGATACTGCTAGCTCGGGCTTTAAAAAGAAACCCTTTTACCTCAAGGGTAACTATTCTCATGTCATAGAGAAAATCGCACAAGGAGAAGCCCCTCTTAAGAAGGAAGAAACTAAGTCATTAGATAGTGATTCAAATAGCTTAGAGATCATTCCTTATGAGCATTTTCCTAAAGAAATCAAAGACCATCTTGATGCAGAGGATGATCCAATCAAATGGATTAATGTATTCGACACATGAGAACCTTCTATGGAACAAGAGATAGTTGCAACACAAGAACTAGCTAATCTTGAAGCTAGTCAAGTAGACCAAGAGGAAGGCAGTAGTTATTCCAAAATGGATTCCCATGAGTATGAATTCAAATTAGAAATTGAGGGTAACCCTTTTGGGGGTATTCACCTTGACTTTACTCATGTCCTAAGATTTCCTAGAAGTCCTGAATTAGAAGATGAATCTAATGACTATGAATGGGGAGTCATTCCTAAGGAAGATGAGCTTATTATAGAGAAACATGTTGATGTTATTCACCAATATGTATCTAAACCCAATGTAAGTCTAGAGTGAAATAATGAACTTAATGAGTCTAATCCACCTATGGATGAATTGAAATCCCACAATGACATTGAGCCTATTCATGAATTGAACATCTTAAGTTGTAATATCACCTTCAAACTCAAGCATTAGGTCAGTACCAATGATGATAGATCCATATCTGTAAACACCATCTCCCAATCTTTTCCCACCTTGACTATCCAACTTCTTGACCTTCTTGACCAAACTTCCACAAATATGAGCCAAGGTGTTTATACCTTTCCCAATGACTATGCCCTTGCTTGCTACCTAAATGTAGTTGAGCATATGAGGACTTCCACTAGTGAATTGAATGTTAGCATGATAGAGTCGAACATCAAGTATCTTAGTCAAAAGAATAAGAATAAAAAGAAAAAGAAAAGGAGTTCTGAGGATGAAAACCACTTTGTGGTAGTCTCAGAACCTACAAAAGTAAAAATAAAAGACATATCCAAAGGTGAAAACCTCTCTAAGGTGCCTAAGGATGAGATATTTGATGTTCTTCTGAGTCATTTATAGGATAGATCTCCAGTTCTAATTGAGCCCACTCAATCTATCAACTTGGGAATAGCAGAGGAACCATAGTTGATCCAAGTAGCACAATCCTTATCAGAAGAAGAAAAATAAAATTCACTACATTCCTAACAAAGAAAAAGATCAACTTTGCATGGAAATATTCAGATATACCAGGGTTAGACCTTGATCTTATAATGCACCACCTATCTATTGCTCCTGGAGTAAAACCTGTCAAGCAAAAATTAAGAAAGATGCATCCTCATGTTGCACTATTGGTCAAAGATGAATGAGAAAAACTACTAAAAGCTGGATTCATCCATGTTATTAACTATGGTAAATGGATCTCAACTATTGTACATATTTCTAAACCAGATAAATCAATTAGAGTGTGTACAGACTTTAGAAATGTAAACAAAGCATACCCTAAGGATAATTTTCCACTACCTAACATTGATATGATAGTGGACATGACTGTGGGTTTCAAGATGTATTCTTTAATTGATGGTTTTTCTGGATATAATCAAATAAATTTTTTTCCAGAGGATCAAGAGAAAACTACTTTCACATGTGCAAGAGGTACCTTCTATTGGAATTTCATACCATTTGGGCTTAAAAATGTTGGTGCTACATATTAGAGAGCTATGACATCTATTTTTCATGACATGATGCATCAAACTATGGAGGATTATGTTGATGACACTTTAGAAAAATCTATGATAAGAGTTGAACATCTAAATGACTTGAGAAAGATACTAGATAGAATGGAAAAATTTAGTCTCAGACTAAATCCTAAGAAGTGTGCTTTTGGTGTCACTTCTAAAAAGCTCTTAGGATACATAGTTTCAAAGAAGGGCATTGAAGTTGATTTAGCAAAGTATAGGCTATAATGGAGATGCAACCCCTGAAGAATATTAGTCAAATGAGAACATTATAAGGGAGGGTACAATCTATCAGGCATTTCATATCACAACTTGTGGATATGTCATATTCTTTTATGACAACATTACATAAAGGTGTGACTTTTTCATGGAATGAAGAATGTGAGAACAAATTTAACCATATCAAGAAATATCTATCAAATCCTCCTATATTGATGCCTCATATTTAAGGGAATCTATTGATCCTATATGTCTCCGCAATAGATACGTCATTGGGGGCATTGCTAGCACAGCATGATGATAAGAAAAAGGAAAGAGCTATATACTATATCAGTAGAACTTTGGTTGCATATGAGAAGAACTATTCAATGACTGAGAAAGCTTGTCTAGTTGTGATCTTTGCATCATAGAAATTGAGACATTATATGTTAGCTTATACCACACATTTGGTAGCTAAGATTGATCCACTAAAGTACCTACTAAGAAAAGCTTCCCTCATAGGTAGATTAGCTAAATGGGTCATGCTCTTAAGTGAATTTGACATTGAATATGTTGAAAGAAAAGCTATTAAAGGACAAGTTATTGTGGATCAATTAGTAGATGCACCTATGTTTGATGATAAACCAATGCAAATGGAGTTCCCAGATTCCTCTATCATGAATCTTTCTTCTAGAGAATGGAAAATGTTCTTTGATGGCTCCTATACACAGAATGGATCTGGAGTAGGCATATTGTTTATCACACCTCAAAGATAATCCATACCTAAAGCATTCAGATTAAAGTTTCCTTGCACAAACAATATTGTTGATTATGAATCCCTTCTTAATGGCATCAAAATAGTAATTGAGTGGAGAGTGACAGAGATACACATTCATGGAGACTCACAACTTGTAATCCATCAAGTCAATGATGTGTACTAAACTAAAGATGAAAAGCTCATTCCATACAAGATAATGGTAGATGATCTAAAGAAATAATTCATATCTATCACCTTTGAGAAAATACCTAGAACAAAGAACAAGATTGTCGATGTAATGGCAATGCTATCTACTTTATTACAGTAGCTTGAACATTAACTACACTATGAGGTCATGGTGGAAGCACTATCTTATTCTGCATATGATTCCCCTGAAACCTACATGATCTACATTATTTTTGGTCATGATTCATCTCGATACAAAAACATTTTCTCCTATCTCCAAGATGAAATCATTCCCAATACTTTTAACCATGATGAAAAGAGATACCTTATCTGCAATGCATCTTGGTATGTCATCATTGGTAATGATCTGTACAAATGAGGTCTAGATGGTACACTACCTAGATGTTTAGAACAAGAAGAGTCTCAATGTGCACTAGAGGAAGTCCATGAGGGTATATGTGGGTCACACTTGAATGGTTTAACACTAGTTCAAAAACTTATTTGGGCTAGGTACTATTGGCTTGAAATGGAGAAAGATGAAATCAAGTTTGCTAAGAACTGTCAAAAGTGCCAAGTACATGGTAACTTAATTCATGCTCTAGGGAGAGATCTAATTCCCTTTACTACACAATGGCCTTTTCACCAATGGGCATTTGATCTTATAGGATCTATACATCCTCATTCTTCTAATGGACATACCCATATCATAACAGCTACATACTATTTCACAAAATGGGTAGAAGTAGTTCCCTTAATACAAGCAAGTGGGAAACAAATATCTATGTTCATCTTGAGCTATATCATATGAAGATATGGGATACCTCATTCCATAGTCACAGATAATGGTGGACAATTCAAGAATAAAGATTTAGATGATATATGTGCCAAATTCAAGATTACACAACATTGGTCTTCTATCTACTATCCTCAAGGGAATGGACAAGCAGAGGCTTCTAACAAGAATCTATTGAAAATCTCACACCATACAGTTAATAAGACAGGAATAGACTCACATCTCATGATCAATCCAGCTCTCTAGGCCTATAGAACAAGTATCAGAATGCCCATTGGGTCTACACCTTTCACTTTATTTTATGGGTCTGAAGTGGTACTGCCTATTGAGGTTGAAATCCCATCACTAAGAATCAGAATGCATGGTCTAGTAACTGATGATGACTATAGAGTGTCTAGGGTGCAAGAACTTGAACTACTAGTGAGTGTAGACAAGTAGCATATGATCATCTTAGAGTATATCAGAAGAGAATGTCTAGAGGTTACAACAAGAAAGTCAAACATAGAGAATTTTAGGTTGGTGATCTAGTCTTGAGAGATAATCCTGAAAATCAATCACATAGAGAATGGAAGGGGAAATTTGAACCCAACTGGATGGGTTCCTTTGTTATCACTACTACTTTTAGCTCTGGAGCCTATCAACTCTCAATGACTAAAGGAGAACATCTTTGAGAACCAATCAACGTTCTATATTTGAAGAAATTATATGCCTAAGGAATTCAGTATATGGTAAAATGTCCTGAAAAAATCTGAAAAAGTCCTGAAAAATGAACATCTTGGTGAAAACCTAGCAAATAGGCACCTTGATGATTCACCAAAAAAAATTGTAAAATACCAAAAATATCAAAAAAATTGGAAAAATGAAAAATACAAAAAAATGAGAAAAAGAAAAAGTGCCTTGGTGAAAACTTGGAAACATGCACCTTGGTAGAAAAAATAGAATCTTTTCCAAGATGGTGAAAACCCAACAAATAGGTGCCACTTGTTAAAAAATACTCCATCTATCAGCGCAATCTTGGTCTTTCCCAACTTTCAATCTACTTTAGTCTCTATATATCCTTGTTTCAATAAAGTCGGTCTGTACACTAATCAGCTCAAGCGTCTGTATCCTTTCAATGCTTAACACTTGGGGGCAATCAATGTCATATCTTATGGCCTCTAGTATACTTTAGACATGTCATATCTAGTCAGATTCCTTTGAAGCTTCATCTAATTCAGTCAGTCAATCTCCTCTCCAAAAAGGATTTTGCATCTACAACAACACAATCAACACAAATTGAAAACAATCTATGCTTCTTCATGCTTTTATCTCCTTGTATGCTTACTGATTCGCATTGAGATTTTTGCATATTGTGTCCTTTGAGCTCTTCAATGATGTCCTTTACAGGATTTACAGAGTGATGAATGGGGGCATAATATTTTCTTTGTCTTCTTCTTGTATGTGAAAATCTAACAACTTTGGAAATTATTGATTAAAATGGTGTCCGTTTGTAAGAGCCTCTATCTCAAATTGGATGGCCATGCGTACCTTGACCATTGATACCTAGAAAATTCAAAGAAGTTTGATCTAACTATTTTCTTTTTGAGTGAGTTCTTTCTCCTACTATGAAACATGATCTTGCCTAAGGATGTGAATGATAAAGGGTCACTACAAGTAATTCACATTGGATTTAGAATGATCTCTTGACTATTTGATGTGTTTGAATGCAAGGCATATTCAGGTCATCATGACATTTATGTTATGATGCTTATACAAATTTCTATATCAAAATGGACATGATATTTAGGTCATCCTAGCATTTGTGCCTTGGTTCTTATATCTAATCCGACATTCCAAAAATAAAATTAATATTCATATGTCCATGGTTTCCTAACCAGTGGGTGTTGTATTGATTCTTATGCATACAAATTGATATTCATATGTCTGTGGTTTCATAACTATTGGGCATTGTATTGATTTATCTGGTTACCTAAAAGTTCAATGATGACAACAAATCAACACATGATCAATGACTAGGTCCTAGGCCTAGGTTTGCATTTCATTCTATATTTCATTTTGCACTTTGCATGATCTCACAAATTGCTTGAACACTTAAACGATTCTTCAAAACCAAAAATGCTAAACATGACACAAGGACTAAGCATTGTATGAAGGTTCGTCCAATGAAACAACAAGTAGAATCCTTTTTTAGGATCAAAATCAAAATCTGAGATCATTCATATTATTAACTACTTACATAATCAATCTTTAATCATCACAGGAATCTAGAATTCAACTTAATTGATTATCTTACATCAAACTATCAAAATTTCAACTTGGTCAACTATGGTCAACTCATGGTTTAACCTAGTCAAACTTGGTCTTCAAGACCTCTAAAATGATGCAAAATGCATTTTTGAATGTGTATAACCACTTCTCAAATCAATTAACATGCTTCTAAACTATAACGCTGACTTTTCTTGTCAGATTTCAACTTTAATCCCGAAGGGGGCATGGTATTGCATATCATTCAACTCTATAAATCTAAATCTGTAATCAATCTTTCCTTAGTAATCAAGACAACAACCACATCTAGTTGTTGACTCATCAAAAGTCCTCATCGCTTGGGGCATATCAGATTCATCAAGATCCATATCAATCTGGTATCCTAATCTATCTTGTAAACTATATTAGCTTTTCATAACCATCGGCTCATTAGTGTTGTTTACTTGGTTCTTCGTAACTGATGAGTTCAGGATGTGATACCAATATGATTCTCTTGAGACAATCAAGTCTGGAATTGGTCACTCACTTCTTCGCAATCATAAGGTTTAGAATCAGGCATTTTGGCACTTTTTCATAATCATCGATTCATTGCTGCTATAGTTAACATTATCCTTGGTCATCCAGGACCTAAATCTTGCATCTTTAAATCTTTCAATCCATTTCTATCTTGGAATTGGTTGAACTTTCAAATCAGTTTCAATCTCAAACATCTTTATCATTCACAGACTATCTTTGAGCCTATGCGCTTCACACAGTAATTCAAAGAGGGGCATAATGTAATACCACAAAAATGGTCTATAGGTTCATTAACCTCCTACATCTTCAATTCGAATGAAATTGACATCAAAGTCCTAACCGAAGGCACATCTGCACATTATTGAATCCTAATTGATCATCCTAAATTTTGCATCGGGGAATATTCCTAGAAATATTCCTAATTTATCATAATTATTCTTAATTTAATAATTATTTGGTGATAAATCTTATTTATCCTAAAGTTTGATTAATTGAATATTCTGAATATTTAATTAATCAGATTTAATACTGCCACTGAATTATTTAATTACATTTAATTATATTTATTCCTAAATTGTATTATTTAATTTTGACAATAAATCATAAATCTTATGACTAATTGATTAAATATTTATTTAATTAATTAATGTCAATTGTCAATATTTAATAATATAGTTTTTGAATAAAAGTTTGATTTAATAATTGATTAACCCATAAATCAATTGTTTTAATTTTAAAATCAGTTAAGTTGAGAATAAATCACTTTATTTTTAATTAATTTATAATTAAATCATGCACAATCAGAAAAGCAGGCAACTAGAAATTAACAATCAATTTTAAAATTGAAACTCAACATCTGATGATGAGTTGAAAAAGAGAACTAAAATTCTATTTTGAGATAAAAACTGCTTTTGCATGATTTTATGAATTAATTATTCTTGATTTTATGATAACTCAAAAATCAACCTCAGTTTATCAAGAGTGATGTGTGGCTTTTCTCAATGCATCCTCAAAGCCCGAGATTTTTATAAAATAAAGGCTCAGCTCTTCACAAAGGTCTGGAAATCAACACTTGAATTTGACCAATTACTCTGGCGAATTGTCGATTGAAGGATTGAACACTTGTGACAGGTGATTTGTGAGATCTTTCATAGTTGATCATAGATTTTGCATAGTTTCATATCATAGTTTTCATATTCATCCATAGCATTCTTAGATTAAATCTGCACTTAATCTCAATTTCATTTCTAGCTTAGATTCATTAAGTTTCTCATTCTTATTGCATAAAAAATAAAAAAATATAGATTAATGTGCATTCATATAGTGTTTCATTCTTTGCATTCAAATCCTTCGTTTAGGTGTTGCATTGTCACTGATCTCAATTTCAATCTAAGAACATCATACTCACACCTACTAGAAGACAATAAATTATCTAGTTAGCATAGTTTCAATTACTTGCAGATTTTGGTTTTTGCTAACCTCTAATGTTTTACTGAAGTGTTGTGTCTATAGCTAGGTACAAAATTCACACACACACCAACAATAGGGACTTCTCTTGAATCCATGGCTTGACATCTCCCATGAGGTGTATCAACACTCAAACTTAAAGATTTCATTATTTCTACAGGCATAATAGTATTGGAAGCCCCTGAATAAATCATAGAATTTTTTAACATCTTTCCATTTACTATCAAAGATAAAAAGAAAGGATCAACTAGTCTTGACACAGTATTCACAACATTGGTATCCAAATAAATTTGAGGGATCTTAGAAATAATTTCACCACACTAATTTTCATTTGAATCACTTGCTGAGGAAACCAGTTTACCAACCCTAGTGGGATTTTGGGTGTCAGAAGGAGTAACTCCATTCACCCAACTCAAAGCCTTATCTTTTTCTTCCTCTATTCTCATCATTTCTAACAAGGGAACCTTAATAGTAATTTGTGATAATAGTTTTCCCATATCAACTGGGATATACTTGGGGTCAACTATGTCTTGCTTAATAATGGTGACCTCCTTGTTTTCCTCATGTTCTATAAGACTAGGATGATCCTTGTTTTGGGTTTTGACTTCCTTTTGGGGAGAAATGATAGTTTCCTCAAGAGGTTTAGCCTTTACTCTATAAGTCATATTTGGACTAGAAAAAGTGACATTCTTTTTTATCTTAATCTTACTAACAACTTCTGCAACCTTATGTTTACCTTGACCTTGTTTCACATCCCTATCTGACTTCTTGATGATTATATCAGATGAATTTTGACTTGAATCACCCACTACCCTATTTCTTAAATTATAATTACTCTTGGCTTGGGTAATCATATCTTCTATGATTTGTGTAATTTCTTCATCAGATGGTCTTCTTAACACCACTGATTCATCATTCCTCATAGTATTATATTGGACTCTATCCAACTGACTTTCTTCCTCATCAGAAAAAACTTGCTGATGGTAAACCTCACTTCTAACTTGGGAACTTGCAACATCTTGACCCTCATCTTCTTTAGTAGAATCCACTTCATCATACATAGATGAAGAAGTCATGGCACATCCTCAATCATCATAAGATTCTTCATCATTACTTTCTTGCTCTCCATCTATAGAGACATTCTAAGCAATTACATAGTAATAAGGGTCATGAGGTGATTAAAAAATAATACACCATGGAACATCATCATTCATGTTTACTGAATTCCTATGTAATGGGTCAGGAGTTTTATCATTGGGTTTTTCCCTTTTTTCAAGAAGGATTGGCTTTCCATCTTTCCATTGAGTGTTATAGGTATAGTTATGCATTCTTGGTAACTTGTTAAAGTTATTGAAGGATGTCCTATCATTTCCTTTACATATTCTATTGCTTCTAGCTTCACTAGGCTTCAAATATTTTATTTCTCTTAAGATTTTCTTCAAACTACCATCGTCTTTTAGTTTTGTATCAGATTTCCCTAGTTCTTTTCTATTTAGGATTGGAGTTTTATAATCATCCCTTCTTCTGAGCTTCCCTAATATTCTTCTATTTCTTTCTATGTTAATGGCCAATTTGTAAGCCTCTACAAGATTTCTAGGGTTTTTATCTCTCAAGAGATATCTCATCTTTTAATCAAAAGCATTTAGGGAAGTGACCAAATAGATCTTATCATCCAATTTGATGACTTGCAACAATTTATACATGGCTTTCTGGAATCTGTAATAAGGGTCATGAGGTTATTAACAAACAATACACCATGGAACATCATCATTCATGTTTACCGAATTCCTATGTAATGGGTCAGGAGTTTTATCACTAGGTTTTTCCCTTTTTTCAGGAAGGATTGGCTTTCCATCTTTCCATTGTGTGTTATAGGGATAGTTATGCATTCTTGGTAACTTGTTAAAGTTATTGAAGGATGTCCTATCATTTCCTTGTATTCTATTGTTTCTAGCTTCACCAGGCTTCAAATCTTTTATAGCTCTTAAGATTTTCTTCAAACTATCATCATCCTTTAGTTTTGTATCAGATTTCCCTAGCTCTTTTCTATTTAGGATTGGAGTTTTATAATCATCCCTTCTTCCCAGCTTCCCTGATATTCTTCTATTGCTTTCTATGTTAATGGCCAATTTTTAAGCCTCTGCAAGATTTCTAGGGTTTTTATCTCTCAAGAGATATCTCATCTTTTAATCAAAAGCATTTAGGTAAGTGACCAAATAGATTGTATCATCCAATTTGATGACTTGTAACAATTTATGCATGGCTTTCTGGAATCTGACATTAAACTCAACAACACCCTCATTCTAATTTTTCTTAATGTTATTGAATTCATTGAGCATGAAACCTTCATTGGTCTTATCACCATATTGTTCTTTGAAACAATGCTTGAACTGTTCCAATGAACTTATGCTAGCATGAGGTAGATTCCTAAACCAATTTCTAGCATCTTTGATCAAAGATTGAACAAAATGTTTCATAATTACATCATTAGGATTAATGTTGTAGTCATCTATTAAATCAATGAAACTTTTTAAGTGTTCCTCATAGGTGACTGCATTGCTTCCAGTGAATTTTGGGAGTTTTTTCCTAATCTCACCAGGGATAGAATTATGTGTGTGAATTTTGTGCCTAGCTGTAGACACAACACTTTAGTAAAACATTAGAGGTTAGCAAAAACTAAAATTTTCAAGTAATTGAAACTATGCTAACCAGGTGATTTACTATCTTCTAGTAGGTGTGAGTATGATGTTATCAAATTGAAATCGAGATCAATGACAATGCAACACCTAAATGAAGGATTTAAGATGATGAAAACAATGAAATATGAATGCAAATTAATCTATTTTTTTGTATTTTTGATGCAATAGGATAAAAAATTGTATGAATCTAAGCTATAATGTATGAAATTGAGTTTGAATGTAGATTTAATCTAAGAAATACTATGAATGCATATAAAAATCTATGGTATGAAACTATGAATGCTCAAAACAATAAATGAAAATCTCACAATAGCCTTGATTCGCAAAAGATTGATTTTTCAGTCATGAATTCACCAGAGTGAGGATGCAATTTTGAGGTGTTGATTGTGAAGAGCTGAGCCTTGATTTTATAGAAATCTAGGGCTTTGAGGATGCAAGAGAAAAGCCATAAATCACTCTTGATAAACTCAGGTTTATTTTTGAGTTAACAAGAAATTAAGAATATTTAATTCATAAAATCATGCAAAAGTAGTTTTTATCTCAAAATAGAGCTTTAGTTCTCTTTTTCAACTCATCATCAGATGTTGAGTTTTAGAAAGTTTAAAAATTGAAAATAATAGTTGTTTTAAAGTTGACTTCTTTTATGATTGTGCATGATTTAATATGAATTAATTTAATAAATAAAGTAATTTATTTTCCACTTAACTAATTTTGAATTAAAACAATTGATTTATGGGTTAATCAATTATTAAATCAAACTTTATTCCAATTAAATCATTAAATTTGACAACTTTGATTTTATATCAATTAAATAAATATCCAATTGATTGTTTGTAGGAATTTTGATTTATTGTCAAAATAAAAACAATATTAATTAGGAATAAATGTAATTAAATAATTAAGTGGTAGAATTAAATTAATTAATTAAATATTCATCATATTCAATTAATCAACTTTAGGATAAATAATAACATTTATCGCCAAATAATATTTAATTAAAGATAATTAGATAAATTAGGAATATTTAGGAATACTCTCTGATGCAAAATTAAGATAAAATCAATTAGGATTTTGATGTGAAGATGTGCCTTAGGTTAGGACTTTTGTATCAATTTCATTCGATGTGTCAATATAGGAGGTTAATGAACCTATAGCCCATTTTTGGGGTATTACATTTTGCCCCTCTTTGGATTACTGTGCGAAGAATAGTGGTTCAAACAATAGTCTGTGTATGATAAAGATGTTGAGATTGATTTGTTTTGAAAGATGAATTGATTCTGAGACAGAAATTGATTTAAAAATTTTAAGATTCAAGATTTGAGATTTAGGTCCTGATTGACCAAAGATAATGTCAACTATAGCAACAATATTGAACCGGTGATTACGAAAAAGTGTCAAAATGCCTGATTCTGAACCGTATGATTGCAAAGAAGTGAGTGACTGATTCCAAACCTGAATGTCCTTGTATGAATCATATTGGTATCACATCCTAAATTTCATGCCCCGTAAGGGAATTGGGGAAGAGACTAAAGATTCTCTTTGTAAAAGAAAACCTAAGTAGTGATTTTTGAAAAATTTTGAACTTTTAAGAAGAGTTAAATAAACAAAACATAGATTAACTTAAATTCCTCCAAGGTTCCCTTTTCATTTAAATTCATGATTCATTTAAGTCCATTAAGTAAGCTTACAACAAGTTTTACTTCACAAAGCAAACTACATCATATCTTTAAGAAATACAAAGTATTTTCATTTCAACTCTCCATTTAAAACCATCTATATTCCTAAGTATCTTTATAACTTTTAAATCAAATAGAATCATCTAAATCATTTGATACATTTCAAATAATACATTTGTTTTTCAATAGCCTTTTTCACTTAATCAATAATAAGAAACATACTACCATACTTGAAATGTTACCAAATCCTTTTTCTTTTCCAACATACATCTTATACATAAAGTTCATGCCATTTCCCCTTTTCCTTTTTCCTAAGACTACCCACCCCAAATAAATCATTTTGAAATACATTAATGAGTACATTACATTCAGCTCCTCATGGGAGGTAACAATAATTTTACATCATGAAATATAATTACAAAGCCTTCATTCTTCAAAATTGGTACATGAGCAAGCATGAATCTTCAAACACTGCATCCGCAAAAGATACCTCGATAAAATATTTACCACCAAACCAAGTGGATACCAAAAGGCCCACTCCCCCATGCTAGGAGATAAACACCAAGGTCCATAAAGAAGGAATAGCTAGGCCATACCTAGGGTTGGGTAACCTTTCCCAAATAGAAAATGAAAAGAGAGTCAAAGTATAAATCTTTCCCAAAAGGTTCTAAGGCTTGGTAGAAAATCTAAGCAACAACCTAAGTGAGTGTCATTGAATAGCCCTCACTCCTTGGGTTGTCTTGGTACTAGCCACTCTGGGCCTTGGCCCCCAAGTAGGCACATGCGGCATCGAATGCCTTTCATATAGACAAGCCCCATTTGATCGTACCTATTCATAGGTACCTTCTCCCACTCCCATCCATAGCCTTTACTAGCACTAATGGCATGGGTGAGGCAAATTTAATATTTTTAATGTTTTAACCCATTCCCATAAGTTTAATTAAGTTTTCACTTGTTAAATAACTCTTCAGTCAGTTATCTTGGTTCTAGCCACTTAGGGCCACGACCGCGCACTGAGAGCCACTCACTTGGTGTCATTAGGTTTTCTACCCTTAACCCACACATCAAAAATACATCATACATGTAGTAAAAACACATCATAAACACATTTGTAAACTTACATCAAAAAACAACAAAGAATAGGATAGTTTAGGGATGATAAGGAAAATTAGGAGCGGTTTAGGGAACCCTAGGATAGTTCTGATCTTCCAAACAATCCTAAACCCTAACCCTACTCCCTACACACATCCTAAACCAATTAAGGCATCTAAATGTACCATATAAATTTCATCAAACAAGAAGTGATCATAAATAAAGTTTACACAAATTTCCATATAGTTTATACAAAATTTCGTATGCCTGAAATTTGACTAAGTCTGAATTTTTAGAAATCTCAAAATTAAAAGTTGCATCTTAACTCCTATGAAGCTGAAACCTATCTCAATCATCCCAAAAGGTACCTAATTCCTTTATACAAGTATAACTTAAAATATAAGAAATTAAAGTATTGTAACTTATACTTAAATGTTATACTTGTATAAATCCTGCCTAAATCCTAATCTGGGATCAAACTGCGCATTTACTTTTTGTAGTTCTACGCATTGGTTTCAGGTAACTGTGCATTTTTTCAAAGTTCCTATACATTTTTCCAATATGACTACACATTTATTTTAGAAACCTACACATATGTTCAAGATACTTGTGCATTTGTGCAGAACAACAGAAAATAAAAAAAATGACTGACAAATCCGTCTTGTAGGAGAAACTAGGCATTATGGGGACTGCGGATACCAAATCTAGGAAAGAACCATTTGAGATCTCTCAATTTCCATACAAGAACAGCCCTTCAACAAGGATAACTAGCCATCTAAGTCTACTTTAGAATTGGAGAAAGAAACTGAGTTCCTATGACAAACTTAAACTATGAGGGTCACTAGAACAATCCCAAGATCTGGTAGTTACTAGAGACCCCTGAGACATATGGGAGAATGTCACAAGGATCTTAGGAAGTTCTCAAACTTCATCCAATTCCAAAATGAAAACCAACAGACTCCCAATTGATTAAACATTCTTTTGATTACAATAATGCTTCTATAAACATTCAAATCCCAACTATTCCATTATACAAACAATAACATCATAATCCAACTCTAATTTTCCATTCTACCTTCATCCAGCAAGAAAATAACAAAAGAAAATCAACTCACACAAGGATTACATACTTATTTATGCAACACTATATCAATATTATCCTCTATCCTAATGTTATTTTGCAATAATACAGACTTAGTAAAATAGCAAACCATTTACTATCCTATAGATTCACACAAGAAAACAAGTAGATAAACATATTAGCACTCAAACAAGATAATACTCAAATGGAGGATCATCTCCTGGGATAGATCCTACTTGGTGTCCTATAGAGATACTATTGATGAAGGTGGATCCAACTGTCTCAGCCTTCCTCATGCACTTCTCTAAAATCCTTCCAAAAAAAACTATGATATAAATCCTCCAAGACAATCTCCAGCCACCTAAAAATCTCAATATGATATCTTAAAACTATAATAAAATTTCCTGAGAAATTATTCCAGCCAACTGCCAACTCTCTTTCTCACAGGGATTTTTCCTATTAATAAACTAAGGAAGTGGTTGCACAGGAAAATCCAACTGATGCAACCATTCAAAACTAATGGTTGGTTAATAGTTTAGAATTAATTTATCCAATAACAATAACCATTCTCAGAAAGAGATATTTATAATAATAGTAATAATTTCTTCTCATATATCCTTTATTTAAGGAAGACCAATAGTAATTTCTACTTTTAAACATAGTTACTAATTATTTAACTTCTATTCTGTATAGATAATATTACTTATTATCTATTGATGCAATAATTTATTATCCACAACCAAATATATATAAATATAATTTAATACAATAATTCATATTTCACAATTAGTTATAAATATATGTATCCATATGCACACGTGTACACCCATATGCCTATGTGTACATATACCATCACATGTATTATACAACAAGCATATTATTATTATTATTAATATCACCGTCACATTATTATCAATGTTATAAAACATATGACTATTACTGACATATAAATACTTTTATTTAATCAAGCACTAGATCATACTTCATAAAAGATATGATAATCCATATAAGATAACTTCTAACAATGATAGAATATTATGTACAAGGGAACTAGAGTTACCATTCACAATATCACCTAATCAATAAATGCATGAAGCAAGCAACAAGCTGATATAACAATATATCATCAACACAAGGACTAACTCAGGAACTCCCCATCCTAAGGAATAGAAAAGGATCAGAGGTAGAGTTCCTTCATGTGGAACCTAGTGATATCTCTGTAACAATAACAATGATCAAGGATTTTGAGGGATCGCTTAGACCTATGAATCCAGGTGGAGATGATACTCGGTACCTACAATCCTGCATCACCAAGAAGAGATACATATATATACATATGGATATACAAATTAGATATATGCAAGCAGATGACCAGGATCAATACATCATGTGGACCTCATCTAAGTGAGTAACTACAATTTCATCCTGAGTCATGAAGACATATCAAACACATATATATGAAACATAAAACATCATGATAATGGTTAGATTCAAATCCTTGGGTTAGTTCGATAAAACATCTAAAGATAGATGGTTTTCTAATTTCATGAACATATAAATGATAACCATAAATGAGCATATCAATCATCTGATAAACATACCATCATCCACAAAATATAAATGTAAATGTATAGTTCTAACCATCACAATAGAATGTCCAAATCAGAAAGTCTAAGTATCACAATAGGAGAGGGTATTACACTAAACCCATCAGTTATGAAGAACCAAGGAAATAACACTAATGAACCGATGGTTATGAAAAGTTGATACAATTTACAAGATAGATTAGGATACCAAATTGATATGGATCTCGATGAATCTAATATGCCCCAAGCGATGATAGATTTTCCCCAAGTGATGAGGACTTTTGATGAATCAGTAACTAGATGTGGTTGTTGTCTTGATTACTAAGGAAAGATTGATTTATAGATTTGATTGATGTGAAATACCATGCCCCCTTTGGGATTAAAAATGAAATTTGCAAGAAAAGTCAGTGTTATAGTTTAGAAGTATGTTAATTGATTTGAGAAGTGGTTGTACACATCTAAGAATGCATTCTACATCATTTCGAGGTCCTAGGACCAAGTTTGACTAGGTTAAACCATGAGTTGACCATAGTTGACCAAGTTGAAATTTTGATAGTTTGATGTAAGATAATCAGTTATGTTGAATTCTAGATTTCTCTAATGATTAGAAGGTTGATTATGCAAGTAGTTTACAATATAAATGATCTCAAATTTTGATTTTGATCCCGAAAAAGGATTCTACTTGCTATTTCATTAGAGGAACCTTCATACACTACTCAGTCCTTATGTCATGTTTGGTTTTGAAGAATCGTTTAAGTTTTCAAACAATTTGTGAGATTATGCAAAGTGCAAAATGAAAAATGACATGCAGAATGAAATGCAAACCTAGGACCTAGGACCTAGTTACTGATCATGTGTCAATTTGTTGTCATCATTGAACTTTTAGGTAGCTGGATAAATCAATACAATGCCCACTAGTTATGAAACCATAGACATATGAATACTGATTTGTATGTGTAGGAATCAATACAACACCCACTAGTTAGGCAACTATGGACATATGAATATTGATTTTATTTTCAAAATATCAGATTAGATATAAGCACCAAGACAAAAATGCCAGGATGACCTGAATATCATGTCCATTTTAATATAGCAATTTGTATAAGCATCAAAACATAAATGTCGTGATGACCTGAATACGCCTTGCATTCAAACACATCAAATAGTCAAGAGATCATTCTAAATCTAGTGTGAATTACCCGTAGTGACCCTTTATTGTTCACATCCTTAGGTAAAATTGTGTTTCATAGTAGGAGAAAGAAGTCACTCAAAAAGACAATAGTTAGATCAAACTTCTTTGAATTTTTTGGGTATCAATTGTTGAGGTTCTCATCACCATCCAATTCAAGATAGAGGCTCTTACAGACAGACACCATTTCAATCCAAAATTTCCAAATTTGTTAGATTTTCACATACAAGCAAAAGATAATGAAAAAATTATGCCCCTTGTCATCACTCTCTAAATCCTATAAAGGACATCATCGAAGAGCTCAAAGGAAATAATATGCAAAAATCTCAATGTGAATTAGTAAGTATACAAGGAAATAAAAGCATGAAAAAGCATAGATTATTTTTAATTTGTTTTTGATGTTTGATTGCATTGTTGTGGATACAAAATCCTTTTTGGAGAGGAGACAAACTGACTGACTCAAATAAAGCTTCAAAGGACTCTGACTGGATATGACTCATCTAAGATGTACTAGAGGCCATAGGATATGACATTGATTGCCCCCAAGTGTGAACATTGATAGGATATAGATGCTTTAGCTGATTGGTGTACAGACCAACTTTATTGAAACAAAGATATGCATAAACAAACCAAGAGATATGTACAAACTAAAGCAAGACTAAAAGCTAGGAAAGACCAACATTGTGTTAATAGATGGAACATTTTGAAACAAGTGGTGCCTATTTACCAAGTTTTCACCATCTTGGCAGAGATTCTATTTTTTCTACCAAGGCACCTATTTCCAAGTTTTCACCAAGGCACTCTTTCTTTTTCTCATTTTTTTGATATTTTTTGTATTTGTTTTATTTTTTTGTGAATCATCAAGGCACCTATTGCTAGGTTTGTTAGAATAACTAAGAGGGGGGTGAATTATTTATCCAGTGTCCCAATACAAAATGTATAATTCAAATCAAAATCTTCAATTTCTACTCCTCAGTAAAAAAAAATGCATTCACTATCTATGCTTTTATCGATTACCAGTCTTAATACTTATAATTGTTACCAATCAAATCTAACATGTATTATGCAAAGTATGATAACAAAAAAAATCACAATCAACACATAACATAAAAGATTTAATGTGGAAACCCTGTAAAGGAAAAAACCACCTAAGATCGACAACCCAAAAATTGTTCACTCTTCTGAAGTGAGGTCAGTGAAGACCCAACCCTATTAAAGGTTTACAAACACACTGTCAGGTGTGACCTTGTTAGAGGATTTTAGACTAGAAGCTATCATCCAACTAGCATTCACTATGGGGTTGAGAGGATAACAATGTTCATTCTATGAATGATACATCATAAGACTTTTAGAGTCTACTTAGTTAAGAGATTTTGACTGTATACAATGGTTAAATATGTAACAGTAAATGATCTGCCTTAATACAACTTCAATTGCAGATTACAGACCAATATTTAGCTCATACAAATCTTTTTGATCAATATTGCACTTCAGATTCAACACTGCATCAACTTACTATCTGTCGGTAATAACTCTTTATAGCTCAGTAACTATTCTGTAGCTCAGTTCTTACTAACCAGTATGATCAAAATGCATGAAAACTTCTTCATGCGATAACCCTGTAGTATCTTCTTCTTCCGACATTAGTTTTATAATGAAACCCTAGTCTCTTATATAGATGAGTAAATAATTTTCTTTCTATCCATCAGATTTTTTCGCTTAATCATCTTCATTGATTTTTCCACTTCAAGATTTCTTGGCTGATGTATCAATAACTTGTTTCAATCTGCTTCTTTAGATTTTCCTTTAATTATGTTAGCCATCGACCTTCATAACAAACTTTATCTGTTACCTTGATTTCATACACTTTCTAGGTCATCAATCTTATCAGCTAAACTAATCATTTAATGCATTCTTTTCTTCTTGGTTAACAAAGAAATATGGTGGTGAACACATGCTCAGTTAATACTATGCTTAGTATACACTGCACTATGTTGATGTATACAACAAAATGCTTCATTTACTGACAACACTACTTTGTGTCTTTTAACTCTATTCTCCATCTTAGATGAATACAACATAATAAAGTCAATATCATATAATCATAGTCTCATCAACAAGTTACTCAGTGTATTCCTTATCCTCATATGATATGTACATCTTTTCTTATGTAGATTTCTCTGTTCTTCATCTCTTTCACTTTTCTTCAAATGTATCGGTATAGTAACTTACAAGATAAGTACTATCAAGCTAGTTGACATCAATGAAAATATAATAATGATTTAATCATATTTCATATCTAATTAATAACTTCTCAGTGATCTTTAATCACAAATTCTTCAATCAGATTCTGACAATCTCTCCATCTAAATTAGTTGTAGTCCAACAATCTCTCCCTTTGGCATTAATGGAAACTCAAGTAATATAAAATGTACCATACACATACCAAATATATATTCTACAACTCTATAAAAAAATTCTCATACAAGCTCTCCCTAGCTTAATATGTTTAATCACTTCATTACTGAACATTTGTAATGTTGTAATGTCAATCATTAGATATGCTCAATTTTCTTGCTTCTGTTCTTTGTAACTAATCTTGAATACTCTATCTCATTCCAGATTGTCTCTCCCTCAGATAGTTCTCTTCAGTGTAGTTCTCTCCCCTTCATATTATTTATCTCTCCCTTTGATAGCAATGCCAAAGAAACAAATAAACAAACAGTTTTGTCTTCCTCTGTATCTTTGTATATTGATATCCCAATCAGTTTCAGTTCTTCAAACTTAATCACAACCTTGAACATGATTCAAAGTGTGAGCTATGTTGCATCAACATGAATGAACTTCTGATAAAATTAGGTTGATACAACATCCAAATCACCTTAGTGACTAATAGACAGGGGACAGACCCCAAGTCTTGTCCTCAAGTATTCAAATGTGTCCTTTGGTAGAGGCTTTGTAAAAATATCTACAAGTTGTTCTTTAGATGTGAGAAATTCCAATTTCACTTTCTTCTCTTGCACTTGTTCTCTTAAGTAATGATACTTAATAGATATATGCTTTGTTTTCAAGTGCATCATAGGATTCTTTGAGATATTTATGGCACTAGTGTTGTCACAGTATATGATCATCGGGTTAGTGACTACCTCATTCATCCCTTCCAACACTTGCTTGATGTAGGAAATGTTTGAACAGTTAGTAGCAGCAGCAACATATTTGCTTCAGCTATAGACTAAGAAATAGAAGCTTTCTTTTTACTTGTCTAGGTTACAAGTCTTTCACCAAAGAAAAATGCTCCTCCGGTGGTGCTTTTTCTATCATCTACATTTTCAGCCCAATCAGCATCGGTGTAAACTTTCAATTCAAACTTCCCTTCCTTAGGATACCATAATCCATAATTCTCTATTTTCTTCAGGTATCTTAAGATTCTTTTAGTAGCACTCATGTGAGATTCTCTAAGATTAGAAAAAAATCTAGCAACAATTCCTACAACATGTGCTATATTAGGTCTACTGTGAACTACATACATTAATTTACCAATTATGGATTGGTAAAGTGTCTAGTTTACCTCAGTAGTTTCATCCTCCTTTGCCAATTTTCATCTAGTAGCCATTTGTGTTCCCACAGGTTTAGCATCTTCCATGCCAAATGTCTTCAAGACTTCCTTTATGTACTTAGATTGTGTGATGAATATCCCATCACTCTGCTGAATCACTTGTAGTCCTAGAAAGAACTTAATCTCTCTGAACATAGACATTTCAAATTCCTTTTTCATTTCATCAACAAATGATTTACACACATGATCTGAACCTCCAAAAATAATGTCATCTACAAATATTTCAGCAATGATAATAGTGTTATTAGAGTCACCTTTCATATATAGATTGTTGTTTTCACTTGTTCTAATAAATCCAATACTTAAAAAGTAAGTATGTAGTCTTTCATACCAAGCTATTAGTGCTTGCTTCAAACCATACAAAGCTTTATGTAATCTACATACCATGTCTTTTTTGTTTGGATCAACAAATCCTTTAGGTTGTTCAATGTAGACCTCTTCTTCAAGTATACCATTCAGAAATGCTGACTTCACATCTATTTGATAGACTTTGAATTTCTTGTGTGCAACATATGTAGGTAGCATTCTGACTCCTTCCAATCTAGCAATAGGTGCAAATTTTTCACCATAATCAATGCCTTCTTCCTGTGCATATCCCTTGCGTACTAGTCTTGCTTTATTTCTTGTGACTTCACCATTTTCATTCAGTTTGTTTCTGAATATCTATTTAGTACTGATAACATTCTTATCTTTTGGTTGGGGTACTAAGGATGAGGTTTTATTATTTTCTATTTTCTCTATTTCTTCCTTCATTGCATTGACCCATTCTTCATTCTCTAATGCAACTTTCATAGTTTTAGGTTCAAATTCACAAACTAGACATGTACCTTGTCTTGTTTTGCTTCTAGTCTACATTCCAACATGTCTGTCTCCAATGATTTGTGTCTCAAGATGACATCTTTTGATAAAACTAGCCATATCTCAGTTTCTTTTTTCTTTCTCATCCTATTCAGGTTCATTTCCTTGCTCGGTAGCTCTATCTTGTTCATCGGTTTGTGTTTCCTGTTGTCCTGCATTGTTTCCCTATTGACCAGTTGACACAACCTGTAGTGTCAGTAGATACTCTGGGTGTTTAATGTAAGTGAATCTACCATAGTCTTCATGTTCCTTTGTACTTTCCTCTATGTTCTTGTCATCAAACTCATCAACACGAACATTAGTACTTTCAACTATCTTATTTGTAACCTTGTTCAGACATTTGTATGCTTTACTTGTAGTGGAATATCCCAAAAATATCCCTTCATCTCCTTTAGAGTCAAATTTCCATTTCTTTCATCTTTAAAAATAAATCCATTACTTCCAAAAATTTTGAAATAACTTACAATAGGTTTGTGTCCAAACCATAGCTCATAAGGTGTTTAGTTGGTGTCCTTCTTCAGTTGTATTTGGTTAAGAACATACACAGTTGTACTGATAGCTTCCCTCCAATATGTCTGAGCAACATTCTTCTATATCATCAATGTTCTTGCACAATCAATTATAGACCTATTCCTCCTTTTACCAATGCCATTTTGTTGAGGTGTCCTCGGTGCAGAGACCTATCTTTTAATTCCATGATCATTACAAAAATTAGTAAATTCATCAGAGATAAATTCACCTCCTCTATCAGATCTTAAGCATTTCATTCCTTTTCCAATCTCTTTTTCTACCTTAGCTTTATACCATTTGAAAATTTTAAAAGCTTCAGATTTCTCTTTCAAGAACATAATAGTTATCAGTCTAGTATAGTCATCAACAAAAAGAATAAAGTATCTATCACCATAATAACTCTAAGTTCTCATAGGACCACATAGATTGGTATGAACCAACTCAAGTATCTTCTTTGTTGAGTAGTATTTTATTTTGAAACTAGACTTAGTCATCTTACCTTTCTGACATTCATGGTACATGGAATGATTTGGTTTTTTAAAGTTAGGCAATCCTCTAACTCTTTTCTTTTTACTAATCTTGATCATGTTGTCAAAGTTCACATGGCATAACCTTTTGTGCCACAACAAAGCATCTTCATCCTTTATTAATAAACAAGAATATTAATCCATATCAAGATAGAATAGATTACCTCTCAATTATGTACCAATACTAACAAATCTTCCTCCTTCATCATAAATCTTCACTATTTTTCTCTCAAAAGCTAGTCGGTGGCCTGAATTGTTTAGTTGAGCCACACTTAACAAGTTATAGTTCAGTCCATCTACCCAGTATGCATTTTCACATTTTATTCTATCATTGATCATAAGTGAACCTTTACCTCTTACCATACAAGGTGCATCATTTCCCATTCTCATAGATCCTTCATTATATTCTACAACCTGATCAAACTTTTCTACATCACCATTCATATGATGTGTGCAATCACCATCTATGATCCATGTATCATTTCTGCTTACTTTAGAGATCAGTGTTGTTTCTTCATGTTTCTCTTCTTCTTCTCAGTCATATTTCATAGCAACAAATAAAACTTCTCTATCATCATTAGAATTATATTCAATTTCAATATCTTCAGCTATGTAACATACCTTTTTACCTTTATCATCTCAGTTGTCTATGTTATTGTGTTGGTAGCCTTTATTAACTCTTCTCCCATAGCTTCCTTCAGATCAGTCTTTGGATCTATCATCATCTTTCTTCTATGGACATCTAGCAGTAATGTGACCAACTTCTTTACAATTGAAACATGCCAAAAGTAGCTTACCTCTATACCTTCCTTTTCCTTTGGGAAATCTTCTAGCCATAAGAGCTTCTAGTTCATCAAGTTCATCATCGGTATTACCATCATTGTCATCATTCTTATTATTCCTACTAGATTTACCAATCTTCAGAGACAACTCTAAAGATGATTCAATAGGGGGAGCAACACTATTATCAAAATTATTCAATTCAAAAGTTATGATTTTACCAATCAAAGTATCAAGAATAAGGTTGGATGTAGCTCTTGTTTCATGAATTGTAGAGATCCTGATTGCATAGCCTAGCAGCAAAGTTCTGAGAATCTTGCTTATCATTGTTTCATCATCTATGACTCCATCTAATGCTTTAATAGCATGCACTACCTCTTTTAGTCTATTTGAGTACTACATAATGTTCTCACCTTCTTTCATCCTCATATCATCAAATCTGCCCCTTAGACTTTCAGCTCGGGCTCTTTTGACATTCAAATCTCAACTATAAATTAGATTTAGCTTGTCCCACATCTCTTTGGTAGTGGTACATCCTTTAATGTTTTCAAATTTAGCATCGATATAGGCAGCAACAAGTTCCATCATAGTGATATTGTGTTCATGCCTGTCTCTTAGTTGATCAAGGGTTAGAGGACCAGTGGGTGGTTGTATGTAGCCATTCAACATCAGATCTAGTGCTAAATTTCCAATTCTAGATAAGTGTAGCTTCATTTGGCTCTGCCATACTGTGAAGTTCTCTTTGTTCAATTTTGGTACTTCCCTCTTATACATCTTGAGATCTTTGTGCTTAAGTCCTTACAACTCTATTCTAAGCAACCACAGCTCTGATAACAATTGTTAGAATAACTGAGAGGGGGGTGAATCAATTATCCAATGTCCCAATACAAAATGTATAATTCAAATCAAAATCATTAATTTCTACTCCTCGGTAAACAAAAATACATTCACTATCTATGCTTTTACCAATTACCAGTCTTAATACTTATAACTGTTACTGATCGAATCTAACATGTAATATGCAAAGTATGATAACAAATAAATATCACAATCAACACATAACATAAAAGATTTAACGTGGAAACCCTGTAAAGGGAAAAACCACCTGGGACCGGAAACCCAAAAATTGTTCACTCTTCTGAAGTGAGGTTGGTGAAGACCCAACCCTATTAAAGGTTTACAAACACACTGTCAGGTGTGACCTTGTTAGAGGATTTTAGACTAGAAGTTATCATCCAACTAGGATTCACTATGGGGTTGACAGGATAACAATGTTCATTCTATGAATGATACATCATAAGACTTTCAAAGTCTACTCGATTAGCAGATTTTGACTGTATACAATGGTTAAATATGTAATAGTAAATGATCTACCTTAATACAACTTCAATTGCAGATTACAGACCAATATTTAGCTCATATAAATCTTTTTCATCAATATTGAACTTCAAATTCAACATTGTATCAACTTACTATCCATCGGTAATAACTCTTTGTAGCTTAGTAACTATTCTACATCTCGGTTCTTACTAACCAGTATGATTAGAATGAATGAAAACTTCTTCACGTCATAATCCTATAGTATCTTCTTCTTCTAGCATTAGTTTCATAATAAAACCCTAGTCTCTTATATAAATGAGTAAATTGTTTTCTTTCTATCCATAAAAATTTTCCACTTAGTCATCTTCATTGATTTTTCTACTTCAAGCTTTCTTGGCTGATGTGTCAATAACTCAGTTTAATCAGCTTCTTTAGATTTTCCTTTAATTATGTTAGTCATTAATCTTCATAACAAACTTTATCTATTACCTCAATTTCATACACTTTCCAGCTCATCAATATTATCGGCTAAACTAATCATTTAATTCATTCTGTTCTGCTCGGTTAAAAAAGAAATGCATCAGTGAACACACACTCAATTAATACTATGCTCGGTATACACTACACTTTGTCGGTGTATACAGCAAAATGGTTCATTTACAGACAACACTGCTTTGTATCTTTTAGCTCTATTCTCCATCTTAGATGAATACAACATAATAAATTCAATATCATACAATCATAGTCTCATCAACAAGTTACTTAGTGTATTCCTTATCCTCATCTGACATGTACATCTTTTCTTATGTAGATTTCTTTGTTCTTCATCTCTTTCACTTTTCTTCAAATGTATCAGTATAGTAACTTACAAGATAAGTATTGTCAAGCTAGTTGACATTAATGATAATATAATACTGATTTAATTATATTGCATATCTAATCAATAACTTCTCAGTGATCTTTAATCATAGATTCTTCAATCAGATTCTGACAATCTGTCCATCTAAATCAATTGTAGTCCAACAGTTTTCACCAAGATGTTCATTTTTTCAGGACTTTTTCCAATTTTTATAATTTTTTTAGGACATTTTACCATAGACTGAATGCCTTAGGCATAGAATTTCTTCAGATGGAGAATGTTGATTGGTTCTCAGAGCTGTTCTCCTTCAATCATTGAGAGTTGATAGGCACTAGAGCCAAAAGTAGCAGTGATAACAAAGGGACCCAGCCAGTTGGGTTCAAACTTCCTCTTGCATTCTCTATGTGATTGATTTTTAGGATTCGCTCTCAAGACTAGATCACCAACCTGAAATTCTCTGTGTCTTACTTTCTTGTTGTAGCCTCTAGAAATTCTTTTTTGATACACTCTAAGATGATCATATGCTGCTTGTCTGCGCTCATCTAGTAGTTCAAGTTCTTGCAACCTAGACACTCTGTAGTCATCATCAGTTAGTAGACCATGCATTCTAATTCTTAGTGATGGGATTTCAACCTCAATAGGTAGTACCACTTCAAACCCATAAACTAAAGTGAAAGGAGTAGTCCTAGTGGGCATTCTAATACTTGTTCTATAGGCCTAGAGAGCTAGATTGATCATGAGATGTTAGTCTCTTCCTATTTTATTAACTATATGGTGCAAGATTTTCAATAGATTCTTGTTAGAAGCCTTTGCTTATCCATTCCCTTGAGGATAGTAGATAGATGACCAATGTTGGGTTATCTTGAATTTGTCACATAGATCATCTAAGTCTTTGTTTTTGAATTGTCCTCCATTATCTGTCACTATGCAATGAGGGATCCCATATTTGCATATGATATAGTTCAAGATGAACATTGATATTTTTTTCCTACTTGCTTGTGTTAAGGGAACCACTTCTACCCATTTTGTAAAATAATCTATAGCTATTATGATATGGGTATGTCCATTAGAAGAATGAGGATGTATGGATCCTATAAGATCAAATGCCCATTGGTGAAAAATTCATTGTGTAGTAAAAGGAATTAGATCTCTCCCTAGAGCATGAATTAAGTTACCATGTACTTGGCACTTTTAACAGTTCTTTGCATACTTGATAGCCTCTTTTTCCATTTTAGGCCAATAGTACCCAACCCTAATAAGATTTTGAGCTAGTGTTAAACTATTCAAGTGTGACCCACATATACCCTCATGGACTTCCTCTAGTGCATGTTGAGACTCTTCCTATTCTAAATATCTAAGTAGCATACCATCTAGACCTTGTTTGTATAGATCATTACCAATGATGCATTGTGGATAAGGTATCATTTCTCATGGTGGTTAAAGGTATCGAGAATGATTTGGTCTTGGAGATAGGAGAAAAGGTTTTTGTATCGAGATGAATCATGAACAACAATAGTGTAGATCATGTAGGTTTAAGGGGAATCATATGCAAGATAAGATAGTGCTTCCACCAGGAACTCATAGCATAGCTCATGTTCAGGCTGCTGTAATAGGGTAGATAGCATTGCCATTGCATCAGCAGCCTTGTTCTTAGTTCTAGGAATTTTCTCAAATGTGATAGATATGAAATATTTCTTTAGATCATCTACCATTCTTTTGTATGGAATGAGCTTTTCATCTTTAGTTTGGTACACATCATTGACTTGATGGATAACAAGTTTTGAGTCTCCATGAATGTGCATCTCTATCACTCTCCACTCAATTGCTATTTTCATGCCATTAAGAAGGGCTTCATATTCAATAATATTGTTTGTACAAGGAAATTTAATTTTGAATGCCTTAGGAATGGAGTATCCCTTAGGAATGATAAACAAGATGCCTGCTCTAGATCCATTTTGTGTATAGGAGCCATCAAAGAACAATTGCCATTCTTTGGAAGAAAGATTCATGATAGAGGAATCTAGGAATTCCATTTGCATGGGTTTATCATCAAACATGGGTGCATCCATCAATTGATTAGCAATAAATTGGCCTTTAATAGCTTTTCTTTCAATGTATTCAATGTCAAATTCACTTAAGAGCATGACCCATTTAGCTAATCTACCTGTGAGGGAAGCTTTTCTTAGTAGGTATTTTAGTGGATCAATCTTAGCTAAAAAATGTGTGGTATGAGCTAACATATAATGTCTTATTTTCTATGATGCAAAGATCATAACTAGACAAGCTTTCTTAATCATTGAATAGTTCTTCTCATATGCAACCAATGTTCTACTGATATAGTATATAGCTCTTTCATTTTTATTCTCATCATGTTGTGCTAGTAATGCCCCCAGTGATGTATCTATTGTGGAGACATATAAGATCAATGGCTTCCCTTGTATAGGAGGCATCAAGATAGGAGGATTTGATAGATATTTCTTGATATGGTTAAAGTTGTTCTTGCATTCTTTGTTCCATGCAAAAGTCACACCTTTATGTAATGTTTTTTTAAAAGGCTCTGATATGTTAGCTAACTGTGATCTGAAATGCCTGATAGATTGCACTCTCCCTTGTAATGTTCTCATCTGACTGATATTCTTGGGAGGTTGCATCTCCATTATAGCCTTTGCTTAAGCTAGATCAACTTCAATGCCCTTCTTTGAAACTATGTATCCTAAGAGCTTTCCAGAAGTGACACCAAAAGGACACTTCTTAGGATTTAGTCTAATACTAAATTTTTCCATTCTATCTAGTATCTTTCTCAAGTCATTTAGATGTTCAGCTCTAATCATAGATTTTGTTAAAGTGTCATCAACATAATCCTCCATAGTTCTATGCATCATGTCATGAAAAATAGATGTCATAGCTCTTTGATATGTAGCACTAGCATTTTTAAGCCCAAATGGCATGACATTTCAATAGAAGGTACCCCATGCACATGTGAAAGTAGTTTTCTCTTGATCCTCTAGAGCAATTTTATTTGATTATATCCAAAAAAACCATCCATTAAGGAATACATATTGAAACCCATAGTCCTGTCCACTATCATGTCAATGTTAGGTAGTGGAAAATCATCCTTAGGGCATGCTTTGTTCACATCTCTAAAGTATGTGCCCACTCTGATTAATTTATCTAGTTTAGAAATAGGTACAATATTTGAGATCCATTCAGCATAGTCAATAACATAGATGAATCTAGCCTTTAGTAGTTTCTCTAATTTAGCTTTGACCAAGAGTGCAACATGAGGATGCATCTTTCTCAACTTTTTTTTAACAAGTTTTACTCCTGGAGTAATTGATAGAGGGTGCATTATAAGATCAGGATCCAACACTAGCATATCTAAATATTGTTAATATGATTTAGAAAAATAGAGAGGGGGGGTGAATCAGTTGTTCTTAGGTCCTGATGTATAAGACAAACTTAAAAAATTTACTTCAAATCAGATCAAACAACCAAAATAAACTTGGTCATCACTGATTCAATAATAGAAACATATAACATTGTAGTCCACTACCCAGCTGTAATTCAACTTGCAAAACATAGAAATGTTCAAACCAAAACATTCACACAAGTAGTAACACCAGGATTTATAGTGGAAACCCAATGTGGGAAAAACCACTTTGTAACAACTATTATTTTTACTCTTCTGAAGTGAGCTCAGTTAAAAGCCAACCTTGTCAAAGTTTACAATACACACTATCAAGTGTGACCCAGTTAAAGGATTTCAATCACCCTGTTAAAAGTGAGCCTTGTTATAGGACTTACATACACTCCATTAGAATGCAACCTTGTTTAAAGGATTTAACATATGACTGTTAGGTCAACCTCAGTTAAAAGGATTTTGACTATTACAATGGTTAGAAAGTAGTAGTAGTATTGATCTGAAAGACATGCAACTCACTTTGCAAATATCAGATCCATTTCTGTACACAAATGTTGGTTTACTGACTTTGAAACTTTGTCATTTCCATCTTTGATCTACTCAAAACTTTTCTTCAAGAAATCATCACACTTCTCCTTCAACCTTTTCTGCTTATATAGTCAATAAAAATTATCTTCCAGCATTCCATTTTCACCCATGCATCAACCTTGCATATCCAATGCTCAGGCTCCCTTAATACTTTCCTCAATTAGGTTAACTCATCTTTTGTCACTCAATCTTATTCGTAGATCTTAGGGTTAGGTTAGATTCATTGAATTTACCCACTTTAGGTTCTTTGGCTCCTTTTCCTAGCTTGACTAGGCAGCCTCAGTTAGGGGAAGGACCCCTAATTGACTTCTCAGGTACTCATAAGCTTCTCTAGGTAAAACTTTAGTGAATATATCTGCTACTTGTTCCTTTGTATTCACATATTCCAGTCAGACTTCTTTTTCTTGTACCAATTCTCTCAAGTAGTGATACTTGATTGCTATGTGTTTGGTCTTAGTATGCATCACTGGATTCTTAGAAATATTGATAGCACTTGTGTTGCCACAAAAAATAACAATAGGTTTAGTGATTTCTTCTTTCATTCCTACCAACAATTGTTTTATCCATATCAAATTTGAATAGTTTACTGCAGTAGCAACATACTCGGCCTTGACAATAGATTGGGAAATGCAATTTTGTTTCTTTCTCATCTAGGAAACTAATCTCTATCCAAGAAAGAAAGCTCCACCACTTGTACTCTTTTTTTCATCTACATTTCCTACCCAATCAACATCAGTATGTACTCTTAGTTCAAATTTTTCATCCTTCTTGAAATATAGTCCATAGTCAGCAATTCTTTTCAAGTATCTCATAATTCTTTTCATAGCCATCATGTGTGTTTCCTTAGGGTTAGCAAAAAATCTTGCCACAATCCCAATAGCTAGTGCAATATCTAGTCTACTATGTACAACATACTACAATTTTCCAATCATGGATCTATACAAAGTTTGATTCACTTCTGTAGTATCATCATTCTTAGATAACTTTTGTTCAGTAACCATAGGAGTACTCACTGGTCTAGCATCTTCCATCTCAAAAGTTTTCAGTATTTCATTAACATACTTAGACTGTGTAATGAAAATTCCTTTCTTCATCTGATATACTTGTAATCTAACAAAGAATTTAATCTCACCAAACATGATCATTTCAAATTCAGTTTGCATTTCATTTGAAAATCTTTTACACAAATCTTCTTGTCCACCAAAAATAATGTCATCAACAAAAAATTTTGCTAACAAGATACCTTTACCTTCTTTATCTTTCATGTACAAATTGCTTGTGTCATATGTTCTTGAAAATCCAATCTACATCAAATAGTTATGCAACCTCTCATACCATGCTCTAGGAGCTTGTTTCAATCCATATAATGCTTTGTTTAGTTTGCATACCATGTGTCTTCTATTTGGATCAATAAAACCTTCTAGTTGTTCTATGTAAACTTCTTCTTCTAGTATACCATTTATAAATGCAGACTTGAAATCCATTTGATATACCTTGAAATCTTTATAAGTAGCATATGCAAGCAGAGTTCTTACTCCTTCTAGTCTAGCTACAGGGGAAAATGTCTCCCCATAATCTATTCCTTCTTCTTGTGCATAGCCTCTGCATACTAGCCTAGCTTTGTTCCAAGTGATTTCACCCTTTTCATTCATCTTATTTCAAAACACCCACTTTGTTCCTATAATATTCTTATTTTTAGGTCTTGCCACCAGAGTCCAAGTATCATTCTTCTCAATCTGGTCAATCTCTTCATTCATTGCTTGTATCCAGTCTTCATTTTCCAATGCCTCTCTAGTTGACTTGGGTTCAAATTCACACAGTAGGCATGTTGGATCCTTAGTCTTACTTCTGGTCTGAATTCTAGTATTTTTGTCTCCAATTATCTATTCAGGCTTGTGATGTCTTCTTACTGTAGACACCTAAAAATCCTTTAGAAAATAAAGTATTTTTATTTTCTGAAAAACCCCTAATGACATCATCATTTATTAATTAATTAATTTTTATGTCATTAAATCCCTTTACCTTAATTAAAAATATTTAATTAAGAAATCCACCCCAAAAATGTTTAAATCTTATTTAAACATTATTTCCCTATTTATTAATTATTTTAATTAATAAATTGACCAAAAATCCCAAAATAAATAATTAAATTATTTTTTGCCCAAAACTTGGCCAATTTTCTTAAGACCACTAACCTCTTCCAGAATCTTCTAATCCTTCTTTAATTTCGATTAAAGGCTAATCCCATCATTTCATAATCCTAATCCCAACTCAAGAATATTTAATTAAGATTAAATATTAATCCTCAATTCCTAATTTACCCTAGGAAAACTCTAGACTCTTCTAGAACTTTCCTAATCCTTCCCTAAACCCATTCAGGGGAAATTACCTACTTTCTCTAAGCTAATCTAAGTCTCCTTTGACTCCTAGTCAAACCCTACCCCTAATGAACCTCAAACTCATTAAAGCCTTTGAGATAAATAAAATTTTATTTATTTCCTAAATTCCATATTTATCCTTAGAAAGCCTAGACTTTTCTAGAAAGTCTTTATCCTCATCCAAAGCCTAGACTCTTCTAGAAAGTCTTCATCCTTATCCCCTTGACTCCAACTCTAACCTTACCCCAAACTCTAACCTATCCTCTTAACCCAAACCTTTCCAAAAGCCTATAAATACTCTCATTTCTAAGAGCAAAACCATCCACTTTTATTTTCAAGTAATAGTAATCTTATAATGCCATTTTCATGTTAAATCATAGCTTAAAATCAACTAATTGTTAGATTTCTTTGTTTTCTTCAAGTTTTTTAGCACATCATAGCTTAGCAATAAATGGATTAACATAGTTTCTTTCTTTATTTAGAATAACATATAGAATCAAATCTCCATTAAAGAATTATTTTGAGTTCTTGAAGCCTTAGGAGAAATTTTGGGTGTTCTACCCAATATTGTGCCACTTTTTGGGGTTTTCATAAGTCTCAAATTATCTTAGAATGCATTAGAGTATGCTCCAAGTGCCTAGAGAGCACACCCACATCCCCTTAAGCAAGAGCAAATCAATTAGTGCTTGGGTGCACTTGTTTAAGCTTAATCTGAGGTGGCTTAGCTTAGATGTTTTTGTTTTGAATTGATATAATGTTAGATTAAAACTTAATATTTTCTTGTCTTAGCCTTTCAAAATAGATTCAAATAGCCTTGCTCACATTCTAGCACGCCCGGTGGGACCCACTTCACAAGTTCTTTGCAAACATTTTGATGGGTTTTGGAGTGTTTTCATATTTTTCAAGCTTATACATGGATAGAGTGCTTCGAATTCTTCTTCCTCTTCTTGTCTATATTCTTCTTCTATTCTATCTACTTCTTCTTCTTCTTCTTGCAGGATCTTGGCCAATTTTTTTTCAAAAAAATCCATAAGGAAGTAAAATCATACACACCTTGTTTTAGTGCATAAAATGAACCCCCAAATCATTCTTGAATGCATTAAGGACTAAAATTTGCAAAATTTGTTCTAACAAACAAGAAAAATCAATCAAAACATTTGCATCCTTACAACATCAAGGTTTTAGAAGCATTCATGCAAAAATTAGGAATATTTCAAGTTTTGGGTACTTAAAAAAAAGAAAAGAGAGAACCTCAAATTTGCATCTCATTTCTAAAAACATTCAAAATCAATCCTAAAAATGCATGCAAAAGTTCCTAAAATCAATCTTAAAAACTTTTTTTTTTTTTTAAAAACTAACTTCATTTTACAAAAATCTTGAATGCCTTCTTTTTCAAATTTCACGTATCAAAGCTAAATTAGGAACTTGTCTTTTGGAGCTAAAAAATCAAAGCAAAGGTCAAAACAAATCTTGAATGAAACTAAAGGAATGAAGCTAAGTCCTAAGAGTCATTGTCATTTTGAAAATCAAATGCACTCTTGAATGCATTAAAAGAAAAAAATCTCTATTCCTTCCTTTTTAGTTCAAGCAAACGCATAATCAAATCTTGAATGCCTTAAAGGATCAAAACAAAGCACTTCAAAGTTCTTAAATCAACACGCAAATCTCAATCTTGAATGATCAAAGAAACAACTTGCAATCGCTCAAATCATTTACTTTTTGGAGAAAGAACAAAACAAACCTTAAACACTTGTGTCTTCAAATTCAAAAGTTCAAATCACACTTAATTCATTTTAGAAAAAGAACAAAATTGCTTGATGTGCATTTAGGAGTTTTTCAATTCTTGCAAAATCCTTGTTAAAGTAAGCAATGTAGAACATTTGAACTTGGACAAGTTCACTTGTTCTACTTTTAGTGAGGCCTGTCCAGGGAGAAAAGTGCTTCCTCCTCAAAGAATGATCTCAAACCAGTATCCCCCCCGGTTGGTATATAAATAAAGTGAAGGCAAAAAGTACTCACTTATATCTCCTAATCCATGGGCGTTTTGTGCCAAATGCAAATGTCTGGGGATGGTAAATATTCTTCCCCTAGCATTGTTGGCTAGGCTCTTAAGTGAGTCACAGGTGGTCAGTATAACTAGGTATGGAAACTCCACGGAACTATTAAAAAACCTAATAAAATAGAGGCTACCCTATCTACATCTAAAAGTATCAAAATCCTTGTGCAAGGACTGATTCCAACGGGTTTACCAGGTCACCTCAAGATTACTCACCATTTGTATTCCCTTCTAGGGGGTGCCAAGTTGTGGGCAAGTGATTTTGATACTCACCTTCCTTAGGTAGATCTGTTTGAAGTGCTTGAGAGTCAATACTCTGTGAAAACATTGTTGGAACATACACTTTCAAAGCTTTATCAGAGTCAATTATCATGTTTGTATCCCACAAGGTTGCTTTGTCCCTTGTGGAGATTGCTTTTCCAAAAGTCTTGTTTATCTATCCTTTGCCATTGGGAAACATCAAATCGATCAACAAACTTAGTTTGAGATACTCAGAACATTTTGCAGAGAAACCCTTGGAATCAGATATCCAAAGAGCTTTTGTCTCAAACCAAATTATTAGAATTTCCCCAAGTTATGCCAAATTTGATCAAACATCCAAAAGCTAAGTTGCCCAAATCCAAAGCTTATCAAGAGAAGAAAGTTGCAGAAAGAAACCTTAAGAGCCATCAATCCTCTATCCAAGCAACCCAAGCAGAAGAAAAATATCAAGAAAAGCTTGATAATATTGGCTATAACACAAGAGTCAAACAGTTTGCCTACCGATTCTAAGTGAACCATCGCTACGTCAATCTTGAAAGAGAAGATTAGCTAGGATCCATCACATGTTCATTCTACCTTCAGATCTTAAAATCCTATCTCGGTAGTCCTTCATCCTAGTTTCATCCCCACATCATCACCAAACCTTAGTTGCATCCCAAAAACCTTCTTAGTTGCATACACCATCATCTTCCTAGCAACATCATAGATCATCCATCCCAATTGCATCTGCATCATCCTTTTAGAAAGAACATTATTCCATCATCCTTCACCATCTTTCCATCAACAATCCACAAATCAGAATCCCATATCCTTCATCCAAATCTAGCATCCAATATCCAAATCAGAACTCACCATCCTTTACACCAAATCTAGAGATCCAAATCCACAAGTACTTAGTGTTCAAAACCTTTGAGTTGTTTCCATCCCTTATCCCAAATCAGAAATCACCCCCTTTTTGACAGAGCATTATCTAAAGGAAATCCAACTTGTCCTTGCACAGCCTCATCATCTCGAGCAAGAGATTGGCTTGCATTGATAAGAATCCAGTTGACTGAAGATCATTAGTCTATCCTAGGTTGGCCAAATCCTATCATTGATCCTCCATTGGGAAAAATAGCAGCTCATTTTTGACACTTAGTAGTCTTCCACCAGCATCCCATCAATCCTCCACCCAATCTTGACCCAAATCAAAGCATCCCATCAAGCCTCCATCATCGCCAAGCATTTTTTTACCAATCTATCACCATCTTCCATCAAATCTTCCACAATCTTTGATTCATATCCAAGCATCCCACCAATCCTTGCATTGCATTTTAGAAATTCATCATCCTTAGAAGTTCCTTAAGCTTGCATCCATCATTTTTTTAGAGTCTTTTAGGAAACTTCTTGCATCCATCTAGCATCTACATCTCCATGCCTATCGAGACAAGATCTAGATCTAGGAAGTGAAGGAACATGAATCCTTATCCAATCACCAGCTCATCTAATCCCAACATTTTTACCAGTGGGATGGTAGCCTATGATCCCCAAATACAAACTAGAAATACATGGGATGATCCCAATATCCCCTCAGCTCCTCTGGCAATAGAAACATTTGTGAATCATCCAGAGAATCCACCACTAGTCAATACACTCATGGCCCAAAACTAGCAAAGCATGTTCACTAACTTTTCACAAAGGCATACTTCCATTCTACCATATCTCCATCCTTGCAATCCCATAAGCACTATCCAAATCCTAGCACAAGTATACTCTCCATTCATCCAACCATTCCTTGATCCAACCTTGCAAACATCTCAAGAAACCTCCACCATTCCTCTTCTTTTGCAAGGAAGCTTCACTAGTCCTATAACACAAGCTATAACACCATCTGCTCCATTCCCTATCATAGGTACTTCATCATCTGACATGGCCACCCAAGCTCTTGCACAAATCCAATGCTTGTCACAAAATCAACTCCCACCTCTTACGCAAACCTTTACACAAGCAGTTCCACCACCTTCCATAAACCAAGTAACACCATTCTTTCCAGGAGGGATGCAATCATCCTTCCCCCTCACTTCACAAGTTCCCACATCCACACCTTTTATTCTAGGAGGGATGCAATCATCTTTCCCTTTCACTCCACAAGCTTCTGCATCCATACCATCTTTTCTAGGGTCAACGCAATCATTTCCCTCTTTCTCCCAACAAGCCTCCACATCAGCGTCATCTATTCCAGGGGTAGTGCAACCACTCCCCTTTCATACTCAGCAAGCTTCTGCATCAACATCACCCTTTTCATGGGGAACACAAATGTTCTCTTCATTTCCCCCCCAAAAAGCATCTACCTAGGCACAAGCCCAACCAAATGGCTTCACCATAGGAATGCCTTCCATGGGTTTTTCAAATCCACCATTCATGTCCCAAACTCCTATCACATCTACCTTCCTGGCATCCACTACAACCCAATTCCCACCTCACACTGGTCCTCATTGGGGTCTCACTCAAGAAGACATGAAAGCCTTTGGAATACCAACTCACTCTCCTACATCCATGTTTGCAAACCAACAAGCCATTTTCTCCTGAGCAACACAGCAACCACCATCACAGCCCCCACTAGTTTCATCATTTGCAAACCATCCATTCACAACACCTAGTGCTTTTCAGCAAGTTCCTCCACCTCAATAGAAAATTTCATCCCATTTCGCAAGTTATCTTGCCCAGCCACCCTTTGCTTCAAGCTTCCCTACATCAATTCCACCCTTAAGAAATGCAGGAATGAACCCAACCTATATAGGTCAACCAAAGAGTCAAGTTTAGCAAGGACCATCTTACCAGCAAGCGGCATCATTCCACTAGCCTCCCCCACAACAACTGCACTTCCCATTGCAATAACAAACCCCCATCATTCCCCAGTAGCAACAAGTTTCCTCTTACCAGTTACAGCAACAAGTCCCAGTCATCCCACAACACCAGCAAGCAGTCTCATATCCAGCACCACAATATCCCCCTATGCCACATCAACAGTATCCTCCCTAGCAAACATCACTCCAAAATCCACTCCAATCTGCCTATCCCACTGGGCAATCTCCATATCCCACTCCATAATACCCACCTCAAATGGAACTACCCACTCAAACACGAATCAATGCTGAGTGGGAAGCCATGAAGAATGCTCTTAAAGAGCTTCAAACTGGTACTGAGAACAAAACTTACAAGTTTGAGGAGGTGTGTCCTTATCTGTTTGACCAATCCATTGCCGCTATACCTTTCCCCAAGCACTTTGAGACACCTAAGTTTGATAAATATCAAGGGAAAGGAGATCTAGTCAATCATATTAAAGAATTCTATATGGCATGCCAAGAAGTGGCTTATAGTGATAACTATCTCTTACGCCTATTCCCCAAAAGCTTGGGAGGAACCGTTGTTGAGTGGTTCTATAAAATACCATGTGGGACTATCACAACCTTTGCTGAACTTTTTGAGAAGGTCATTGCCCCCTATGCCCACAATGTTTAGAATGAGTTGACCTTGTTGGATCTCTGCAACTCAAAATAGAAAGAAGGAGAAAGCCTATCAGAATACTTGCAATGATGGCAGAACCTTACCACCAAGTTATCATACCAACCACTTGAAAAGAATTTGACCAAAATCTTTATTGATAATCTGCATCCTAAGCTATCCCACTTCATGAGGATGAATTGTCTCCAAACCTATCAAGATATCAAGAGCAAGGGGATAGGTATTGAAAAGGCCCTCCTAGATGAAGGCACAATCCGACACTTCAAAAATGATGCCCAAAAACCCAGCAATGATAAATCCCGTTACTGGAATCATAATAAGAATGTTGTTACTAATGGAGCCACTGATACCAAGCATGTCCAAATTTTTGTGGCTAGTCCTCCATCAACTCCTGCATACCAACAACAATAAGAACCCATCCATGAACAACCTCCTAAAGTCCATCAGCAACCCATGCAACAATATCATTCTCAAATTAATTAGTAGAATTATCAGCAACTAGCCCATCAAGCTTATCAAGGTAATCCAAACAATCAAGTCAATGCCACCAATACTACTCCCAAGCATAACAAACCCAGAGTTCAAAATTATCCAAAGAAGACCTTCACACTGCTAGGTGAACCTTTGGATATTATCTTTCATCGAATGGCCAAGGCCAACTTGATTACATTTCCAGCAATCCAAGCAGTTGATGATACCACTCCCAAGCCTGATTGGTACAAAGATCATGAGTACTATGATTATCATCATGTCAAAGGACACACTACCCTGAAGTGTATGAGACTAAAAAACTATATCCAAGATCTCATTGATCAAAAAGAGATTCAAGTAGATACACCCGCTCAAGCCTCGCCAAATGCCAATTTACAAATTTATCAAAATGTGTTCCCACAACACAATGCTGGGAACAACCAAACTAATACCAATCATTCCTAGAATCATGGAAAGGGTAAGAAAGAAGATCACACTACCACCTACATCAATTATGATAAATTTTTTGGATATATAACCCAAGTTGAGCCCATAGTCAATGCCATCCATGTCAGAGGAGTGGATCGTCAATGTGCTATTACTACCCACAGAGGTCGGATCACTGTTGTTGGTGGCCATCCAAGGCCAGTACACAATGCATAGTATAACCTCATAGAACATCTTGGGAACACACCACCCCAAATATCCATCTTGGACCTTCTCCATACTTCACCTCTCCATTAGGAGATCCTTGACCAAGCTCTCAAAGAAGGACATGTCCCCACAAACATTAACACCACCTAGTTTGAGACCCATGTGGGACATCTATCTATAGCCTATGCTTTATCCTTCAAAACATCTGACATACTAGACATTACACTTGACCATACTCTCCCTCTCTACATTGCCATCATGGTTAGAGACTTTTCCATCAAACGGGTCTTAATAGATAATGGCTCAACCCTAAACTTGTTTACTTTGAAATTCATTCAGTAGATTGGGTTCACCCAGGCCGATATAGCACATGAAGTAATCACTATCAAAGCCTATGAAAACTTGGAGTGTACCTTTGAAGGTACCATTACTTTGCCCATTCAGCTGGGCCCAACAACATAGGATACTATTTTCCATGTTGTTGATCTTGACCTACCATTCAATATCCTCCTAGGCCGACCATAGATTCATTCCATTAGGGGTACCATCTACTTACCATTAGTGCATTAAATTTTTGCATCAAAGCACTAAGGTTACCATCCATGCTGACCCCCAACCCTTCGCATACTGTCATGTGATGGAAACATCATTCCCTCATTCCACTCATTGTCCTGGAACTGACATTGGCACTTCTATTGCCAGCTCATCCCAATCCCATTGCGATCCAAAGACTATCCTCACCTCCACCCTCTCTTCCATCAAGATAAATAACCAGGGTTGTGGTGAATACAGCCTACATGATGCATTTTCCATAGGGGCCCTCCCACATGATCCACATACCCAAGGGTGCCCGAGTCACCAAAGAAATCCTGTTGAAGAGCTTCATGAAATCAAGAGAATTAGATCTATGACTTTTGAATCCCATGGCAACATAAACAGTCAAGAGATGGATCCTGACATCAATAGGTGGTTTTACAAAGATCCCCCACCACCTGACACTCAACTTCTTAGCTATTTCAAGGATAAATATCCAAAACAACATAACTATACCACTGAACAATGGAACTATCAAGGCAGTGGTCTAGGACCACAAGAAGGTGGCAACCAATATCCCATCACAACATCAAAGAATCTTGAGCATTAGGGTCTTGGCTTTAATACCCCTCACCTAAATATACAAGGGCCCAATACTACAATTAGGGGCACCAACATGACTAGCATTCCCCTCTTGAATAGCTAGGATGACCTCGTAGAGATCAAAGACATCCTTGAAGAGAAAGAAATCAGATCCTATGATGATATCATTGATGATGACACCCTCCTGGGGACTTTTGTCCTCTAACAACTTTCCATCAATCTCATAGAACTTCCCCTCACCCACCCTAAACTCATAGACTGGGACCAACCAAGTGTAACACACATTGATGAGTTCCAAAGCATGGAAGCACTCCTAGAATTCATGGGGGCATCAGGCCCACACTCAGTTTAGGATTCAGAGTCAACCCACATCTGTAAGCTTGACCCAGAAGGATACTTTGGAGAGGAGGCAAGCTTTAGCTACAAAAGAGAAATAGAAAGAGTAAAACATGAGTCCTTATGTGAAAACCCTTCTGGGGCACATTCTGATTCCCAAAAAGTAAAAATAAAGAGCGTATCTTCTAGTGGAAACTTGGCAATTCAAGTGCTAGAAGATGAAGAATTGCCTCTTCCTCCCATCTAGGATTACAGACCTGAGCAGTCACCTATCATCATAGAAGAAACCAAGCCAGTTAGCTTGGGTATAAAGGAATGTCTGAGGATCACCTACATTGCAGCCAACATGACAGAAGGTGAAGAAATGGCTTTCATTGTGCTACTTCAAGAAGCTACTAGGAACTTTGCATGGTCATATGCACACATGCTTGGACTTGATCCTAAACTTGTTGTTCATCATCTAGCTGTGGACCCCAATGTTAAGCCAGTAAAGCAAAAGCTATGCAAAATGCATCCCAAAGTAGCTCTATTGGTAAAATTAGAACTAGAAAAGATCCTGGATGCAAAGATTATCAGAGCTATAGATTACTCAGATTGGATCTCCAACATGGTACCTATCACAAAGCCTTCCAGTGACATCCAAATTTGTATAGATTTTAGGGACCTAAACAAGGCATGTCCTAAAGATGATTTCCTGCTACCTAACATAAACATGATCATAGATCTTACAGTGGGCCATGAAATGTTGTCACTAATGGATGGCTTCTCTGGATACAATCAAATTCATATAGCAGTAGAAGACCAACACAAAACAACATTCACCACTCCATGGGGTAAATTTTGCTATAACATGATGCCCTTTTCTCTAAAGAATGCAGGAGTCACATATCAAAGAGCGATGATAGCAATCTTCCATGACATGATCCACAAGATCCTAGAGGACTATGTGGATGATATTCTTGCAAAATCAAAGACACACCATGAACACCTTGACATTCTTGAGAGTGTGTTTGATCGCCTACATCATTATGGGTTAAAACTCAATCCAAAGAAATGTGTCTTTGGTGTTACATCTGGAAAGCTCCTAGGTTTTATAGTATCATGATGAGGCATAGAGATTGACCCTAAAAAGGTCAAAGCAATAATAGAAATGCCTCCCCCAAGAACACTCAGATAGCTCAGAAGCCTACAAGGAAAGCTTTAATCAGTGCGTTGGTTCATTTCTTAGCTGGCAGACAAGTGCCAACCTTTCACGCATCTCTTATGCAAAGACACAAGCTTCAAATGGGATCCCATATGTCAGAGAAGCTTTGATAAGCTCAAGGAGTATCTAGCCAATTCTCCAATCCTAGTACCACTAGTTCTAGGATGCCCTCTCATACTCTACATCTTGGCAACCACTACAACACTGGGGGCACTCCTAGCTCAACATGATGATGAAAACAAAGAGAGAGCCATCTACTATATTAGTCAAACTCTTTTCAGCTATGAGCTTAATTAATCACCCATGGAAAAAACATGCCTTGCAATGGTTTTTTCCACTCAAAAGCTTAGACATTACATGCTTAGTCACACAATTAGGCTCATTTCAAAAGTAGACCCCCTCAAATATCTACTATCAAGGACAACTCTCACAGGCTATATGGAAAAATGGGTCATGTTACTTAGTGAGTTTGACATCCAGTATATTCATTGGAAAGAAATCAAAGAGCAAGTCATTGTTGATCAGCTAGTAGAGGCACCCCTGGTGGATGCTTACCCACTAATCATGGAATTCCCTGATGAACACTTATGTATGATCAAAGAACAACCAATGTGGAAACTATACTTTGATGGCTCCTACACATCACATGGATCAAGGGCAGGAATCTTATTTGTCACACCTTAAGGTGACTACATTCTAAAATCATTCAAGTTGGGATTTCCATGTACTAACAACATTGCAAAATATGAGGCACTCATCTTAGGTCTCAAAATAGCCATTCAATGGAATATCATAAAACTGCAAGTGTTCAGTGATTCACAACTAATTATCAAGCAAGTCCTAGATGAATATCAAACAAATGATGACAAGTTGTTGCCTTACAAAGAACTCGTGGATAGATTGAAAGAGCATTTCCTAAATCTATAGTTTACACAGATAGCAAGACTTCAAAACAAAGCAGCTAACGTAATGACAACTATTGGGTCCTTGTTAGAAATCCCACACGACGCATCACAGTATGAATTCCTAGTCAAGAAGCTACATACACCAGCTTATGAGAATGCCAATGCAAAAATGATGTGTGTCTTGGTTGGTCCCCAGTCCCCGTGGTACCATGACATCCATGCATATCTAAAGAATGGTATCATATCTCCCCATCTCACCAATAACCAATGCCAAAACCTTATTCACAGAGCTTTTCGCTACACTCTTGTAGCCAACACCCTTGATCATCGAGGGTATCACAATATCCTCTCTAGGTGTTTAGATTCAAATGAGGTCATCCTAGCTTTATAAGAGGTCCACGCTAGAATTTGTGGTGCCCACATGAGTGGCATGGTTCTAGCTAAGCAGTTGTTTCGAGTTGGGTATTATTGGCCAACCATGGAACATGATGCTTGTGAGTTTGTTAAAAAATGTTTACCATGTCAGTAGCATGCAAATTTGATTCATGCACCAGCACAAGATTTGCAGCCCATTGCGCCACCTTGGCCATTTTCATGTTGGGGCTTTGACCTTGTCGGCTTAATCACTCCCCTTTCCTTAGATGGACACAAGTACATAATAACTACCACAGAGTACTTCACCAAATGGGTTAAAGTGATTCTTCTCACCCTAACTACTAGTATCCAAATATCCAAGTTCATTCTTTACCACATCATTTGTCACTTTGGCATACCATCTACCATCTTCATAGACCATGGCACACCTTTTGAAAACTAGTATGTGGATGATCTGTGTGCTAGACTCCACATCCATCACTGTTTCTCCAGTCCATATTTCCCTCAAGGAAATGGCCAAGCTGAGGCAACCAATAAAACTATCTTGAAAATCCTCAAGAAGGTTGTTAATGATTATGGTCATGACTGGCACCTCCAAATCAATCCTACCCTTTGGGCCTACCATACTTATCACACTCCCACATGCAGCACCCCATATTCCCTTGTATATGGTGCCGAAGCCATTCTGTCGATCGAGGTTGAGCTCCCATCATTGTGAGTCTTCATGAAGAACTACACCATTGATGAAGACTATCATGCGGCCCGTCTCACATAGCTAGACCTGTTAGATGAAAAGAGACAACAAGCCTATGATCACCTGGTTGCATACTAGAATCAACTCAAAAGGAGTTATAACAAGAAGGTCCATCCCAGACAATTCCAGGTCGGTGACATGGTCCTCAAAGAAAATCAAAAAGTCCAAGCAAACAGAGAAAAGAAAGGCAAGTTTGAGCCTACTTGGTTGGGCCCCTATGTTGTCACAGCATGCTTCAGCTCTGGAGCTTATCAATTATCTACACCAGAAGGTGAGCCTTTGAATGATCCAATCAACATCATACATTTGAAGAGGTTCTATGCCTAAACCAGATCTACATATTCAGAAAATCCGTAAAAATTGGAAAAAGTAGAAAAATACAAAAAAAGAAAAAGAAAAAGAAAAACAATCGTCCAATGGTGAAAACATGGCAATTCAAGCACCTTGGACAAGTATGTTGGTGAAAACCTGGCAAACAGGCACCATACATAGTGGACCGAGTCATTATCTATCAAACTCCCATCCCCCCATCCCAACATCTCAATCCTTTTTCTACCATCCCCATCCCCATCCACCATCCCCCAGCATTCCTTTTTTTCATAATCCTCCAGCAAATCCGCAATCCTACCTACACATATCTTGTACCATATCTTGTATATCCTGTATAGCACCATCCTTCTTGTACCATATCTTGTATAGTGAGATCTTCCTATCCCCAATCTTGAGCTTATGTACATATCCATTGTATCTCTTTTCCTGTCCATTGTACATATCCTCGTGTCTTGTTGTACATAGTCATCATCAGTCCTGTAGTAGCATTTGATCAGAACACTTTGTCCTACCCAGCCTTGTACTTCAGCAATATCAATTGTCGACTATTCTTGATCACTGTGATTATTCTTTGACTTCATCATTTGCTAGTGAACAACAACACTCATTCTCCCATCAATTAGCAGGTCCTTGAGGCTGTATCCTTCCTCCTGTTAGATCTAATCTTCCACCAATCACACCCAGTCCATGTCGATGCATCCTTCCATACGTTCAGACCAATCTTCTCACTATCAATCAAATCTGTCCCATCACATCTCTCTCCTTAGCAAAGGATGTCTTTTTGGAGTTCTCATTTTGGTCTTGGATTTTGTCCTTTGGATCTTGTTAATCTTTTATGGCTTCTCGTTGTTCTCTACTCAAAGTCTCCATGATCCTTTATATCATGGTGCGCTGTGAATGACGACAATCTAGGGCAAGGTCTTTTGGTCTTTTGATTCTTCCTGTGAGTCAGTCAGATTTGACCCTTGCACGGCTCACATGTGATCTTCTGGGTTACATGGTGCACTTGGGAAATATCATTTGTTTGTGGTTTCTCTCGCATCGTTTCCACCATGCTTCCTCTTGGGTTCATGTGTGATGCTGGGGCAACCCTGCGTGTCTTTTTAGTGTCAGTCTTATGCAACACCCGTGACAAGGCCTCATGATCCCAGTATCCTTGGTAGGTCTCTAGCATTTCTATATTAAACTAGGTTGTGCTCTTCGCATTTATACTTGGAGCTTCCCCCAATCCCTTGCATCTTGCATCATCTCGATTAATCTTGCATCTTGCATTTTCATATAGTTGCATGTTGCATTCTGCATTTCATCTCATCTTGCATTCACCCATCATTGCTCTTGGAAGCTTGGTTCTTTATCCTCCCTTCTTCCTTTCTTCTTTCTTCATGTTTCCTTTTGAGAAAATTCCACAAAGTTTCCTCTTTGTGATGTTTTCTCAAGGGGGCACAACTCCTTATTCCTCTAAATTCTAGCCTTAGGCATCTTATTTTCTTATCTTTGATGCCACACCACTGTTGGCATTAAGCAGTATTGCCACTAGTGACAACACTTATTTGCATTCTGGGTGCAAACCGAGTAGACAGTGCAAACCGAACAGATAGTGCAAACCGAGCAGACAGTGTAAACCGAGAAGACAGTGCAAACCGAGCAGACAGTGCAAACCGAGCAGACAGTGCAAACCGAGCAGACAGTGCAAACCGAGCAAGTTAGTACAAACCGATCAGGACAATGTAAACCGAGTAACATCTTGTCTACCGAGTCACCAATGCTTACCGAGTTCAATACCTACTGAGTGATCAGTATGAACCGTGCCTTCACTTCTACCAAGTGCATGATGATGCCGAGTAATGCAGTGGACGCCGAGTATCAGAAAGTCACTGAGTCAGTTTGAAGGAACCGAGTAACCATATTTGGGCCGACTTAGTAGCACTCATGTTTATTTTTCAAGCCGACTGTGTAATTGTAATTGTAATTAATTGTTTGAGACCTGTATATAAATAATGTTGTAGAAATAAAAGATGTAACACACAAGTAATGAAAAATATATGATATAGAATATATGTGAAAGAGCAAGAAAGGCAGAAATAAGCGAATTACAGAAGGCCTCAAAAGTATAAGATACAGCAAAGACAAATTCATCACAGAAGGTGATCAGTACATCAGCGAATCTCATTCAGCAATCCAGTTGCAAAGCAGAGATCTACTGTTTCATTCTAACAGGTGAATCAGTACTAAATCCTTTAACCGGGTAGACTTAACAGTCTTTGTATAAATCTCTTTACCGAGTGCATACTTCACTGTATGTTTGTAAATCCTTTAACAAGGTGGATTTAGCAATCCTTATTGCTCCTAACAGGGCAGATCATCAGAAGTGATCAAATTGTAAGCCTTAACCGGCCAACTTTATTCTGCAGTATTGAAGCTTTGTGGGTTTCATCCCCACCCCAGTTTTACTTTCTTTTGGAAGGTTTCTGGGTAACCAAATCTATGTGTCATTATTGTGAATGCTTTTAAGTTTCATGCTTTCTGTATGCAAAGGTTAAAAGGTAAAATACATGTTAAAATTGTAAGAAAATTTGGAGTTACTGATTCACCCCTCCCCTCTCAGTAACTTGGTTAATTCCTGAATATTTCCAACAATTGGTATCAGAGCTGCATTGGTTCTCAAGACAAAGCTTAACTAGCTTGAGCAAAGATCCAGGACAATGGAGGTATTCAAACTGAACAAGGTGATTGAAAATGAAAAGCTAGATTTGGAAATGGCCATAGCTAAACTCAAAGAAGCAAAAGAACATCTTTCCCAATCCCTAAGAAGAAGGAAGGAACTTGCAAATCAGATGAATGATCAGAATTACATTGAAGAAAAGATTGAAGATCTTCTTCCCTCAAACAACTCAGATGAAGCAAACAATTCTATCAAAGAACTCCTAGAAAAGAATGGGTCTCTGCAGGAAGAAGTGAGAAAATTGAAAAGAGAACAAGAACTACACTCTACAAGATTCTGTGAGATCTTGGAACAGAAAAACAAGTTGAAAGATGAATTAGATGAAAGAAACATTGAATTCCAAAACAAAACCCTTCAGCTAGAAAATCTAATTGATCAGATCTCTCATACAAATGAAGAAATTCTAAATCTAAGATCAGAAATAGAAAACACAAGAGAAGAACTAAGATCTGAAAAGGAAATCAATCTAAGATTGATGGATGACCTAAACGCTGAAAAACAAATCAATGAAGGAATGCTGAAAAGTCAAGAAGACTTGAATCAGCTGTATGAACGAAATCTTCATAGGCAAAAAGGAAAAGCAGGACTTGGATACAAAGAAGAAGGCGAATCCTCTAAGCAAGGTACTAAAAGAAATCAAAAACCTACTTGTAATCATTGTGGTAAAATAGGACATACTTCAAATAAATGTTGGAACAATGAAAAAGCAGAATTCAATGGAAAATGTTATAGCTGCAATCAACCTGGTCATAAAGCAAATGAATGCAGGGAAAAACTTAGATTCAGAGGTAATTGTCACAAGTGCAACAAACAAGGTCACAAGGCATCCGAGTGCAGATCCAAGACATTTAATCCAGCAGAACAAATTGTGAAAGCAATGTTTGGATGGGACTACAACACCTGGTGTAGATGTCATTACTGTGGAGAATATGGACACATTGGCATGAATTGCATAAAACATCATCTAAGGAAAAGAGATACTACCGTAAGATGTTTCAAATGCACTAAACTTGGTCACATAGCCAGAAACTGCATGAATGCTAATGAAATTGAAGAAGGAAAGAAGAATGAAGCAACTAAGGTCAGGAAACAGGTGAGACAAAAATGGATTCCTAAAGCTACCGAGCAATCCAGTCCAAGTAATGGAATGGATGGCTCTATCGACTCAAATTAAATTTCCAAGGAAGCACTGGAACTGTACTCTCATAGATCAATCTCAAGCAGTTCCAAAACCAAAATTAAAAGAAAAGTCTAAATCAGCATGCAAGATGCAGTGAAATCACAGGAAGGTCGGTATAGTCTTCACCGAGCAAGGTCGGTACCTGTCTTTACCGAGCGAGGTCGGAGCATTATGAATTCTCAAGTTCACCGAGTTGCGAAGTCTTTTCCGAGCAATTAATTCTTGGTGGGTGACAGTCTGTCAGAATTCCTACCCTAATTTGAAATAAGCATTAATGACAGAATTGTAAACAAAAAGCAAGTAATCGAACTCATTCTTCACCGCGAATCTTTAGCACTTTGAAAGCAGAAAACTTCAAGGGCAACCCGGCGATTTAATACTCTTGCGAAAGGAATTTTCTGTGAGCTACCATGGCATCATCCAGCACTTCAGTGAAGAAAGGATCTGATATGTTAGTTCAAGGGGAGTGGAAAGCACCAAATTTTAAGATCGTGCCCGCAATCGCAGCAACCCTAGATCCGAACGGAGCTCAATCTCAGATTCCTCCTAAGGTACTGCTTATCAACGATATCTGTAATCATTTTAATTGTTCTATTCAAGAAATGGGAAACCTAGAACTAGACATTATGCGTGAGGAACTATGTGTGGATGGTACTTTGAAACCCGAGCACAAACATCTGGAAGATAAGGGTTTAGTCCACATTGCACATCTTCCTCGAAACTTTCGAGATAAATGGGTTAGGTACATTCTCATCCGAGTACATGATGGCAAGATTTGGCTTGAGCAACCTATTGAGATCACAAAGAAAATGATTCATCAAGTCACCGGTCTTCCCATGTTGAACAAAGCTAAAACTACCAAAACCCTAGGTCGGACGGAACTAGAGAAGAAAACCCTAGCCGAGTGGGATGGTAGAGGCATGAAGGTTAGCAGCATTACCGACGCCGAACTGAAGTTTGGTACACATATCATTGCCCACAAGATTTATAGTTCTAGTCGACAGAACAGTGTCTCATGTGAAGCTGTTGACCTAGCATACAAAGTGGTCAAAAACAACTTGACATTTGACCTAGCAGATTTATTGTTGAAACAGTTCAACAAGAACATGGAAAGCATCAAAACTTCCAAAAACAATCCATGTAAGTTTGGATCCTTGTTAGTCTGTTTATTCTTCTATGTTCAGAAATTCTTCCCTTCTAAAGGAAAAGTTGTATGGAGAAAAGATGTGCCAGTACTTTATGAAATTAATGAATACATCGCAGAAATGGGTGAAAACTTTGAAAGCATCATGGATAATTATTTTGAGTCTTTCAAAGAGAAAATGAATGACAGATTTTGAATTCCACAGAAGTTGGTGGAAGATTACAAAGATGACATCTGTTTTATGGTAGATTGTGATAATGTGTATATTCAAGCAGTTAAACCGAGAACTGTATATGTAAAACCTCTTCCCTATGAGGTAAATATTGATGAAACCAAGAACATTATTGAAGCACTTCTAAATCAGCCTGTCAATCCCAAAGCCCCATATTTTGGAACATATGATGAAGCTAAGATGAGAATTGAACTAAGCATAAAGCTTCCACAGGCGGTAAACAAAGGAAAGAAAAGAATAGCTAAAATGCAAATGATAACCGAGGAGAAAGAAGAAATAGGTGAAAAAGAAGAAGAAAAGGATGAGAAAATAGAGGAACCAGAACCTGCAAAGAAGAAAAGAAAAGTTTTTATCACTAAGGCATCTGTGCCTCCCACTGCTGTGTTTACAAGGAGAAATACAAAAGGCAAGGCAGACAAGGCAGAAAAGGCAGATAAAGACATAGTATTCAAAAGGCCTCCTCTAACCCTTCAATAAAAGCTCAAACTCTTCAGAGATGGATCAGGATCTGGAGTAAGTAACATAAAATCCCTGAGATATGAAACCAGATCGGAAGCAGAACAGAAGGAAATAGAAGATGCTGTTGTTGAGAAGATGGGACAGTGGAAATACTCTCCTGAAGAAATTACCCCACAGGTTCCAGCAGTTCTGTTAAATCCAATAAGAATGAGATGGAGCAATGCAAGGCAAACTGTAATAGACATATTTGATCAAAACCTAAGACAGTTGATGCCGAGCTTGAACAATGATGAAATAAAGAAGGCACTAAAAGAGAATGAAAATAAGATGACATTGAAGTTCAATACTTGTTTGATTTTGATCAACAATATTGAATCGGTTGTGAAGGCTGCAAAAGCCACATGGAAGAACATTTACCACCTTCACCAACCGAGCATTGAAACTGTAATAATAAAGGATATTGAAGATGACAGCGATGAGCAAGAAGAAGACACCGAGGTAGATGATACTGTAAGGATAGCAGCAGAAGTCATTGCATCCCTTCCTACCTCTCCAGTGAAAGTCTCTTCATCCAGCCCTGAGACACCTTCAAGCATGGTTGTGACAACTTCTACTTTTGTCCAATCATCCCTAGCAACATCAGAGGCAGCTACCATTTCTTCTACCAAGCTGCAGTCCCCTGTACCAGTAAGTTTTCCATCTTTTGAATCATCAAGTGTAAATATTTTAAGCTCTCCAGTAGAAAGTATACCAGTGTCAATAGCCAGCCCTACTTTATCTACTGTCACTACTACAAGAGCATTAAGTACAGATAAGCCTAAGGCTCTACCGAGTATAAAATTTTTGGGTAAAAATATAGTTGAGGATATAGACCTAGACGAAGAGATAGAGATTCCTACACTAGATTTTGCAAATCTCTCAGCAGACCAGATGCAGAATATAGGTGAGATCCTCCAAAGGAAAGCAAAACAAAAGAAGCTTAAGGAGGAAAGAGACAAGGAGTATCAAATCATCAAGGATGCTAAGGACATTTTGTCTGATGCATTAGGCATTAAAGTAGACTCCTCCCAGCATGTTTTGTTACAATTGGCAGAAGCAGTTGAGAAATACAATGAGGACTCATCCGGGACAGAAAAGTTAGTTGAAAGAGCCGAGAAGAGATTCAACAATAAAGTGCTTGAGCACATTGCTCAGCACATAGCTATCAACCAAGTGGAATTGTCTTCAGTTTTGTCTAATATAGAGTCTATTTATTCGAATGCTACCTCTCTTTTGGCCAGACTATGCAATTTTGCCGAGTTCACAAAGGATGTCAAAGATAAAATGAATAAAATGGATGAGGATATGAAGATTAGCATACAGAAGCTGCAACTTGAACCAAGTTCAAGCTCTGCTCATCACATGAAAATTTCACATCTATCCAATATGCAGTCTGATCTATTGAAAGAAGACTCAAGGATCCGGTCCACACTGCTAGACATCCAACACATGATCCTTCCCATCATGAATACAATGTACAAGCACATTGAACATTCCAGAACATTGATTCATGACAATCAGTTCTCCATAGCAGATCACATGATTGAACTCTCTGCAGAAGTCCAAATTGCTATACAAACATGTAAGATACTGCAAGAAAGTTGGGACAGAACCCTGGCACTAATAATGAAGGTACATTCTGATTTCTTATCAAATTTTGGATTCTCTCTGTAAATAAATTGTATATGCACCTTTGGCATTATCGCCAAAAAAGGGGGAGATATGTATAGAAGGAGAGATATGTATACATTTATAGATTTGTATAAGAAACAGTTAGCACATTGAAAGGGGGAGACAATGTATAAAGCCCTATAACAAAGACAAATTTTGAAAAATCAAAATAAAACTCAGCATGATTCGTGTATATAAATTTTGGCCAATAAGTGTTTTTGTCACTAATGCCAAAGGGGGAGATTGTTGGCATTAAGCAGTATTGCCACTAGTGACAACACTTATTTGCATTCTGGGTGCAAACCGAGCAGACAGTGCAAACCGAACAGATAGTGCAAACCGAGCAGACAGTGTAAACCGAGCAGACAGTGCAAACCGAGCAGACAGTGCAAACCGAGCAGACAGTGCAAACCGAGCAGACAGTGCAAACCGAGCAGATAGTGCAAACTGAGCAGACAGTGCAAACCAAGCAGACAGTGCAAACCGAGCAGACAGTGCAAACCGAGCAGACAATGCAAACCGAGCAGACAGTGGAAACCGAGCAAGTTAGTACAAACCGATCAGGACAATGTAAACTGAGTAACATCTTGTCTACCGAGTCACCAATGCTTACCGAGTTCAATACCTACCGAGTGATCAGTATGAACCGTGCCTTCACTTCTATCGAGTGCATGACGATGCCGAGTAATGCAGTGGACGCCGAGTATCAGAAAGTCACCGAGTCAGTTTGAAGGAACCGAGTAACCATATTTGGGCCGACTTAGTAGCACTCATGTTTATTTTTCAAGCCGACTGTGTAATTGTAATTGTAATTAATTGTTTGAGACCTGTATATAAACAATGTTGTAGAAATAAAAGATGTAACACACAAGTAATGAAAAATATATGATATAGAATATATGTGAAAGAGCAAGAAAGGCAGAAATAAGCGAATTACAGAAGGCCTCAGAAGTATAAGATACAGCAAAGACAAATTCATCACAGAAGGTGATCAGTACATCAGTGAATCTCATTCAGCAATCCAGTTGCAAAGCAGAGATCTACTGTTTCATTCTAACAGGTGAATCAGTACTAAATCCTTTAACCGGGTAGACTTAACAGTCTTTGTATAAATCTCTTTACCGAGTGCATACTTCACTGTATGTTTGTAAATCCTTTAACAAGGTGGATTTAGCAATCCTTATTGCTCCTAACAGGGCAGATCATCAGAAGTGATCAAATTGTAAGCCTTAACCGGCCAACTTTATTCTGCAGTATTAAAGCTTTGTGGGTTTCATCCCCACCCCAGTTTTACTTTCTTTTGGAAGGTTTCTAGGTAACCAAATCTATGTGTCATTATTGTGAATGCTTTTAAGTTTCATGCTTTCTGTATGCAAAGGTTAAAAGGTAAAATACATGTTAAAATTGTAAGAAAATTTGGAGTTACTGATTCACCCCTCCCCTCTCAGTAACTTGGTTAATTCCTGAATATTTCCAACAACCACTTGCGGCATCGCATAAAAAAGAGGCAAAATGTAGACACCTAAAAATCTTTTAGAAAATAAAGTATTTTTATTTTCTGAAAAACCCCTGATGACATCATCATTAATTAATTAATTAATTAATTTTTATGTCATTAAATCCCTTTACCTTAATTAAAAATATTTAATTAAGAAATCCATACCAAAAATGTTTAAATCTTATTTAAACATTATTTCCCTATTTATTAATTATTTTAATTAATAAATTGACCAAAAATCCCAAAATAAATAATTAAATTATTTTTTGCCCAAAACTTGGCCAATTTTCTTAAGACCACTAACCTCTTCCAGAATCTTCTAATCCTTCTTTAATTTCGATTAAAAGCTAATCCCATCATTTCCTAATCCTAATCCCAACTCAAGAATATTTAATTAAGATTAAATATTAATCCTCAATTCCTAATTTACCCTAGGAAAACTCTAGACTCTTCTAGAACTTTCCTAATCTTTCCCTAAACCCATTTAGGAGAAATTACCTACTTCCCTAAGCTAATCTAAGTCTCCTTTGACTCCTAGTCAAACCCTACCCCTAATGAACCTCAAACTCATTAAAGCCTTTGAGATAAATAAAACTTTATTTATTTCTTAAATTCCATATTTATCCTTAGAAAGCCTATACTTTTCTAGAAAGTCTTTATCTTCATACAAAGCCTAGACTCTTCTAGAAAGTCTTCATCCTTATCCCCTTGACTCCAACTCTAACCTTACCCCAAACTCTAACCTATCCTATTAACCCAAACCTTTCCAAAATCCTATAAATACTCTCATTTCTAAGAGCAAAACCATCCACTTTTATTTTCAAGTAATAGTAATCTTATAATGCCATTTTCATGTTAGATCATAGCTTAAAATCAACTAATTGTTAGATTTCTTTATTTTCTTCAAGCTTTTTAGCACATCATAGCTTAGCAATAAATGGATTAACATTGTTTCTTTATTTATTTAGAATAGCATATAGCATCAAATCTCCATTAAAGTATTATTTTGAGTTCTTGAAGCCTTAGGGGCAATTTTGGGTGTTCTACCCAATATTGTGCCACTTTTTGAGGTTTTAATGAGTCTCAAATTATCTTAGAATGCATTAGAGTATGCTCCAAGTGCTTAGAGAGCACACCCACATCCCCTTAAACAAGAGCAAATCAAACAGTGCTTGGGTGCACCTGTTTAAGCTCAATCTGAGGTGGCTTAGCTTAGATATTTTTTTTTGAATTGATATAATGTTAGATTAAAACCTAATGTTTTCTTGTCTTAGCCTTTCAAAATAGATTCAAATAGCCTTGCTCACACTTACATATTTTTCCAAAATAGGTTCAGATCTTTTCTCCTCTGTTTCATCAAGTTCCCCAACAAGATTGTCAGATTCAGCTTCTAAATGCTCGACAACCTCTTGCTAATAGTCGAAAGCATTATCTTGTAGCTCAACATGTTCTTGTTTTTTGTTAGCACTATTTTCCTGATGCTCGGCAACATCTCTCTGTTTCTTGGCACTACTTACCTAAGACTCAGCATCAAGTGCAAGTCTATAACTTGCCTCTTTTATTTCTTCAATGTACACAAAATATCTGTAATCTTCTAGTTCTCTTTTTCTATCAGCTTCATTTCTTTTTGCATACTCATCAATTTTTACATGCATGCTTTCCATAATTTTGTTAGTGTTAGAGTTCAAACACTTATAAGCCTTACTTTTTTTGGAATACCCTAGGAATATGCCTTCTTCACTTTTAGCATCAAATTTTCCATTCCTAGTGTCTTTTAATATATAGCGCTTACTTCCAAAGATTCTAAAGTATTTAACACTCGGTGCATGTCCATACCATAATTCATAAGGTGTTAGATTTGTACCTTTTCTAATCTATACTCAGTTAAGAGTGTAGATAACAGTGCTAATAGCTTCTTTCCAGCATTTTTGTGCCACATTCTTTTCAATCAACAATGTCCTTGCACAATCCAAGATAAATCTATTTCTCCTTTCTGCTATACCATTATGTGGAGGAGTTCTAGGTACAGACATCTATCTTTTAATAACTATTTCATTGCAAAATAGATTGAATTCATTTGATGTAAATTCTCCACCTCAGTAAGATCTAAGACATTTCAGGTTCCTACCTGTCTCCTTCTCAACTTTAGCCAAATACCACTTAAAGAATTAAAAAGCTTCATATTTTTCTTTTAAAAACATTACATGCATCATCCTGGTATGATCATCAACAAACAAGATAAAGTATCTAGCACCATAGTAACTTTGTACACCCATAGGTCCACAAAGGTCAGTATGAACCAAATCTAAAATGTTTTCCAAAGTAAAAGATTTGCTCTTGAAACTTAACTTTGTCATTTTTCCTAACTAACATTCCTTGCACATCACATTCTCTGGTTTCTTTAGTCTTGGTGGACCTCTTACTTTCTTTTTCTTGCTTATCTCTACTAGATTGTCAAAGTTAACATGACATAGCCTCTTATGCCATAACCAAATATCATCAAGTTCTACAATCATATATGTTTCTTCAGATAGGTCAAGATAGAACAAATTACCTCTAGTTTATTCTCCACTTCCAATTAGTTCACCAGAAGCATCAAATATTTTAGCTTTCTTGTGATAAAATTCTACTCGGTAACTAGTTCTGTTGAGCTGAGCAACACTTAACAAACTATAATTAAGACCTTCAACCCAATAAGAATTTTCACAAGATATCTTATCACTTAGTTTAATCAAAACTTTTCCTCTAACAGAACATGGTGCATCATTACCAAATGTTACACTTTTACCTCTATAATGATGTAGAGTCTCAAACTTATCTTTGTCACTAGTCATGTGATGTGAACAACCACTATCAATAATCCATTTATCATTTTTTTTCACATAGGAGATCAATGCACTTTTCTCATCCTCATCAAATTCATCTTTCATTGTAACATAGATAGTGTCAGTTCCTTCTTTAGCAATGTAACAAGATTTCTTACCTTTTCCTTTGTAGTCTTTGTTCCTTCGGTAGCTTCTATCATCTCTTTTGTCTTTGTGTTTTCTTTTTCCTTCATCATCTTTATCCTTCCTATCAAGACATCTAGTAGCTATATGACCAAATTTATTACATGCAAAACATATAATAGGGAGTTTACCTATATACTTTCCTTTTCCTCTTCTCAGTCTTCTAGCCATAAGAGCTTCTAGATCTTCAAGTTCTTCATTACAAGTGTCACTGTCACTTTCACTTTCACTTTTTCTTTCACTGGTGCATCTTTCTTTTCCTTTCTTAGGCTTGTTCAGAACTAATTGTGACTTGAAAGCAGATTCAACATTACCAATACTACCAATAGTGAAATTATCATAATTAGAGAGTTCAAAAGTAGTCAGCTTGCCAATCAAACCTTCCAAAGTAAGCACATTTGCAGAGTTGCATCTAGATTCCTAAATAGCTGAGATCTTAATAGCATAAATAAGACATAGAGTTCTTAGCACTTTTCCAATTATGGTTTCATCATCAATAATTCCATTTGCTCCTCTAATAGCATTTACAACTTCTTTTATTCTACCACAATATTGTGCAATGTTTTCACCTTCTTGCATTCTCATTTCATAAAACTTACCTCTGAGACTCTCGGCCTTAGCTTTCAGCACATACAAGACACCACCATAGATCTTTGCAAGAGTGTCCCACATCTCCTTAGTAGTTGTACAATCCTTAATGTCCTCAAATTCTAGATAGCTTAGGGTAGATGCAATTTCTAGCATTGCCCGATTATGTTCTTGATTAGCTCTCATTTCTTTGGTAGTCAAAGGTGCAATAGGTGAGACTTATTCATTCTCAATGTAGTACTTTTTAGAATCACTAATACCAGCCAAATGTAGCTTCATCAAGCTTTTCCATGTAGGGAAGTTTTTCTTGTTTAGCTTTGGTACGTCCTTCTTATACATCCTGATCATTTTCTTCAAGTCCCTTTAAACTTGATTTCTATAAACACCAATAAGTAACACAACTCTGATACCAATTGTTAATATGATTTAGAAAAATAGAGAGGGGGGGTGAATTAGTTGTTCTTAGGTCCTTATGTATAAGACAAACATAAAAACTTTACTTCAAATTAGATCAAACAACCAAAATAAACTCGATCATCACTGATTCAATAATAGAAACATATAACATTGTAGTCCACTACCCAGCTGTAATTCAACTTGCAAAACACATAAATGCTCAAACCAAAACATTCACACAAGTAGTAACACTAGGATTTATAGTGGAAACCCAATGTGGGAAAAACCACTTTGTAACATGCAACTATTATTTTCACTCTTCTGAAGTGAGCTCGGTTAAAAGCCAACCTTGTCAAAGGTTACAATACACACTGTTAGGTGTGACCCGGTTAAAGGATTTCAATCACCCTGTTAAAAGTGAGCCTTGTTACAGGACTTACATACACTCCATTAGAATGCAACCTTGTTCAAAGGATTTAACATATGACTGTTAGGTCAACCTCGGTTAAAAGGATTTTGACTATTACAATGGTTAGAAAGTAGCAGTAGTATTGATCTAAAAGACATATAACTCACTTTACAAATATCAGATCCAATTCCATACACAAATACTAGCTTACTGACTTTGAAACTTTTCCATTTCCATCTCTAATCTGCTTGAAACTTTTCTTCAAGCAATCATCACACTTCTCCTTCAACCTTTTCTACTTATACAGTCAATAAAACTTATCTTCCAACATTTCATTTTCACCCATGCATCAACCTTGCATATCCAATGCTCAAGTTCCCTTAATACTTTCCTTAATTAGGTTAACTCATCTTTTGCCACTCAATCTTATTCGTAGATCTTAGGGTTAGGTCAGATTCATTAAATCTACCCACTTTAGGTTCTTCAGCTCCTTTTCTAGAAACATCTCAAATCTCATAAAGATTTACAATAAAACATTTTACTATGCATTAAATTCTTTCAAACAATCAATAAATAAAGTCAACACATTTTACATAATCCAAGAATTCAACAATGTTTTCTCCAAAATTAAATTCTCTTCAAATATAAAAATGTTGATGCTCGGTCAATAGTGTGATCATTCACTCGATCTTCATGTAGAAAGCTCGGTCATTACTAAAACTGTTTCCTTAGCATACACTGTATTCCTCAAAAATTTACTGATGTCTAGTCGACACTAGATTTTTTCTCAGCATATATTAACTCAGTTGACTCTAACATTACTCAGCTTAAACATGATTTATCCATTTTTGCTTGGTTAAGCCTACTAGTTTAGTCTTCAATCTTACTAAGATAAACAATACATTGTCTCATCATTGTGCAACATAGTCAAGTACACTTTGTAGTATCAAGATAACTCAACCTTTCCTTAGGTGCTATTGTTACCAACTTTGCCCCATTCCTTCACAACAATACAATAGATATAGTACTTTCCTAAGTACCAACAGTCCTACCAGTTAAGGTTTTGACATCAATGACAATACAACAATTGTTTCAATTATAGTTTCCAACAAATATTTCCATGCAAAGTTGATCTTTTTCTCTATTAGGAATGTAGTAAATTTTTGCTTTTCTTCTTCTGATAAAGATTGTGCCACATGAATCAACTGTGGTTCTTGTGTTGTTCCAAAGTTGATAGATTGAGTGGGCTCAATTAGAACTGGAGATCTATCCTGTAAATGACTCGGAAGGACATCAAATATCTCATCCTTAGGCACCTCAAAGAGGTTTTCACCTTCAGATACATCTTTTATTTTTACTTTTCTAGGTTTTGAGATTGCCACAAAAAGGTTTTCACCCTTAGAACACCTTTTCTTTTTATTTTTATTCTTATTCTTTTGACTAAGATAATTGACGTCTTACTCGGTCATGCTAACACTTGGTTCATTGATGGAAGTCCTCATAGGCTCAATTGCATTGAGGTAGAAACCAAGGGCATAGTCATTGGAAAAGGTATAAATACCTTGGCTCATATTTGTGGAAGTTTGGTCAAGAAGGTTAGGATGTTGGATAGTCAAAATGGGGAAAGATTGGAAGATAGTGTTTATGGATATGGATCTATCATCATTGGTACTGACCTGACACTCAATTTTGAAGGTGATATTACAACTTAAGACATTTGATTCATGGATAGGTTCAATATCATTGTGGGATTCCACTTCATCCATTGGTGGATCAGACTCATTAAGTTCACTACTTTGCTATAGAATCACAGTGGATTTAGATACATATTGGTGAATAATATCAACATGTTTCTCTATAATAAGATCATCTTCCTCAGGGACAACTCCCCATTCATAGTCATTAGATTCATCTTCTGATTCAGGACTTCTAGGAAATCTTAGAACATGAGCAAAGTCAGGATGAACACCCCAAAAAGGGTTACCCTCAATTTCTGATTTGAATTCATACTCATGGGAATCTATTTCAGAATAACTACCACCTTCCTCTTGGTCTACTTGATTAGCTTCAAGATTGGCTAGTTCTTGTGTTGCAACTATCTCTTGTTCCATATAAGGTTCTCATGATTTGACTGCATTAATCCTTTTGATTGGATCATCTTATGCATCAAGAAGGTCTTTGATTTCCTTAGGAAAATGCTCATAAGGAATGAGTTTTGAGTTGTTTGAATCACTATCTAATTATTTGATTTCTTCCTTCTTAAGAGGAGCTTCTCCTCATGTGATTTTCTCTATGACATGAGAATAGTTACCCTTGAGGTAAAAGGGTTTCTTTTTAAAGCCTAAGCCAATAGTATCTTTGTTTGACCTACCAGTATGTGAGATAGGTGCCACAAGACCTTTTCCTCTGACTCCTAGAGGTCCTTTACATGGATATCCCATATTAGCTATCAATTTATCCCCTGGGCCATATGATTTAGAAGGGATCTTAGATTTTTTAGCATCACATTTTTGGACAACTTGAGATTCAGGTTCATCTTTGTACAGCCATGCAAACACAGCTTCATCCTCTTCAAACTCTTATTTAGATACTTTTTCTACAACAAAATTTCCTTCATATGCCTCAAGAGGTTCTTTAGACTCAATTTTAGATTATTTTAGAGTTTGTCCATAAGACTTAGGAGAGATAGGGAGAGATTTCAAAGATAAGATGGGCTCTATAGTATATTCTCCCATACCATGTTCTTTGATTTTAACCTCTTTTGCAATGTCTTCCATTTTAGATGTGGATGCTGCTTCTATTTGCTCAATGGAAGATTCTCTATTATTAGGAATAAGTTTATCAGTACTTTCCTTCAATGTATTGCAAGTCGTATTCAAATCTATTGGAATTGTCACCTCTACTCCTTCATAAGCAAATTTCAAACACTTATGGTATGTAGAAGGAATAGCTTTCATTTCATGTATCCAGGGTCTCCCTAGAAGGTTGTTGTAAACCAAAGGTAGATCAAGAACTTGACATATAGTATCTCTGATAACTGGACTTTCTCTAATAGGTAAGACAATGGTGCCTTTGGAAGATCTCCCTTGTTCATCATAGGCTTTGATAGTTATCTTTTTTATAGGATCAATGGCCAATTCTGAAAATCCCAATTGTGTGATCAAGCTGTAAGAACAAATGTTTAAGCCAGCACCCCCCATCTATCGACACACATTTGATGCAATGGTTTTGGATCAAGACTTCAATATGCAAGGTCTGATTATGTAGATGACTCAAGGACTTATCATTGTCCTCTCAAAAGGAAATGTACTATGGAGATGTAAGATGACCCACCATAGACCGGAACCTATCTAAATCAAGGTTGCCAGGAACATTGGATGCGAGCATAGCTTTATCTAGAATGGATCTATGAGCTGGAGATATTCAAAGAAACTCAAACATTAATATTTTTGCATTAGTGTGCTAGAGTTGTGATGACATTGCAACTTTCAGATAGACATGGTTCTACCATATTGTTGCCAGTGTAGGCATAATTGACCTTAGCACCCATATTAGGTTGAGAATATGAGTCTCCTTGATTGTGCTTAGGAAAGGGTTCCTTAAATGTTGTATGATCATTATTGCTCTTATGGTTATCAATTGTGATTTCTCCTTTATCAATTTTGTCTTGTATGATGTGCTTCAAGCGGATACAATTATTAGTCTTATGACCTTTATTATGATGGAATTCACAAAAATCATTCTCCCTCCACCATTTCAGTTTAGGTTCAGGATCAAAGACTTTCATCTCAGGCAAGTAGATGATTTTGTTTGCCAATAGAGTTTTCATGGCAGATTCCAAGGACTCTCCAAGAGGAGTGAATTTGTGAATAGGATCTATAGCCCAAGGCCTATAATCAGATGACTTTTTGTTAGATTTAGATGTTTTAGCTTCAGCAGCTTTGATGGCTTGGGTGCCAATAGTGAGATTGCAAGCGGGTGCCTTAGATGGGGCATGAATATTATCAAAAATGCCATCTATGATGATGCATTTATTCTTATTCCAATTTTTGTTCTTATCTTTAGAACTAGATCCAGATTCATACATGTCCTTTTGAAGTGATATGTCTCCTTTTTGCACAAGTACTTTCTCAAATTTGATTGCATTTTCTACCATCTTATTAAAGGATGTATGATTTTGCATTTACAAGTGGTAGTTGAGTTCTAGAACAAGATTGTTGATGAAGATTTCCAGCTTCTCAGTTTCTGGAATAGGTCTAGCATATAGAAAAAATTTCTTCCTCCATCTTTTGAGAAAAGTCAGGAATGGTTCTCCTGAGTATTGTTTTAGATTGTAGATGTTAATCATGGTGATTGGGTGTTCAATATTGTAGGAGTATTTTTTATAGAACAATTTGATTAACTCCTCAAAAGTTTTGATAGTAGGAGGCATTCTAGAGAACCAATGAATGGTTGCTCCTCCTAGAGATCTAGAGAAAAGGTGCATTAAGTAAGTTGGTTCATGAATAAACTCCATGGATTGAGTAGAGAATTCTCTAACATGATCTTGGGGATCATAGTTTCCATCATACTTATCATACTTAGGCATTTCCACTTTTTTAGGGAATGGTGGCATGTACAAGTTTTTATCAAATGGAAACAGGCATAGAGCCTCCATGGAGAACTCTTTAGGTTCCTTTTCTTTTTCATGTTTGTTAAGTTTGACTTGCATGGCATGCATCTATTTCATCATAGCTATGATTGGAGTTTCTTCTTCATGCATAATGATATCTTCAACATTAAATTTGGGAGGAAGTTTAGCCCCTTGATGAGCTAGTTCTAGAAAGTATGTTTCTCTATCTTCCTTCAATAAATGCTTCATCATTTTCTTGAAGTCATCATCATTTTGATATTGAGCAATTTCAGAAGGTGTGGGTTCTCGATCCATACCATGTTGAGAGTGATGTCCTTGACATCCATGATGTGTCCCTCTATGAGACATGTTAGGAGTTTTAGAACTCCCTAGAATTGATTGATGTAGAGATTTTTGATTGACCCCTTGGATTGATGGAGGAGGGGGTATGTAACCAGTTTTTAATCAAAGATTGCCAAGACCATTATGTTCGTAAAGACTAGAATTGTAGAGTTGCTCAAGAATTGAACCCTTGTGAGTAGTCAAACGGATAGTATTGAGTGCTTCTCTAGATTTCTTGTGTGAGGAAGCTCTAGTTTCCACCATTAATCTTGGGTGAAGCAAACAAATAAGATGAAGACAACTGAAGAATGAATTGATTCAAGAAGATTGAATGATGCAACCTTGTCAAGATTGAAGTGATTAAAGATTAGATCAGACGTAAATGAAGGATACTATTCCATAGTAGTGTGGGTAGACACCCAAAAAATGGTAGGCACAAGCTCACAACACTTAGCTATTTAGTAAAAAGGTTGAATTTGAAGATAACTTTGACAAGGTTTTGACATAAGATAAAAAAGACTCAAATCGACAAATCAGAAGGCTAGATCAGACTCAAGAGACCACTTTAGGAAAATGAATGGATTTTTTATAGGCTCTTCTTTGTTTCCAACACAATGATTTGTTTGATAGATTCCAGGATGTGTTTCTCAACTCTAGACATGCAGTTGTAGATAGTGTGCAATAGGAAAATAAGCATACAAACCCTAGACAAAAATCAAATCTAATGGAAAGTTGACCAACTGGCAGTAATAAGCTCTCTATTTTGAAAATTTTAGGATAGGTTCACATGAGAGAATGTTGTTTCATATGAGGAAGTACCAAGTTGTGCATGAGAATGTGCTATCTCACATGAGAGAATGTTCATAAAGTTGAAATTTCACATAATAAAAGCACACGGTTTGATAGTTTTTGGCATAGATTTTGAGTTTGAGACACATATTTTGAGACACAACATTGGCTGTTATCTAACAGAATATTTAGTTCTCTCACCAAAAAAGTATTCTTGCTCAAATTTTGCAATTTTTTAGGGTCTCAGTATCAAATTGTTATGCAAATTTTGATGATACATGTAACAGTTCATTTCATATAACCAAGAAGATATCAAGCATGCAAAACAACAAGGGAATCAAGAAATCATCTAAAAACAATGAACAAGGGAAAAAGCAACCTTGTGCATGAACAAGCAATACTAATTTATTGTGCTAATCCCTAGAAATACTACTTGTGTATGTTCCAAAAAGTTTTTCAATAACGCACATATTCCTAGAAAATAAAAATTTGGCCTCACTAGGGTTTGTAGTAATCTTTTGACTCTACAAATTTTTTGATCTCAAGAGGGTGAACTCCAATCTAGGCACACTAGGGTTTTGACATAGTCTGAGAATTTAATCAATCAGGGGCTACTAGGGATATCTGATAGCCCAACAAGAGACCACACCTATGAAGATTTCTTCCACTAGGACATTTATATAGCGGCTACTGCTACGATGGAAAAAATGGCTATTATTGCTTGAGGTTCCATCCATGTGGTTGACCCAATTAAGGGAATGTCCACTATGATTAACCCTCTCTAAAGGTGACTCACAAAAGATACCACATGGAGACTGGTTCCAGATTCAAGGATCTGAGTTTCTGATACTACCCAAAAAGGGAGTAGAGCATAGTCCTCTAGCCTTTTCACTTTTAACCAAAAAAAAGTAGATAGATTAATGTGACATGCTAAGAGAAAGATTATCTCACAAAGATCTATGATGTCAACCACTTATGATCTATCAACCTCTCCAGAGAGAGAATGTATCAATCAAAAGTTTAAGATGTACAAATCTAGTAGAACATGAGATGCTCTTAGTAACCTCCCTACCTACAAGGGGAACCTTAATGAAGAAGAGCTTCACATGAATAAACAAGTGAAAGAAGCTCAGTCTCTCAAGATCATCAACAAATAGTGTTCATAGGGCCTATTTTCTATGTGTAACAGATATGGAGAAAGCAAATCTATGTTTGTTTTATAGCCCAAAATGAAGTCTATGATATGAAAGAAAGAAAATTCACACAAGCTTGACATGAAAGAGGTTTGTTTTAATCCAAATCAAAATATTATCAGCTTGAGAAGAATACCTTAGGTCCAATGCTCTGCATTTTAGAATTTAGCACACATCTGAAAGTACAAAATCAAGACAAATCAACAACAAACTGTAAGTGTTAGAAATCAATAATCTGAAAGTATGGATTTGTAAATTTTGTTTCTTTGGAGCAAAATCTCATGTGATTCAGGATGTGGTCCCGTGTGAAGAAGTATAGTCTCACGTGGCAAAAGATGAAGTCTTACTTGAGGAAGTGCTCAAACCAACAAAACTTCACATGACATGATGAAAAATCTTGCACAAGAATCCATGCAGAGATGTATGGAAGAATGGATAGAAAATTAAAAATCACAACAAAGTCATATAGTAGTTTGGAGTTAGTGCATCAAGTGTAAAGATTAGAATTCGGCTAAGTGTTGAAGAATGGATAGTATACAGAGTACCAGCAGATTAGAGCATATGCACCCATGTGTATAGATGAATTATGGTATGCACCCTAGAAGTTAAGGTTGTTAGACTATACTCATACTTAGTCTAAAAGCACATAAGAAGATATGTAGGGATATGAAAGTCATAATCAGTTGAAGTTGCACAGCTAGTGTGTGCCAGCAGAGAATAGAGAATAGAGCCGACAGTGACTATTTTGGTTTGCGATTGTAATGTAATGTTGTAGAGGCTATATGCCCATTGTATTTAGGTTGCCAACATATGTACATGTGTAATTGTAAGAATGCTTAAGCCAATTCACTTGGAAGCATTGTTTGTAATTAGTTATAGGGCCGACCTAATTGTTTTTTTTGTATGAGCATATAAATATGAGATGCGCCCATTGTAATTAGTATAGAAGTTGTAATAGAGTTGTGACAAGTAGAGAAGAGGTATGAGAAGTCATGTCATATGATGTATTAGAGCTTTTCTAGAGGTCAAAGCATGAGTGCACCAAGGAACTAATCTGACAAGTAGGGTCACATTGACAGTTCACCCAATAGATATAGTGTGTATCTGATCTCAGAAGGTTGTAGCCTTCATCATTTGAGTAGTGAGATCTAGGATAGTGAGTCCACTCCCCTAACAGGGATCATTGTAAAAGACTCCTAACAAGGTCTGACCCTTAACAAGGTCTACTATACTTAAAGCATTGTAAAGCTACTCCTAATAGGGTAAAGGATCTTCTAACAAGGATCACAAAACACTAGTGCAGAATATTAGTGGGTATCAAGTCCCACCAACGTTTTTAACTATTTGGGTTTCCCTATAACCATATTGGTGTCATGTGTTGATTTCATGTTTCATGTTTATGTGAATGTTTAATTCAGTACTTAAGTATTTATAATTTAGTCTTCAAGTTAAAGTGAAAAGTTAAATTATAGTGAACACTAATTCACCCCCCCCCCCTCTCAGTGTTCACATTCCTAACAATTGGTATCAGAGCTTTGGTCCTCAACAAAGAAGTTTAACCACTTGAGGAGATCATGGATAGAGAAGATTTGAAGAAGAATTTTGAAGCAGCTCTTGAAGACCTAGACAACTCAAAAAGAGAAATTGAAAAACTAAAAGAAAAAGTCAGCAATGCTCAATTAGTTATCAAGAGACTAAGAAAAGATTTGAAGGGACACTCTAACATTGATCTTGAAGAAAAAGTCAAGAAGTTGAATGAAGAAAATGCATCCTTAGTGAGTCAACTTGAAGAACTTGCTAACAAACTGATGAACAATCAAGATGTCTACAATGAACAAGTAAAGAAGAACCTTCAACTCAATGAAGAGTTAAGGGAAACAAAGTTGGAAATCTTGGATCTAAAGAATTGCAAAGTAAGATTGGAATTTGAATTGAAAGATGCAAAGAACCACATTGATAAATTGCACACTAGTTCTGATTTGGTATAATCTCAGTTGTATGCAAGAAGAGTCAAAGGAGACACTAGCTGTATTGGATACAATGAAGCACAAAATCAGATTTAGAAGATGCAAGAGGAATCTACTGATATTGAGAAGACTGAAGATCAAACCAAAGACAATAATGGTCCTCCTAAGAATGAGCGCAAGCCTAGAGAACACACCTATTTTGCATGTAACAAGCCTGGACATATTGCAAGAAAATATATAGAGGTAAATCCTTTTAATGGTTATTGTTATACATGTAATAGATTTGGTCATAGAGAAATAAATTGCAAGACTAGTAAGAAGAATAGGATTCAACATGATCAAAGAAATTAGAATCAGACCAATGCAAGAAGTTCTCAGAATGTTACATGTTAGATATGTAACTATAATGGTCATAAAGAAAAATAATGTATAATGGTGACTCATGTCAATGTACCAAGGAATAATAGACCTCCAGTGATTTGTCACACCTATAACAAGGCTGGACATATCTCAAAGTTTTCTAGATCAAGGACGCAAGGTTAGGAAAGCCCTAAAAAGGCTAAAGAACCAGTTTTGGATCTTGAAGTAGAAGTCAAGTTTGTGAAGGCATCGGAAGATGCAAGCATGATTTGGTTAGATGGAAAGAAAGAAAATGTTGATGGTAATGTATTGGATGTATCCCCAATGGACACACCCTCTACATCTAAATGAATGGCCCTCGGGGTCATAGGGGGAGCTAATTTAGCTCTAGACCCCTACATGGCCAGTATACTCATCTTTAGAGTATGTGCCTTTAGACTTAAGCTATTGGAGTATATTGGAACCTTTGTGCAAGAGCACACATGCTGATTGTAAGTAGAACTCGAGTTTGAAAAATTGAAGTGACAGCCTAGTTTATGCAAGTTGCATTAATGGTGAATTCCTTACTTTAAGTACACAAAAAAGATATTTGTTTACTCATTGCATTCATACTCAGAGTGATTGGAGAGAAGATTGAGCCTTGGAAGTTCTTGTGTAGATTTGGAAATTAAGTTATCAGTGATTGCAGTGCATTTGATCGGTTACATAAACCCTAGCTTGTTGTGCTGATCCAAAAACTATCAGATCATCTTAGAGATTGTTTGGAAAGAAAATATCAAGTAAGTCATGGCCACTCCCATTATTTTTGATGTTTTTAAGAAGAAGTAGTATGTTTTCAAGAGGCATTCATTCAATTCAACCCTTGATGATTTAGAGGGAGCTTTCTCCCACACGTCGATGGGCATCATGCATGTAGAAGACATAAGGGCTTACATATATTGTAAGAAGGAACTTGTTGGACTAGATAGATTAAGGGTGCACATGGACACAATGTTGAAACCTAATAAAACATTCAGAGATGAATAAACCAAATGGAATGATCACCCCATTGTTGAATACCATGACATATGAGTTCTATGAGGAAGAATGGATTAAGATTTTGTTGAGAAAAATCCATGATGAATTGTTTTGGATTGGAGATGTACCAGTAAGAATCTCAAGAGACCTAATTCATGAGATGATAGGCCTCTCTAGGATAAGTGTCATCCTTCCAGTAGGTAAAGATGTCAGGAAAATGGTGGAGCAAGTGTGTAAATCAAGGAGTGATAAGCGCGGCATGACAATTGAGCCCATAGAGAAACCAAACATCAAATTAATGTCAATGATACTTGGTTACATATTTCATCATACTAGCAAGGTGAATAGTGTGTCTATGGGCACTGTTCTAGTAGCCATCTGTCTTGTGCAAGAAGATGGAGAGTTCAACTTGTGTGAGATCTTGCACACATAGTTGATAGACAATATCAAGGTTATCAAGCATGATAAGAAAAATATTTTTAGGTTTGGGTCCCTAATCATCTATATGTACCTTCATATAGTTGGTAAAGTCACAGACTTGTATCTAGACAAGTCCATTCCTACCATGCCTCAGATATCATACAAGGAATCCACAAAAAGCACACTCAGAAATTACATTACTTTGGAATTGAAGACCTTCAGAGCAAGGATGCAGATGAGGTACAAAATTCTTGAGAGTATTGTGGAGAAGTACAAGGACACAATATGCTTCATGGTGGAGATTGATACTACATGTATAGAAGTTGTTGAGCCTAGAACTAAGTGGATTCATCCACTTGGGTATGACGTTGAGGAACAAGATCTTGAAGCTTATGCATAGGTATTTTTATCAGCCCCTAAGGATGACAATGAACCTAGGTGGGGAACATATGAAGAGAAGACTAGAGAAGTCGATGCTAAGCTAAATAGTGCTACAACAAAAAGAAAGTTTGCAAAGGTCACATCAAAGATACTAAGAATACATGGTATATCACAAGCAGACCTTGACAAGGCAAGGGAAGAGAAGATTTCTCTAGAATTGAATAGCATAGTAGAAGAACAAGAAAATCCAAAAATGAAGAAAATAAAAGTAGAGAAAGATGATAGTCATAAGGATAAAGAAGACAATACTCTTTTTGCACCCATAGAAATCAGTGATCCTATTGGTCCACCAGAGTATAAGCCTATTACCAAGAGGAAGAAAGAAACTAGCACTAGTTATCCATCCTTGCATGCTACAAGGAGTAGGAGAAACACTCAAGTACCTCCCAAGGTAGGATTCAGGCCTAGCCTTAAAGTTTTGCAAACAAGAATTGTTGATGAGGTAAGAATTGATCAAGTAGGGAAACACTATGAGTCATACAGTGAGATTGATAAATCAAAAATTCATAATATGATTATCAAACATATGATCAAGTTCAAGAAAAAAGTTCTTGAAATATAGACCTCTATTCCTAACAAAGTGTGGAGTGTTTTAGAACATCTAAAGAGACAAGCAAATGAAGAGGATATTAGGATAAGAGAAAAAGTGTTACAAGATACTTTTATAGTATATTCCAAAGAAGAAGAAGCATTTTTATTGAACTTGGTGAAGCCGCACTTGAGAACAAAAATAAGAACCTTGCACATTATGAACAAAGACTATGACCTGATAACTTAGGAAAAAAAGAAGGCTTTTGAGAAGGTACTCTTGGAGAAACATATTAGACCACCTACTGTGCCCATCACTCATGCATCAGATAAGAAAGGTAAAGCAACAGTGACCTCCTATGCGCTAGTGACAAGTCCTCAGGACTCAATGCCCATAACAGAAGTTCAAATTAAAGCAGATTAGTCTATGCCCATATCAAAATCACCCAAAGATAGAAAAATTATCATAGATAATGTGGAAATAGCCATGGAAGCTATTGATAAGGACTTAGACAAGTTTGAGGAAGCATTTTTTAGTACTTAAGAAGTAGAGATCTTATGCAGTAGTACCCCTCCCATTCAACAAGAAGAAGTAATCATGGAAGACATTTCTGATGAGAAAGAAGAAGAAAAGAAAGGAGTAGAGGAAGAAAAGAAAGATGAATCCTTTGATGATCTGGTCAAAATGAAACAAGAGGTGATGAGTAGCACTCCCATCACTCTCTCCTCAACATTTTTGTCAAGTTTTACACCAAACACTTGCAATTTGGACTCCTCAAAGGAAGAAGACTTGATAAAATTTAGCATCCTAGCTATGGAGAAGGTAAAGGAGAAGAAAGTCATGAAAAATCCTCTCCTAGTAGAATCAGTAAGTATTTTGAATAGTTTGCTTCCAGAAAATAAAAAGATAGTGAAGATACATTTAGTTGATGATGTGAGTTCAGTCCTCTCACAGTTCAAAGAAAATTTTTCAAGCGTAGAAGAGTCTGTGGCCTTAGTGGCAGAGAAGAAATATCTAAAGAAGAGACTAAATGAACTCATGAGTAACTTTACACTAAAATTGAACTCTCTTAAGTCTAGTCAGACATCATTAAAGGAGTTTTTAGATCAAGGAAGGAAATTCATTGAAGAATCCATGGATCACAATAAGTTCACTGATACACATCTATAGAAGATAAAAGATGTAGAAGCAATGATTGAGAAGGTGAAGAGTTTAGTGTTAGATACTTCCACTAATGTAAATATGTGTAACAATGTCTATCAAGGTTAGTTAGACATAATTGGAAAGGAAGATAAGGAAATGGAGAAGATAAGGTCTAGGAAGACACAATTAAGGAATGCTCTTGCACTCTCCTTAGACATTCTCAGTCAGAATATAAAAGAGATTGATGTGACCATGGTGACCTATGATCAAGGTCTAAGCATAGAATTGGAGAAGATGGAGAAGCTTCAATATGCATTATGCGCCCATCTATAGATAGTCAATTCTCTAATAACCTTTTGGAAGAAGGAGATCTAGAACCTCAAGATTGCATATCCAGATGTTTTCCCTCAGTAAGTGTATGTAGATAAAATTTTTGATGCACCTTTATCATTAATGTCAAAGAGGGAGTTGTATAGAATATGGAGTACATATATGTAAAGGGAGATATAAGTTTATGTATAAAAATGTATAGAGGACAAAATGCTCTGTGTAAAGGAACAGTTAGAGACTTGGCCATATTCCTTTGTTGCCATCAATGAAAAAGGGGGAGATTGTTGGAAAGTTTTCTATACTAAAGTATATGACTATAGATAGTGTTTTCATTATGGGAACAAATTCATATAGCAGTTTGGAGTCAGTGCATCAAGTGTAAAGATCAGAATTCAGTCAAGTGTTGAAGACTAGACAATATACAGAGTACCAGCAGATCAGAGCATATGCACCCATGCGTACAGATGAATTATGGTATGTGCCCTAGAATTTAAGGTTGTTAGACTATACTCATGCTTATTCTAAAAGCACATAAGAAGATATGAAAGTTACAGTCAGGTGAAGTTGCACAGCTAGTATGTGCTAGCAGAGAACAGAGCATGGAGCTGACAGTGACTATTTTGGTTTGTGATTGTAATGTAATTTTGTAGAGGCTATGAGCCCATCATATTTATGTTTCTGACATATGTACATGTATAATTGTAAGCATGCTTAAGGTAATTCACTTGGAAGCATTATTTTTAATTAGTTATAGGGTCGACCTAATTGTTTTATTTGTATGAGCATATAAATATGAGATGCACCCATTATAATTAGTATGGAAGTTGTAATAGAGTTGTGATAAGTAGATCAAAGGTATAAAAAGTTAGAATATGATGTATTAGATATTTTCTAGAGGTTAAAGCATGAGCACACCAAGGAATTGATCTGACAAGCAGTGTCATAGTGATAGTTCACCCAACAGATATAGTGTGTATCTGATCTCAAAAGGTTGTAGCCTTCATCATTTGAGCAGTGAGCTCTAGGATAGTGAGTACACTCCCCTAACAGGGATCATTGTAAAAGAATCCTAAAAGGGTTCGACCCTTAACGAGGTCTACTATAATTAAAGCATTATAAAGCTACTCCTAACAGGGTAAAGGATCTTCTAACAAGGATCACAAAACACTAGTGCAGAATATTAGTGGGTATCAAGTCCCACCAGGGTTTTTACCTATTTGGATTTCCTCGTAACCGTATTAGTGTCATGTGTTGATTTCATGTTTCATGTTTATGTGAATATTTAATTTAGTACTTAAGCCTTTATAATTCAGTATTCAGATTAAAGTGAAAAGTTAAATTACAGTGAACACTGATTCACCCCCTCCTCTTAGTGTTCCCATTCCTAACACCTAGTATAATCATCAAAAAACAAAATGAAATAACTTTCACCATAGTATGATCTTGTTTGAGTTGGACCACATAGGTCTGTATGAATCAGATCCAACTTGTTCTCTGTTGAATTGTGCTTGCTCCTGAATGAATTCCTTACATGCTTTCCCATTACACATTCTCTGCATATAGTATCAATTGGCTTTGCTATGCTAGGTAGATCTCTTACTATGTTAACATAGCTTATCCTTACTATGTTATCAAAATTGATATGACATAGTCTTTTATGCCACAACCAACTATCATCAACTTTAGCAGCAAAAAAACTTACTTTTGAATTGAGATGAAAGATATTACCTCTTGTCTTTGATGCAATCATAACACCATCTTTGTTGTTAATGATGCATTTGTCAGCTTTGAACTCCAACTGATATCCTTTTCCAAGTAACTATCTAACATTGAGAAGGTTATGTTTCAAACCATCAACATAGAGAACATCATTAGTACTATTCTTTCCATCCAAGGTGATGGCTCCTCTACCAACTATAGGTTTAGGAGTGTTGTCACCAAATCTGACCATACCACCATTGTATTTGTCTAGATGAACAAATCTACCTTTATCACCTATCATGTGATGTGAACAACCATTATCTATAATCTAGTCTATCCTTATGTCTGCTTGGGAAATCAATGCTAGCTCTTGTTTCTCTTTCACATCTTTATGTTCAGTCTTATTATTCATTTTGTCTACAATAGCATTGAATCCAATTTCTTCTTCACTTGATTCTTCATCTAAGACTCCATCTTCAGCAAAGTAACATTCCTTAGAGTCCTTAGGCTTGTAATCCTTTTTGAACTTTCTAGCTCTAGTAGGACACTTAGATGCAAATTGACCTATCTTATTGCATGAAAATCACTTAAATGGAAATTAACCTTCATACTTTCCTTTTCCTTTCTTTTCTCTTTTGGAAATCATAGCAATAAAATCATCTAAAGTTCTCTCTTCATCATCATCATCATCAAAATTACCAGAAGTGTTTGCAGATTTATTACCATGAACTATTGCGTTGAAGGTTGTCTCACTTTTAGGTTCGATCTTCAATCTTGAAATCTCAAAAGCTGAGATTTTATTGATCAAGGTCTCTCTCTTGAAATTGGTTGTAAGCTGCATGGTCTCATCAAGGATGTTGATCTTGTTTTCATAATATGGAGTGAGTGTAGTCATCAACTTGTCCATAATATCTTCCTCTGAGATCTCTCCACCATTGTTCCTGATTCCAGCAACTGCTTCATTTATTCTTTGATTATAAGCTCTGATGTTTTCTCTAGGCAACATCTCTAATGCATTGTATCTTTTCTTCCAAGTTTTTATGTGTGCATCCTTTTCTTGTTTGTCTCCTTCAAAAATGTCTACTAGGTACTTCCATATCTTGTGGGTGGTTTCTACCTTCTTTATCTCTAAGAACTCACTATCAGATAGTGCATTGATAAGGGCTTCTTTAGAAATAGCATTTTGATGAAACAATTCCTTTTTTATTTCAGTAGCATCATCCTATCCAAGGTCTTCTAGGGTAGGGATCTTGGCTGCTTTTATAGTCACATTAAAAACTTCAAAACCAATGTACTGCAAATGGGTCACCATCTTATTCTTCCAATCAAGATAATTCTCTCCATCAAACTTAGGACTCTCTTTCCTAAAGTACTCCATCTAGTCAACCTCAAGTTGTTAAAATTTCTCTATGAGGCACTTGGCTCTGATACCAATTGTTAGGAATAGTCCCAAGAGATAACTGAGAGGGGGGAGGGGTGAATCAGTTATCTACAAGTTTCAATTCTTTATCCAATTAAGTATATTTAAACATAAAGCATAAACATAATGAAAGAACACATGAACACAACACTAATATTTTGGTTACAAGGAAACCCAAATAGGTAAAAACCATGGTGGGACTTGATACCCACTAATATTTTGTACTAGTGTATAATGATCCTTGCTAGAAGATCATTTACCTTGTTAGGAGTAGCTTTACAATATATGAATTATAGTAGACCTGGTTAAGGATTGGACCCTATTAGGAGTCTTTTACAATTGTCCCTATTAGGGGAGAGGATGCACTATCTGAGAGTTCACTGCTCAAAGGGGCAAAGGCTACAACCTTCTGAATAATAGATACACACTATATCTAGATCTTGGTGAACTGCACTTTAACCTATTGTCTAGATCAGTTCCAATGTATAGCACAAATACTCTACTTGGTCACATAGACCTTCTTCTGATGGCTCAACACTTCACACACTCTACTCTACTTAATCAACCATGAACCACACTTCAACAATCACAAGTGACTGCCTATAAATATATTTCCTCTAAATGATATAATAAATTTATCCTATTAGAACCACCTTGAAATCATAATAGAGAAACCATAATAAACTCCAACAAATATTCTATCAGATCTATTATGCACGCAACATATTCTGGGACTTGTCTAAATAAAATAATTGTAGACACACGCTACACACTGTCAGCTCTACCAAAATAACTAGATCTTTCTCTACAAGCTGAATTAACTCATGCACTCTTCAATAACTCATTCCTAAGCTTAAATCCAAGGGTGCATACCCTAAAGATAGGTGCAACTAAGAACAAATAAAATCTCTATTGGCTCTACTGAACAAACAA